>CAUOFW020010046.1:0-278766 GCA_963454935.2 Ilex paraguariensis
ATATAACACAATCTCCAATCTCATTTGTAAAAGATTGACTTAATATTGTGTTTAATTTTAATCATGAAACAACAGACATGCTACATCTGGGGAAAAAGCGAAAAACGTGATGCAAGATAACTGTGTCTTCTATTTGCTGGATATTGTGAAGTCATTGGACTTTTTAATTCTGCAACATGCAATTTGAATGGCAATTTGAGTGCTACAGTTATAAGTTGATACCTATGACGTGGATAACTTGGCTTATAAGCTAATGTTTGGTAACGCATCTCCATGTCTTCGACCTTCTAGAAAAGATCAACAAAGTGGTAACACATTCCTTATCATCCTTTTCTGAAAGCAGTGAATGAGAGCAAGAAATTGCGTAGGCATTGTTGAGAGAATCAACTTGGTTGGATGAAGTGTAGAACTACATCACCAATGTTGTAATTTTGCGACAAATCTCCTATAGCCAAAATACAGCCCTTAGTTTGGGACAAAGCAAATGTGTACAGCATAACAATCACATAGATGCTCAGTTGAGACAATTGGTAACATGCAAAAAGCAGAAATTGTTCTTTAAGGAATGCTAATGAAGGCACCAATGAGGAGAGGCTGATTTAATTTGAAGGTACTATGAAGGGATGTGAAAAGATTAATGATTCTCTTATCAGTTGTGGAAACATGACTCTCTTCATCTCCTTAGTGGAACTGATCAATCATCGATAGGTTTTGCCTTTCGAAGTACTATATGATTTATGATGTTTTACTTGTTTCCAAAAGAGGTAAATTTCTATGTGAATTTGTTGCTTGGTCTAATTAGTATTCATGGTCATATTGTTCATATTCTTTTGACGCATGGGTTATATGCCATATCATTTCAACACTCAAACTAATGATTTTTTTTTTTCTCACAGAGGTTCGCCCTGCTCCTCATATGGATAACTTGGTCTGCATTTACAAGAGTATGGAAGTTGCTTCGGGAGTCAACATATTTGTCACGCAAACTGCACCTTCAACTAAACTATCAGGTAATATTTTAGCAAGATTGCATGTTCGACATATTTACAACGGTCCGGTTTGAAGGACTTATTTAATGTAAAATTCTAATAACCACTGATATTCTAAAAAATGCAGATATGCAAGCAGAACTTTTTCCCCATACATTTACTATCTTGCCTGCATATGTTTCTATATTACTAGCAAACGTTGGATTCTCTGGTCTTCTTGCTAAGAACAGTGAAATTTGTTCTTCTAGCTGGAACAGAAGTTTACTAGACACAGAAGCCAGTTCTTGTGAGTTCAGAGAAAGTGATGAATTTATAGAGTACATTAAAGAAATATTCCCTTGTTTTTGATAATGGCTTTGTAATATGCATATCCAAAGCATCAGGACAATTTCATATATCTCCTCAATAGAATCCCTAAGCTGTATTATGCTCTGTATGTCTTTAATTGTATTATTATTTTATAACATAGTTTGGTGGATTTACAGAGATTATAACATTTAAACTATCACTTTTAGGGCTTAAGTGAAGTTTTATAAACTTATATATATGAGGGAATTAGTGTTTCAATTCTATTTAGCATATTTTAGAGATTCTGTTATTATCCTTTTCTAGTTGTACAGATGCAGGAAACCCACCTGAAAGTGATGGGGTTTGTGGAAGCAAAGAGACATCAGTCCAAGAGAATTCAAGAAGATCCAAAGGAAAAGGGTCAAAAGGATCAAAGAAATTTTTGAAAGTTGTAGTTTGAACCCTGTTAGACCTTCCTTTCCAACAAAGAAAAGGGTCCAGGCGACGGACTATCCTCCCCCAGAGACCCCAAAACACCCTAAGCTTGATTGTGGGATGGATGAAATACCCAAAGATGGACCTAAGAAAAGTTCAGTCCTATTAGAGGAGAAACATGCTCTAAATGAAAAGGGAGATCCAGTATTTTCTCCATTCTTCTGGCTGAGAGAGGAAGAGGATGTAGAGAAGTCAAGTCAGCAGACCGATGGGGATCTTATAATGGAAACGCCACCAGATGCTCCTTGCTTCAGTGATATCAAGGAGTCAGATGATGAAGCTCCCTGTAAAATGACCCCGGAAGTAAGTATTGCTTTCAATCATTGGTCAGTTCATGATGAGCAAGGTATTGAGTCCAAGTTCTATAAACATCAGGCCCAGACCATTAAAGATATATGTTGAGTGTTAGTATAGGTTGAATGTGAACTATTACTTTTTCTAGCCTTCTAGTTTCCCTGATTGTAATTAGAAGTTGTGGATGGCTAATTAACCCATACCTTTATGTGACTCATTAACTTGTCTTTGTTCCTCAAAAAAAAGAAAAGAGCATAACATCAAAACACTTCCTAAAAGGCCTTTGCCTTGAGTACTTGGGCAAGTTTCCTTTTTGTAGATTATAGTGCTAGCTTCTGCAGGCCCATAGCACAGAGTGAGGGCCTGAGTCAATTAGGGATGTTTACTTATAATTTCATTTAGTGTGACCTTTCCTATCATTAGATGCCCTTAAATTTGTTTTGAAATGCCTTCTTTACCTTGTGCAGAAGGGAACTTGTACGGGACCAAATGATGCAGATATATATGACAGTGAGATGTTTGAATGGACACAAAGAGCTTGCTCTCCTGAACTCTTTTTGAGTCCCATGAAAGTTCTGGTAATCCATTTATCATCGTGCTATAACATTGGATGTAACATATGTTTTCTATCTGTACCTTGTCAAGTTTTCCTTTATCTTTCTTAATTGATCTGAGTTTTCCTTCCTCTTTCTTAATTGATCTGCCTATTACTGAAATTTGTTATGGAATGCAGGTTGAAGCTACGGATGAAAACATCAATGTTAAAAAGAAGTGCAAATCTGCTTCACAAAGCAGTAAGGCAAATGAAGAATCTGCAATTGGGAACAGAAAAAGCAGGATACCTGAGATGGGAAATGACAACATGGAAACAAGTTTACCGACTTTGTCCTGTCCTAGAACCAAAAGTGTTGCCAAATCTAACAAGAGAGTTAGGAAGGCAAATGGAAGCACCCTCAAAAAGAGAGCCAAGAAAAATATATGTGAAGTAATTGGAATTAGTAGTGATTTACAGAAAGTAGCTGACTATGTTATTCAAGAGAAGACGTGTGACAACAATGAGAGTTCATTAAATCTGGTGAAAACTTGCAAAAGAAACAAAAAGGTTGGCTTTGATGCTAGTGCTACAGGATCAGTGGCAGAAAATTCTCACACTTTATGTGCTGGGGCAATTCCTTTGATTCAGGGGGATAAAACTGTGGTTGCTCACTTGTCAGCTTCATCAGTACAGAAGGAAGACAGTGAAGGAAGTAAAAATCTGAAGAAAAGTGGAAAAATCAATAAGACAATGGATCCACAATGGAGAGATCGTACAAGATCGAAAATCCAACAACTGAATACTGCTAAGAACATAATGCAAAGCAAAAACATTGAGGTTTTGACCTCTCAGGTGCTCAGTAAATCTCCTTCTATAAGTGATGACAAGGAAAATCATGATCTGGGTGTGAAATCCAGAAAAGTTCAACGTAAGAACACTAGTAATCTGAAATGTTTAAAGAAGGTGAAGTTTTCCATGGACAGTATATGCAAGGATAAGTTGGCTGGTGGAATTGCAACTATTCGAGAAAGGGTTGATGCAAAAGAAATTCAACCATTTGAAGGCGCTCAAGGCAATTTTGATGTCAAAGTTATCAACGATTCATCAAAAATGCAGAAGGTTCCTTCCATTTTAAATGGAGTGGTTTTGCATAAATGCGAGACAATTCCCAACAAAATCCAATGTGCTTTTTGTCAGTCTGCAGAAGACTCGGAGGTATACTTAGCTTTTGTTTCAAAAGTGTTCCTACTTCCCCTCCCTTTTGATTGTCTACATTAATTGTCTTCTGATTATGTATGTCAATATGTTGCTTTTTCCTGTGAACCAAAATTACAGGTTTCGGGGGTCATGGTTCACTACTTCGAAGGCCAGCCTGTCGGGGCAGATTATAATGGAGGCTTAAACATCACGCATGCACACAGATATTGCACAGAATGGTATAAATTCTGTAAAATAAATCGTCATACTACTATTTGATACTGCAGATACCATATGACAACTGCATGACTGATCATACAAGTAGGATAATTTTGGAAAATTTTAATCGGTATCCGGATTAGCAGAACAAGCATTCTCATTTACAATTCTATAAGTACTGTGATTTACATGTCCCATGAGTGCTTCATTTATACATAAATCTTTTGGCGTGAAAATATTGACAGTCTTGGGTGTCTCAAGTTATTTTATGAAAGATGTTTAAATTTTTGTATAAGTTTCATAAAGTTTGATCACTCAAGCACATTTTCAGGGCCCCTAATGTGTACTTTGAAGATGATAATGCAATCAACCTTGACACTGAAGTATCCAGAAGTAGGAGAATCAAATGTTGTTGCTGCGGAATCAAAGGGGCAGCTCTTGGATGTTATGATAAGAGTTGTCGCAAGAGCTTTCACGTTCCTTGTGCAAAATTGACCCCAGAATGTCGATGGGATAATGTAAGTGTCCAATAGATGAGATCAATATAAAATAGCAATGAACCACGAATTTACTTGATAATTTTTGCTTATTACAGGATAACTTTGTTGTGTTGTGTCCTCTTCATGCTTCTCTTAAACTACCAAATGAGACATCTGGATCTCAAGTGAAACACAAAAAGCAAAGTGTTCGAAAAAGGTGGGTTCAAATATTAACTAACAATCGTGAAATTTCTTGTGTACTGACCCCTTTTTTTGTTTCAACTGCTGAGCTTGTCAATTGACTTTTAAAGCTTCTCTTCATTATATACTCATTGTGTACCTTTTTCATTTTCTTCTGTAGACATTCTCATATCCATCATCCACAAGTCACCATTAAGCATGATAATAGCACATGTCGTAAGTGGAAGTCTCAGAGACCATCTGAAAAGTTGGTTCTCTGTTGTTCAGCTCTCACAGATGCCGAGAAGGTAAACAGACATCTGGATATTGTTTTTAAGTGGTGGGACATGTTACGAATTTTCCCATTGTGAAATTTACTAGACATCTGGAATTACAGGAAACTGTTTCTGAATTTAAGAGGTTATCTGGAGTTAGAGTATTGAAGAACTGGGATTCTAGTGTCACCCATGTAATTGCATCTACAGATGAGAATCGAGCATGCAGAAGAACTCTCAAGTTTTTGATGGGTGTCTTGGAGGGGAAATGGATATTGAGCATTGATTGTCAGTACATTGGTCTAATCCAGTTGAATCTGACATAAACATTAGCATTCTTAAAATTTTCACCAGGATTAGGACTACCTTGATTAGTATTTTCCTGTTGAACTATGCTTTTCTTTTTTTAAGATTCCTTTTTCTTGGTTTCTAATGACCTTGCAGGGGTTAAGTCTTGCATCAAGGCTGAAGAACTTGTTGATGAGCAACATTTTGAAATTGATATTGACGTCCACGGAATCAGGGGGGGCCCTCAACTTGGAAGACTAAGACTTTCAAACCAGGTTATTTCATTATCTAGATCTTATTTGAATAAAACAATGATTCCAAGTACTTTGAATTCAAGTGGCACTTTTGAAAGTGAAAAATTACTAGGAAATCAACTTATGGGAATAATATGCCTGTTAAATAATATTACAAAAACTGTCAGCTCAATCCTGTTGTGAATGTGATGTTGGCATCATGTAAACATGACTCATAATGCAGACTGCAATCTTCATATTGCTAATTTGTGAATGTGATTATTTTTTTAGTTGCCCACCGCAAGTACAGGTACTAGTTTGATTTACTTTTACTGATGTAAAAAGATTATAACAAAAAGAAATTAATACCAAAATTTCAACACTCAGTTTCCTTTCTGCCATTGCAGTGTATAATATAACTATTGCATTTTATTTCATTGTCTGGCCCACTTATTTTATTTTTTTGGGGGGAGGGGGTGATGGATATCCTGCATTATCATCTAAGGTAGTCATCTCATATCGTAACCATGACTCATAATGCATCTACAATCTTCATAACACTAGTCTCTGTGGGTGATTACAATTTTTTGATTGTTGGCTATTTCAGTCACATCATAAGAAAAATTTTCAGCACTCAATATCCTATGTAATTGTATTTTATCGATGTTGCATTTTATGATTTAGTCTGCCTTGTTGTTACAACATCCTAAATAGTCTTTCTTATTGGGTTGATTACAAGCATTAATTAGGTATGTCACAAGCTCAATTTTGCCTTATTCTTTCCATCTTAACTCCAACCATGAGCAATATTTTAATACCTAAATATTCATCTTTGGCGTATATAGGTATAATAGTTTACTTAGAATTTATGCAATGTAGACAAGGATTTGAAGATTAACTACCTAAATATTCATCTTGGTGTATATAGGTATAATAATTCACTAGAGACAAACATTTTGAAGCTTAACTACCTAAATATTCATCTTTGGCATATATAGGTATAATAGTTCACTAGAATTAATGCAATGTAGATAAGGGTTTGAAGCTTAACTACTAAATAGTCATCTTTGGTGTATATAGGTATAATTCACTAGAGACAAACATTTGAAGCTTAACTACCTAAATATTCATCTTTGGCGTCTATAGGTTTAATAGTTCACTAGAATTTATGCAATGTAGACAAGGATTTGAAGCTTAACTACCTAAATATTCATCTTTGGCGTATTTTGGTATTATCTATTTATACTAAAATTTATGCGATATAGACTAGGATTTGAAGCTTAAGTAAATATGTTGAAGCTCTGAATAATGCATTTTCTTGCCTACAGCAACCAAAGCTTTTCAATGGGTACAAATTCTACTTTACTGGAGATTTTGTACCATCATACAAGGGGTATCTCCATGATCTTGTAGTTGCTGCTGGAGGAACAGTTTTGTACAGAAAGCCTGTTTCAGGAGACCAGGAAGCAGCTGTGTCATCTGGATACTCAAAATCACCAGTATTCATAATTTATAGCCTTGAGTTACAAGAGAAGTGTGCTCCAAGCAAGAGAAATTTGATATTAAGCCGTAGGCGAACTGATGCAGAGGAGCTAGCGAGTTCAACTGGGGCTATAGTAGCAAGCAATTCTTGGGTTTTGAACTCCGTTGCTGCCTGCAAGTTGCAAAACTTTGCAGAATAGTGATGCTTCTTGTTTACAGTCTTATAGTGGTCATCAATTCCATAGCTTATCAGTTTTCTTCAATTATGGTTATATCTTATCGCATGTATAATTTTCCTATTTTTATGTATAATGTTACTACATAAAAACTGTTTGGAACACTTGTGATTCTGCAAAATGTCAAAGCCAGTAATTTGAATCATAACAGCTAAGGACTGTTTCAGAATACTTTGGTGATACACATTATCAATTACTTCTTTCTTGTTTTCACCACTCAATTTCGGAAATTGCACCTTTGTTCATCTTTATTTTTGTCTATTGATGTTTAAAAGTTTCCATATGCATTATTGTTTTGTTTACAACTTGAATTGGATCACCAGACCATACATTGTTATGCCATATTTTGTATTGATTTGTTCTTGATCAAATGTCTACAGGTTTTCTGGCCTTCTTTGTCTCACTTGGTATCTAAATTTCCCTAAAACGTGCCCACCTCATGCTATTTAACCTTTTGAAAAGTCCCAGACCCAAAAAAAAAAAAAAAATCTGAAATGTTGCTATGTAAAAGTTTTTGTTAAAATATAGTACGTTCTAGGTAAATGCTTGAACTGAATCTGGAACTATGTTGTCATCAAGATATCTTGCATGAAATACACTACATCAAGTTGCTACAACATAGAGTAATCTATAAACACAGGTAATTCACCGGATGCCTCACAGTTATCCCAGTTTATAATCATGGAGCTTTCTTATTATCTCCATTGGGTTTTACTAATAAGATAGAAAGAGATGTTCTTGCTTGTTCAGTATAGCTTGAGCTTTGCCCTATCTTACTGGTGCAGAAGCTACCACAACTAAAAGAAAATGAATGAAACTGATTCTTCCCCCTCTTCCATTTTAATTAGTTTCTATTTGTTCATAATTCATGAATAGTCTTGTAAATATGGGATAGATTATGTTGTATGTAATTATGAAGTGATAGTGACAAAGAACCAGAGAAAGTTATTTTAAGGTTTACTAGGAACATCGAATCTTCTGAGTTCCGTCTCCTAGTAATGTCTTATATGCACAAAGTTTTATGACCGTCAGTGGTTTTCATTAGGTTTCAATCGCAGATATCTTAGTATAAACGTGTCTTTGGATGGTATTGCCCTGCTCAATATAAGTTTGAGCAACAAATGGTTTTCCGCGAACATACCAATGGAGGAGGGGTGATGTAGATCGTATTAGGGAATAATTAGGGATGAGAAGGGAAGAAGAAAGAGATGAGAAAATAAGAAGGGGATGAGAATAGAGAGAAAATTTTAAGAAGAAGATTCAATATCAATAGTCAATAATCAAAGTCTACCAAAACAAATAACATATCTCCTATATATATATAGAGCCCACAAATCTTAAAAGAACTCTTAAAGAAATAAATAGTCATAATGACAACTAAACCCCTGAAAAGCAAAATATAATCCGATTTCTATCATTTTTCCCTGATTGAAAAGAACTCGCCTCCGGAGAGATACAATCATGATAATGCTCTAGAAGATTAGGGTCAAGATGACGAAACTCCTCCTTCGTAATCCATAAATCATCAATCTCTGGACGATCTCTCCACCGAATAAGATAACGACGATATCTTCCATTCGAGGAGCCCACAATCTGATCATCAAGTACATCTGCAATCTGGTCATGCAGCTGTAGTGGAAACGGTGGAAGAATAGGAACTGTAGTTGATGCTGATGACGAAGCAAGTCCACCTGTAGGAACACCTGCTGGCAACATAGGAGGCTCAAAAGTACCATGATAAGGAAACAAGTCATCCACATTGAAAATAGGACTAATACTTATATTCGAAGGTAAGTCAAGGTGATATGCATTAGGTCCAAGCTTACGAAAAATACGAAAAGGGCCAGTGGCTAGAGTATGTAACTTTTTGAAAGAATTTTTAGGGTAACGTTCAGGACGCACACAAACCATGACATAGTCTCCCATAATAAATTCTTTATTCCTACGATGAACATTTGCAGCCAATTTATAATTCTCATTACTTAATGTAATTTTCTGTCTTATGTCGGCATGCAAGTCATGAATATGCTGGGCAAAAGCTTCGGCTGAGTGTGAGGGGCAGGAATCAGGAGGTAAAGGTAATAAATCAATGGGCTATCTAGGGGAATGACCATAAACAATTTCAAAAGGGGATTGACCAGTCGACCAATTGACGAAGTTATTATAGGCAAATTCAGCAGTAGGCAACAAAAATTCCCAATTTCCCATCTTCTCACCCACTAGACACCTAAGCAAATCTCCTAAGCTACGATTAATTACCTCAGTTTGACCATCAGTTTGGGGATGAAAGACAGAGGAAAACTTAAGACTAGTTTCAAAGAGTTTTCAAAGTGTCTTCCAAAAATAACTCACAAACTTGACATCCTTATCAGACACAATGGAAATAGGCAACCCATGTAGTCGGACGACCTCTCTAAAAAATAACTTTGCTACATGTGAGGCATCAATAGACTTAGTGCAAAGAATGAAATGAGTCATCTTAGAAAACCTATCCACAACAACTAGAATGGAATCATGATTACGGGTTGTTTTAGGCAATCCTAAGACAAAGTCCATACTAAGGTCTCTCAATGGTGTGTGTGGAACTGGTAATGGTGTGTACAACCCAGTGTTTTGTTCCCTAGCCTTTGCTAACTGACAAGTGTGACACTGTGACACTATCCTAATAATGTCACGCCTCAAAGTGGGTCAATAAAACCTATCCTCAACAAGTCCCAATGTCTTATCCTGACCAAAGTGGCCTGCCAAACCTCCCGCATGTAATTCCCAAATCATGAAATCCCTAAGTGAAGTACGGGGAATACATAAGCGCGACTCTCTAAACAAGTAACCATATCTAAGGAGGAAGTCAATGTACTCATAACGGTTACCAGACTGAACATCCTGAAAAATGATACCAAAGTCAGGACAAGAGGCATACTCATCTCGAATCCTGTCAAAGCCGATCACATAGGCACTCATAGTCTGTAAAACAACAACTACACGGCTAAGAGCATCTGCAGGCTTATTTTCAATGCCCGCTCAGTGGTGAAGAACAAAAGTATACTCCTGAAGGAACTCAGCCCACCTAACGTGCCTAACACCCAATTTTCTCTGGGAATGAAAGTATTTTAATGCCTGATGATCAGAATATAACACAAACTCAGATGGCAATAGATAATAACTCCAATGGCAAAGAGCTTGTACCACAGCGTAGAACTCTTTGTCATATTTAGAATATCGTTGTTTAGCTTTATTGAGTTTTTTGCTGAAGTAAGCAATAGGATGATCCTCTTGACTCAAAAACTCCACCTATCCCTACACCAGATGCATCACAGGCAACCTTAAACACTTTAGAAAAATCTTGGTGTCGAAGAACGGGTGCCTCTGTCATCCTGTGCTTAATTTCTTGAAAGGCTCTAGTTGCAACAAGTGTCCATTGAAACTCCCTATTTTTCATGCACTCTGTGATGAGAGCCATAAATGAACTAAACCCTTTAATAAATCGTTTATAAAAGGTGGTCAAACCATGAAAAATTTGAACCTCAGAAATTGTTCTTGGCACTGGCCAATCCCTAATAGCACGAATTTTCTCTGGGTCAACTGCAACATCATGCGCAGAAATAACAAACCCAAGGAAAAACACTTGAGTTTGCATAAAGGAGCACTTCTTAAGGTTTGCATAGAATTTTTTCACACGTAATGTCTGCAAAACCTGTCGAAGATGATCCAAATGCTCTTCTTTAGACTTATTATAGATCAAGATGTCATCAAAGTAAACTACCACAAATTTTCCTAGGAAAGGACGCAGTATCTGAGTCATAACCCTCATAAATGTGTTAGGTGTATTAGACAATCCAAAAGGCATGACCAACCACTCATAAAGTCCATCTTGGATTTTAAATGCGGTTTTCCATTCATCTCCTGGTCTAATTCAAATTTGATGATAATCACTGCGCAAATCAATTTTGGAGAACCAAAGTGCATCGGCTAAAAGGTTAAGCATATCTTCAAGTCTCGGTATAGGAAATCGATACTTGACTTTAATTTTGTTAATGACATGACTATCAACACACATTCTCTAAGAGCCATCTTTCTTAGGGGTCAACAAAGCAAGGATAGCACATGGTCTAAGACTATGACGAACAGACACTTTTTTGCAACAGTCCATCTACTTGCCTTTGAAGTTCAGCACGCTCAGTGGGATTCATATGATAATGGGGAAGATTAGGCAACTGAGATCCTAGAACTAAGTCAATAGCATGCTGAACATCTTTCATTGGTGGCAACTCATCGGGTAGTTCCTCAGGAATCACATCATGAAACTCTCTCAATAGACTATCAACCTCAGGCAAAAGATCGTCTTTAGATTCCAGAGGACTTTGGACAACTTCTTTGACAACTAGAGCTACTAGTATACCAGACACTTTTCTCTTTTTTCAAATTCTCTATGGGTCAAGATGTGAAGGTCTTTCTTTTGAATTACTGGGGAAGATGACCTATGCTTTGAAGTATTACTTTCTGAGGGTTTCACAGGTTTTAACTTAAATGGTTTTCCTCGTATGCTTAAAAACATAGGTATTTTTCCTCCCATAGTTTATCACATCTAGATCAAAAAGCCACGGGCGACCCAACAAGACATGAGTGACATCCATAGGTAAGACATCACACTATATATGATTTGAATAGTCACCCATCTGAATATGGACCAAACATCTATGTGAGACTGGTAAGGAGGTCTTGTCAACCTATGCAACTTTATATGGTTGTGGGTGTGTCTCTGACTTAAGCAGCAACTGAGCTACAACTGATTTAGAGATGACATTCAATGAACTTCCCCCATCAATGACGACCTTGCAAACTTGACCCCCACATTGGACTAGAGTATGAAAAATGCTGGTGCGTTTCCATGCTTCTGTGTCTGAAGGGGTGGATAAGATGCATCGTATCATACTGACACAGGTGTCATCGGTCTACCACTCTTCCTCACCCTCATCTAGTAACTCTAAGGGTTCTTCATCTAAAGGATCAACTTCTTGGTCAACATCCTCTTTGTCAAGTGAATTCCCTAATCCCTGGTCAATGGTCAAGGTACGTTGAGGGCACTGTGAAGTAATATGACCCTTGCCATGACAACGGTGACACTCTATGGAAGAATTGTCCTGACGAGAACCTATGAGTGTAGAATCTCGACCCCTAGTGGTATACCTCTCAAGTTGGGGATAATTGTTACCCCTGGATGTGACAGGGCCTGACTGGGTGACGCCTCGAGACCGATCAAATGAGACTGACCTTGATGGTTAAGATTTTTCGGTTTGAGAAGGTTTTTGATGCTGAAAGGGTGGCCTAAGGTATTATTCAATCTCTAAGGCTTTATAATATGCTTCCTCAACCGTTTTAGGAGAGTGTAAGTTAAGCTCTCTCCTAATCTCAGGTCGTAAGCCATTAATGAACTTTGTAGCTGTTATCCAAAGCTCTTCCTTTATGTCACATCTTAAAAAGAGCTCTTAAAATCGAGCTTGGTAATCAGTCACACTCGAGGTCAACTGACGCAAGTTCATCCACTTGTCCAAGAGTTGGCGCTTATAGTAACTAGGGACATATTTATCTCGCAATCTTTGTTTCATCTCAGCCCATAAAGTAATGGGTTGTCCCTTTAGGCGCTCTTGGTCTCGTTGGACTCCCTGCCAATATCTCTTAGCCGAGCCAACGAGTTTCATTTTTGCAAAACGAACCCGATGGTTGTCGGACATATCATACCAATC
This sequence comes from Ilex paraguariensis, assembly GCA_963454935.2. Lineage (NCBI taxonomy): Eukaryota > Viridiplantae > Streptophyta > Magnoliopsida > Aquifoliales > Aquifoliaceae > Ilex > Ilex paraguariensis. Next base: position 12,935 of record CAUOFW020010046.1, read on the forward strand.
AAAATAGTCATCCATGTCATCCAACCAATCTAAGAAAGCAACAGGATCTAACCTACCATCAAAGCTAGGAGCGTCCACTTTGACTATTTGTGTGATATCCCTAGATTCTTCGTGGACATGCCTATGTCGAGGATTATGGTAATACAGAGGGGGATACCTATGGTATCTGGCACGTGGTTGAAAGGGCTCACGATAACCATCCATATCACCCTCTGCTGAATAGTCAGACATGACTACCTCAGCGGGATCTTCCTGAACATTCCTACGACCTACGTTTCATCCAAAAGCGGTATTAGGAGGTGTCTTTCTATCTGGACGCTGTACTCGGCTCCCTGAGCTACTTGCGGAGTGGGTAGGACACCTTGACATGAGTCAGTAGGATCTATCGGGAGAGACAAGTGCCTAACATTGTGTGCTTGTTTAGACTTAGGTGAAACTTGTGACTCACTCTGGTCATAGTCTATTGGTCGTTTTTTCATAAACTTAGTCAATTAGGCTAGTTGAGTAGTAATTTGAGAAAGTTGTTGCCCCTTTCCTTGAACTTCCTCACGTAACAAGTCAACTGATTGTTTAGTATCGGTCATATCAATAGTGAGGGTCTCAAATTTTTGTTCTAATGCAGTATGAGATTCTAAAAGCTCACGAAGGGTCATAGTAAATGTAATGTAAAATTTGGGCTAATGTAAATTGTCGACTAGACTAAAAATTAAACCAAGTAATAAAAATTATAAATCAATACAAATGATCACACATAAGAACAAACTTATTGTAAAGAGGCTCAAATAAACATGAGACAAGCAACAATGAATTTAAAAAGAAATTGGGCAAACTAAGTTATGAAGGTGGTGTGTGGGAACAACAAACAAATAAGGTTATGAAGGTGGTATGCGGGAACAACAAACAAAGAAAGTTTAGGTTTTTTTTTCTTTTGACTTACCAACAAATATAATACTAGTCACCAATTTTCAACGAAAAGAACTCGTATCTGGTGTTAGATGTAACTCCAAGAGGATATTTGACACTTTAGAGGATGATCCTATGAATTCTGGAACTTTCTGGAGTATTTTTGTAATTTTTGAAACTTTTGCGGTGATGTTTCCGTAATTTCCTGAATATGCTAGGAATGTTTCTATAATTCTAGATCTTTTAGATGGTATTTCTAAATTTTTTGAAACTTGTGGAGTGATTCTGCAATCTTTTGAAACCTTTAATGATGTTTCTGTAATATAACTTGCTCTCCTTCTTTAGCGTGCCTATAAGTGAAGCCGTAAGCACCATCCTAGTGACAGCACAAACGAATAAATAAAGATGAAGATGCAAACGATGAAATCAATCACCAAACGATGACGAAGAAGTAATTGGCAGCGATGAAGCAGCGGATCTGGATCAACAAACAACAATGAAGTCTGATTTTTTTTTAATTTACCTGGACAACCGATGAACAGTAATTGTAAACAGTGTGCGAGGAACAATTTTTTTTTATTCTTTATTTTTTGTGATTTGTACTAATCGAAGTTGGGTTCTGATCATAAATTGATGTAGATCATATTAAAGAAAAATTAGGGAGGAGAAAGGAAAAAAAAAAAGGATGAGAATAGAGAGAGAATTTTAGGAAAAGATTCAATATCAATAGTCAATAATCAAAGTCTATCAAAACAAATAACATATCTCTTTTATATATATAGGGAGACCACGAATCCTAAAAGAACTCTAAAAAAAATAAATAGTTATAATGACAACTAAACCACCGAAAAGTAAAATGACAATTAACTTCTAATCTGTACGCCCTATGGGTACTATAACGAAATATAATGCGATTCCTATGAAGGGGATTCTAAGGCTCTGTAATTTCTAAAGCATTCCCCAATGGAGTCGAAAGATATATCTGTCTATATTTTTACTGTACTTCGCTTTGATATGCATTGACCTTAGAATTGTTGCTTGACATTCTGATTTCATGCTCAACCACCATCATCTAATATTCTTTACGCGAGGCTCTAACAGGAAGCTTTAAAACTAAAATGGTATTTGCAAGATTAATTGGGAAATTCAGGTGGCTCAAATTTTGATTTCAAAGGGAGTTTGGGACTCTGCACTTCCTACTTATAGATTACAATGTACTCATCAAGTACAACCTTTCCATTAGCTCTGTCTGGCTGCCAAAATATAAAAGGGAATAGCAGGGGAGAACTGGTATTACATGGATATCTGGAACAATGCATAGGCTAAATAACTGAACAAGTCATCAGTCATTGACTCATTGTACACGAATACGACGTGCAACATCACTAATCACTCCTATTTTGATCCCTTACAACTGATATTCATATTACTTTTAATTTTGTAGTATAGTAAAATTTGACAAAATCCAGACAGGGGCACATCTGGGGTAATTCACCCTTCTCTGGTCATGCCAGAACAGAAGGCTTACAGGCATTGATCTCGCCTGTTGGTTTACCACATTCCCCTTTCTTTTGACCATGTTTTGATACCTTCACTTCAAAGCACTCAAACATATTCTCCAACTCAGAAATCTCCTCTTGCATGTTAACTACTGGTTCGCTTCCTGTGGCTATCCGTTGCTTGAAGCCACGGATATGGTCAAGGCTCAATCCAGCTTCTGTTACTATTTCCTCCATTGTTGCACACATTACTGCATTTTCCTCTTGTGCTTGTTTAAATTTCCTTTTCATGGACCGGTAACCATCAAGGGACCTGAGGAGTTGCTCGGACAGTGCCTTGTTCCGCTCTTGGAGTACAGCGTTTCTTTGTGTCTCTGCTCTATCAGATGATCTCTCTTTGTTCTCAGCAGAAAATTCTTTTACTTTCTCCAATAATGTCTCATTCTGTGCTTTCAGATCATTGATAAGTTCCTCCATTTCATTCTCTTCATGAACCTTTCTTGCTAATTCTGAAGCCATAATTTCTTTCTCTTTTCCCAAGCTAGAGCACATTATTTCTAGGCTCTTCCTTGCTGCCAAGCTTGCATTGAGCTCCTTTCTTAGCCTCTCTTTCTCATCGGCTATTGGTTCGCCTTGCCTTTTGTCCCTTGGGACATTGGCAGGCCTAAGCTCCGTGTTGCATCGCCTCAGCTCAGCTGCTGATGTTTTGCTGCCAAAAGATTGACATTTCTGAATCCGAGTTCTAATGTTGTCCAGAATGGTCATCATTGTAGCCACCCTTAACATTCTCCTGCCATCGTTTTTCTCTTTCTTGCATGCATCTTTATGATCTTGGATTAGCTTTAATAACAACTTAATATGTGCTGCAACGCCTAATGAAACCGAAAAAAGTTAAGAGTCAAATGCCACGTCGAATACCAGGCAAAGGGTGTAATCTAATTCAAGGCTGCAATTGATCGATGAAAAAAAAAAGACCGATTGAACAACTATAGTTTCATGCTATGAGCATCATATCTGAGCTTCACAGATTTTCAAGAAAAATAAATCTTCAAGTGGCTAGAATGAAGTAATTACATTCTTTCTAGGAATTAATGCAATAAAACAGTTTAATTTGGTGTAATAACAACACAAATTTACAAGAAACATCCTTCATCTATTTTTCTGAAGAAACATAGTTTATAACAATATGTTCTAAGAAAAAAAATTATTATTACTCTTTTGATTAGTATTGTAATGAAAGTAGATGTGCAAGATCTGTTCACCTTCTAAAGCTGAATCATCGTACTGTTCGCTTGATGGCGAAGAATGAACTAATTCAGGAGATGAATGTGCTCGAATTCGATTCATTTTATCCTTCAGCAGTCAAAGATCAATGAGAAAACTTTGAAGATACAAAGCTTTTCATGAAATGGAGGAAAATGGATGAAGAGGATACAGCAGGAAGAAGCTGAAAAGGAGAAGAAAAGGGGTAATTTTGTGGTGAAAAAAAAATCTAGAAATCTATAATGTTTGAGAGGTACAAAGAAGAGAGCTGGTTTGCCTTTGCAGTCCCTCTCTCTCTGTCTCTCTCTCTATCTGGGGCTTTCTTCAAACTTTCTTCTGTGTAATATTGTAAGTTAAAATTTGTTTGGTGCTAGCTCATTACAGAATGGTTGGTTGAAGATAGTTATTTTGGCGCAATTATTGGGGGATGGTTTGACTTTTTCATTGGCTTAAATGGTTGCTTTGACTATCTTGGACAATAGCTGTGGCTTCATGTGGCTGTCCATACCCTATTCACTATGAATATTCTCATGTGCCCAAAAATTTGTATAGAATCTCATCCCATCTCCACACATCCCCATGCAATTGAGCAATCAATCACATTTAACATGTATGTTGCCTGTGCACTACAGGTAACCCACCCCCTAGGAGCAAAAAGAAATCAGCATTTCCAGATTTGGAATTTTAGGCGTAATTAGGGGGTGTCAATCTGAAACTAGTCTCAGTAATTTACAGTTCTTCAGTGAGTTTGGATACACAAAAAAAAAAAAAAAAATCCCACTTTGATTAGATTTTAATAATATTCGGGTTCTCGGTCTTTGATGATTTTTGAGAACCAACATGAGCTTAAAAATTATGATTTAATATGAAACTGAATTCAAAATTTAGTCTAAGGTGTGTAACTCTAGGATCAAATTGAAATTTTATCTAGAATTTCAATCTATAAAGATTTGAATTTACTCTAATACAATTTTTTTTAATTCTCTTAATTCTAAATTACACATCGTGTACTGATGGAGATCCCCCATTTAAATTCATCATCGTTGATATACTATCAAAAAACAATGAAAGAAAAATGTATTAAAAGCGATCTCACCGAGCTTGTATCTCAATTTCCGTGCTCACAGTTTTTTTTTTATCATGGACAAAAAAAGAGAATATCACAAATGGACCTTCCTTAGATCTTCTGGCCTAATATGGTTCTCCACCCATGTAATAAAATTATATTTGTCGTAATAATTACGCCACATCAATATTATTAAGTATAATCATCTAATAATAACTTAATAAGTGGGACAAAGTGAACCATACTTCTACAAATAATTATCTTTCATGTGAGTTATTAACCACTCCATGTAAAAAAATGAGGTTCAAATTATCTATTTATTAGCTTATCATTCAGAAGTTATACTATGTGACAATGTTGATTTATGTAATTATTACACCAAGAGAAAATGTTATCAATACCCTCCTCGAGTTTATTATATCTTCAAAGACACTTCTCTATTTATTAAATCTACATCATTGACACCAGTGTTAGAATAAAGACCTTAACTAGAATACAATTTTATTAAATTGTTAATGATAAAAAAAACTTCATCCACATCCCTTTTAGATAAACATATTTTCAATAAGACCCCCTCTATTTTATGATTTTTTTTATGTATTAAAATTTAAGTCGATTAAAATTCAATTTGAGTCAATTAAAATTCATTTTTAATTGGTTTGAATCAAATTTTAATCAACTCGTATTAAATTTTAATCAACCCGAATTTTAATTAGTAAAAAAATATAGACTTTAATCGATTTAAATCGAATTTTAATATATATAAAAAATTTAATCAACTCGAATCAAATTTTAGTCGACTCAAATTTTAATATGTAGAAAAATAAATTTTAATTTGCTCAAATTTTAATATGTAAAAAAAATAAATTATAACGACTCGAATTTTAATCATATTTTATGTAGAAAGATTTTTTGTGGTCTATGTTGAAGTAATTTTAGTATTTTAGTTGAACCTTTTTTTTTTGTTGGAAATGGTGGTCTAATGACAAGGGGTGTTAGTAATGTTTAAATACAAATTAGAGGGGGTGTAGTGATATTTTAAATAATAGAGGAGGTGTCCTTAAAAATATGATAAACTAGAAAGTACGTAATTGAATTTTTTTCCTTGCACTAAATGTTTAATCTAGCCGAAACACCACCAAATAAAACAAAAAGGAGAATTACACTCAGACCCTCTAAAATTTGTCATTTAATCATTTAGATCCCTTGATATTTAAAATATTACACACAGACCTCTTGAAGTTTGTACGTGAACAACATTTAGACCCCAACAGTCAATGTCCGTTAGTAAATTACATACAGACCCGTTGAAGTTAGTAGATTGTAATTCTTAGATCCTTCAAATTAAAATGTTATATTTAGATAAAAAATATACCAAGTAAAGATAGAATATCAAATATTTTAAATTTTACAACTAAAATTTATATTATATTATGATATTTATTGAAATAAAATTAAAAATTAAATTAAATTTTTTCTTAAATAGTGTATAATTATACTATCTATTGGAATTTAATTTGATCGTTTAAACGACCAAATTACCCCAATTAAATCTAGAATATATTGTATCCACTACAGTCTAACTATTTATTTATTTTTTTAATTTTATTCTAATAAATAATATAATTATATACTAATTATGATTTTTTTTAAAAATAAAATTTTTATTGAAACAATCCACATTGCTACCTTTTTATGTAGTTGAGGGTACAATTTAAGAACTTTAATTTTTTAGGTTATAAATTAAAATTTTAATTAATAACACTTTTAGTTTCTAAAGTATACATTTTTTGTCAATTTAATTCTTAATGTATCAATTTTGTCTCTAAAATATTCAATTCGAATCATTTTAACCCTCATATAGACTAAATGTTAAATTTTTAACAAAATAAACACATGTTAGATACGTGGTGATACCTTTTAAAAAAATAACACGTGATCATTTTCGTCAAAAAACTTAACAATCCATGTATGTGGGACCAAAATGACACAAATTGAATAGTTTAAGGAACAATTGACAAAATTGATACATTGAGGACTAAACTGACAAAAAATACATACTTTAAGGATAAGAAATACTATTAACCCTTAAAAATTTACAAATTGTTTATAATGCAAAATGTCATTCACCCTACCATTTAACAAAAAAAAAAACAGTTGACAGAATACAATCACAGCATATAATTGCTTAAGCATACCTTAAATAATTAAAACAAGAATTTATCGAGTAGAATTGAATTCCTATAGTTTTGTTCATTATAAAGCACAGTAGAAACATTGTACAAGATTTTCCACCATTACTTTCTTTAGCATGTACAAATCATTTTCCACACTACGTTCAAGAAACTTAAAACATTCAACAATCTGTCACAGTTCAAAGAAGTACAAACAAGGGACTACTGTGTGATGAGAGGCCTTGTGTTGTTCCAAAGCCACTGACGTGCAGAACCGTCCACCAATGGTGAAACCTACGAGAGATACTGAGTTAGTAATTGTAATAAACCAGACTATGTTCCAAATCTACGACGTAGTATTTAGTAAAAATCTAATGTGGTACTTCACGAAAACATAAATATACTGTGGCTTCAAAGATAAGCAGAATATCATATGGTTAAAACTCTAAATACTCAAGCTATAGGAATGTAGAAAAGAGACAGAAAGGAGTGGAACATGCTCAAACCTGCATTTCATGTGTTCTCTTTGTCAGTAATTATGCAATTACACGTTAAATAATTTAGGAGATGTTATGAATCAAACATCAGCTATTGTAAAGGAATGTAGACGGTAACATGATGGTATGTGCCATGTTGAATGCAATTTTATGGTAAGTTCCATGCTACCAGACTATACGAGCAGTTTAGTCTTGCATTCGGAGTAAAGATTCCCAACCCTGACACATACCAAATTTTCACTAGACAATGACAGCCATTTTTAAATTTGAAAGAGCTATTCGGAACGTAAGACATTTCCACAGATTCCACAGTTTTTTTATTTGTAAGTTACCTTTTCCCAAACTTCTGAATGGTAATCATTGAGCCAATCAATCTCAGCAATGGATAGCACAGGTAAGTCAATCAATTTAATCTGTATCATGAAATAGGCAGAAATTATTAAAACTTTAGGAAACCGCTACGATGAGGTGACAAGGCAAAGAAGAAAATAAATGTTTCAGATAAACTATATCATTAAATAAGGTATTAACACCCAAGACTTCACAGCAAACGGGCAGCCACCAACAACCCACAATGCATAGGTTCAATTGGTGACTCCTACAAAAACCTTCGGCCCTAAACCATGAAAAATAGGCAGCAAGAATTGGATTCTTCAACACGAAATCTATTCAGCATCTTCAATTAAAAATGCAAGATTCATGCTGCTAGACGGGCTTTCTATAAATATAGTGAAGAATTTTTTTTCCTTTTTATAGATCAATATCTTTTGTTCGACACCACAGAACCTTCTATTCATTTTGCAAGTGTATCATAATCATGGAAGCCTCTCCATCCCTCACAATAACCTATTCACAATTCTCAAGGTTATTATGCTTCAGTTGGAGGGGGCAGAAAAGATGAGCTACAAGAAACAAAAGGCTATCAAAACGAGGAAACTAAAAGAATGTATGTATTAGACAACCACATGATATTCTTATAATAAATAATAGCCAAAATAAAGGGCAGCTACAATTGCAATTTATCTACATTCATGTGCTTAGACCTAAAACAAATTTGTCATATGAGCACCATAGCATGGTTCTCTGGAGCTCATTTTACACCCAATTTATTGACATGGCAAGTATCACAGTCCTCCATTTTAGTATAGAAGCTGTATATCAAATACATCAGGCATTATGACCATAACTTCTGTCTAAATCTCCAATTCCCTGTACAGTAGGACTAAAGGCACAACGGTAACCAGCACAAGCTAATATACCTGTATGGGAACAAATGTGAGCTTTTCAAATCCCAAATATCCGATGCCTCCAAAACGATTTGGCGTGTTAACCTCTTTCACATAGAGGAGATTCTGCATGACAAAACCCACTTAAATTACAAAAGATTTGCAAGCATGCGAGAACAAGAAAACAAGTAATAATTTAAACAAACATAAGTAAAAAGTAAGAACTAAGATCAACAAAATCAACTTAAATGCACCAAAATAACATGAACATCCTAAACACATGCAAATGAGGGTATAACTAGAATATTATTTGACCAGCCCAATGGATGAATTGCGGCAATAAGTTGGAGATCTTGTATATTGAACCATTCTTGTAATCATTCGACAAAAAAAGGAGAGGCATTCTATTATTAAGTTGTTCAGAAAGCTCTGGAAGGTTTAAAGAGGCCGCAGATGAGCGCTTAGAATCCTAGTAACAATGAAAACAAATATGCTTCCTCAACTGTAACTGCAGTTTTAATTCTACCCCAAATCTCCACAAATATATGAGCAGAAGCTCTGTTAGAAAGTTCTCCAAATTAACCGTTGAGGTTTTAATAGGTAATAAAGACCCTTCATCACAATCTAAGGAGAAAACGAGTAAAGACTTCATGGCCACACAGATGTATATTTGAGCTGTAAATTGTCCCTGAAAAGAAAGAGCACTCAATTTCAAACCAACAAAGCCCATGCTCAGTACGTCATACTAGAAAAACTATAAATATTGGAAGTCCTGCAAAATGGAAACTAAATGCATTTTTGAGTAGATACAAACATTGCTGCATGTGCATGGTACCTCAATTCGAATGCCAAAGGCATGATCTTCATAATAGCCAGGTTCATTGCTAACAACCATGCCTTTCAGCAAGGGAGTCATGTTACCAAATCGAAAGGTAATACTTTGAGGGCCTTCATGCACATTGAGGGCAGCTCCTACACCATGTCCAGTTCCTAATCCAAGGACAAAAAAGCCAACAAGGGAACACATTTTTCAGGTTAAAACATATATTCCTTCATGTGGGGAATAATTCTCACCACTAAATAAGTAGGAAATGTTAGGTACCATGGCGGTAATCAAGTCCAATCTTCCACAAAGAAGAACGAGCAAAAGCATCCAATAAAAATCCAGGGGTATTTTCAGGAAATACTGCTTGATCAAGAGCTATATGACCCTGCCATTGAACACTATTATTTATTTTGTCTAAGCCAGCATAGTCATGTCTCATGTATAAAGATAGAATGTGCGGCAAGTTAGTCTGTCGATGGAGCAAATGCATACCATAGCACACAAGCAACATATGGCGCTATAGTGTAAATAAGCAAATTGCATAAAGGGGGGCTGGCCGTTATATGATACCACCAATTGCTGCCCAGCAGGGGCTACATCCAATCTAAGAACTGACAGTACAGTGTTATATTTTGAAATTCACAAACTGATAGGATAATCGAATAATAAAATGAACCTAAAATATAGCAAATACAAAAAATACCTTTACTGTAAGTTTCCAAGTTGCATGTTGAATGGTTTTAATTCTTTTCTTCAGCCAAAAATTGCGGTAAAATATATTCACTCTGCAATGCCAGAGTCTCCTGGACTGAAGACACTACCATAATTTTGTGCATAGGAACTCAGCAGTCCTTTTTTTCCTTGGATAACAAGGAATTGTTCCAACCACGCGTATTTTGGTATCATGTCTACAATGCAAACCATACATTATGCTACTCAATATTTCGATACACATCAATGCATACATGAACATGCACATTTCCATATTCCCAATCACACAGGTAGTATGGGGCTCCATTCATCTAAGAGAAAGGGATTAATCATTCTCAAATGGATTTGAAAAACAATTCTGTGAAGAGTTAGAAGTGCTTGGCAGCTCCCGAGTGCAGGGAGTATAAAGTGTGAACAGCGGTGTCACAACTTACAACATTTTTGCATTGAGTGTATAAGAGTGGTGATTATTAGTCATTTGTCTGGAACCATAGATGGATGACTAGTATCCAGTGAATGGTGAGGGTGAAGTTTTTCTTACTTGTAGATTTCTTTCATATTATATTAGTTATAATGATTCAGTATAAGGGTAATATTTTAAATTGTAATTATCTTCAATCATTGTCTAAAATAAATAAGAGAGTGTAGGGCACATTGCCAACACTCCAAGTTTATTATTCCTCAGCTGCTTTCTCTCTTTCTCTTCCCTCTTATTCTTTTCTCTCCTTATTTCTCAAACCCTAATACATGTTTTATAACTTAGTATAAAAGCACATCATCTTGCCAAAAAAAGAAACAAAAAACAAAAACCTCGTAATCAGAAGCTCCCCAAAAAAAAAAAAAAACTGCTGTCCATTTGCTGACATCATCATTGGCGACAATGAAGTCATCACGACATCAGCCGTTTCCGACAATTGAACCTACCAGTAGGATCGACTACTCCTGCCAGTTCTTATTGTGATTTTTGCCAAATTTTTTGAGGTAGTTTAGATTGTGTTTTCTATTTTCGAAAATAAAGACTTCGATTTCGCAATCTGCTCTTCTGGACCAATTGGAGCTATTTCGACACCTCGTTCCACAGAGAGGTGAGACTAGGGCATAAGGGGTTAGCTATGGTCGACCCATGCCTTCTTGAATTGTTTTTTGTGGAGTGAAGCTGTCGGCGGTGACGTTCTATGCTCTGTGTACTGTTTGGCTAGGCTCTTTGGTTCCAGACGTGATGAGGGGCAGCTGTGAGGCTTGATTTCCATTTTTTGGGATGTGAATTGAGGTTCCTTGGCTGCTGTGGCTTACTGGTTGATATTCTTGTGTGGTTTGCAGGGAATTTGTTTCTCTTTATTTGTGGTTGTCTTTTTGTTGGGTTTGGACAGTTGCTTCTTGCTGCTGCTTGATATTTGCGGGTTGGGACTTATTTTTTCTATGGCTGCTCCTGCTCCTGAAGATAACAAAAGTCCCATCCAAGAAATCAGAAGTCATATTCTGTTGACGATCTGGTTAGATAGATTACTTCTGTGAGGTTGAATGACAATAATGACATTCCTAGTCACATGCTATTAAGGTTTGTTTGCGTGCAAAGAAAAATGTTAAGTATTTAACCGACAGTCCTCCTCCTTCGACCTCAAACGATTCAAAAGATTGGTGAAGTGAGAGTTCTTTGTTAATGACTTGGTTGTGGCTTACTATGAAATCTTATGTAGCTTCTAATGTTCAACTTTTTCACACTGCCAAGAAGATATGGGTTTCTCTAGAGATGTATTCCCAATAGCATAATGTGTCCCAGATTTATGAGTTGTTTGAGTGTATGTTTAACACCAAACAAGGTGACAAGCCTCTTGCTGAACATTATGGTGTTTTGAAAAGGTTATGGAAAGAACTTCTGTTTTATCAGCCATTAAGTGAAGACTAGGAGATCCGGTGCCGTCAGCATGAAGCGTTCCAACTTGCCTTATTATTATCTAGTGTTAATTATGAGTATAGTGTGTTTAAAGACCAGATTTTGGCTAGTGAGAAACTTTCGACCGTTGTCAATGCTTATACTCATCTTCAACGTGCTTTGCTGACTTGGAGAGATCTTGGTCATGGAGGCCATATTGATCGTGATAATCAATTAGTACAAACTCTGATGATTCTGTTCCACCTATGCCTCAGCCCCCTACTGATGGTCCTTCTACATCTACGTCCAGTTCTTATGATGGTCTTTCCTCACAGCACTCTCAGCTTATACTGCAGTTATCTTTTCTCTCTTCACAGTTGTTGACTTCTGCTGCGGGTTTGGCTAATGAAGGTAATTCGGTGAATGTGGCCTCCCAATCAACTTTATCTTCTTTATTATTGATTCAGTGGCTAGTGCACACATGTATAGTATTTCTTCCTTGTTTTCTAATCTTCGTACTTCTAGCTCATGTTTTGTAGTAGCTGATGGTTCTTTTCGACCGGTGTGTGGGACTAATGATCTCCATCCTAACCCATCCATGCCTTTTACATCAATTTCTCCACACTTTCTTTTTAGTTTGTTATATGTGAGTTAGTTAACCAAGTCTTTCCAGTATTCCATGACATTATCTTCATCTTATTATATTTTCAGGACCTCTGTACGAAGAAAGTGCTTGGTTTGGGGCAAGAGCAAAAATGTATTTATTACTTGGATTCTCTAGATTCAGTAACTCCCTTGAGTGCTACCGTGTCTCTTCTCCTAGATTCAATAACTCCCCTGAGTGCTACTGTCTATTCTTCAGTGCATTTTCAATTAAGTCATCCTTCCCCGCTGAAGCTCTGTCAATTTATTAATATATTGAGTCTTTTTTTGTTAGAATGTGAGGGTTATTAATTAGGCCAGTAACACCGTAGTTTGTTTCCCAGTAGTTTTCACATCAATCGCGTCCTTTTGATATTGTCCACTTAGACATTTGGGGTCCTACAAAAATAAAAAATGTTTCTACCTTTTAGTACTTTGTAATCTTTGTTGATAATTTCTATCGTATGATTTGATTGTTTCTTATAAAAGATCGTTTTGAATTGCCTAAGGTTTTTGTCAATTTTAATAATGAAATTTTGGCTCAACATGATAATCATATAAATACATATTAAAGTGATAATGAAATTTTGGTTCAACATGATAAACATATAAATACATATTAAAGTGTTTCTTTCTAATAATGCTATGGAGTATGTTCAATCATTTATGCATACTTTTTGTGTTGACCATGGTATATTATCCATCAGACTACTTGTCCGCACACATCCCAACAAAATAGTGTTGTAGAATAAAACATCATCATTTTTTAGATGTTTTCCGTACTTTAATGTTTAATATGCATGTACCAAAACATTATTGGGCCAATACTATTCTTACATTTGTTTACCTTATTAATCGATGTCATCTTCCATCTTAGAAAACAAATCTCTATTTTTGTTGTTTTATCCCAATAAACCACAATTTGGTTTAACTCGTGTTTTTGGTTGTGTTGCATTTGTTCATCTTCTTGGTCCATGTCATAATAAACTCTCACCTCACTCAGTCAAGTGTGTCTTTTTGAGATATTCTTGTACTCAAAAAATTTACCTGCTTCTATGACCCTATTGCTTGACGATACTATATCACTGATGTTACCTTCTTCGAGTCTTCTTCCTTCTTTTTCAGATTCAGGAAAGGTGCCTACTACTTCTTCCCAGTGTTATTTAAGGCGTAAAGCGAACTGAAGCGACCAAGTCTCCTAAAGCCTAGGCAAGAAGCGAGAAGCGAAACGACACGCTTTATCGAAGCAAAGCGAACAGTTAAAAAAAAAATATATTTTAGTTTATTTACTTCTAAACAATCTAAGTTCTAATTTTATATATACTAAATATTTAAATGCAAGTAAAACCATAAACATTTAAATTAAAACAAACACTAATAATATCTCAAATTTTAATAACAGTCATAACTAAAACATTTAAATTCAAACAAATACTAACAATTGTATACATTTTCATATTGACAGGGTAGGACAACAAAAGAAGCAGAATCAGGACAGCAGCAGAATCAGCAACAAAAAAAATAGAAGTAGCACTGGACAGCAAAACCGAAGCAGCAACAGAATTAACAAAAAATAATAGAAGCAGAATGAGCTAAAAAAAAACAGAAGCACAATGATCATGACAGGAGCAGAATCAATTGTAAACAATTTCATATATAATTATGTACTGAATAAAAAAAGCAGAACAGAGGCACATTTCCCATGTACTAAAATAATTAAACATGGTATAAGCATAGACCACTTTTTGGTACCATTTGTATATATATAAGAAAAAGAAAAAGTATAACCAAGACATATCAAAGACACTTTTTTATAGAAGACTCTATTATTTACCCCCATTCCTGATACTCCTGCTTCTTTTCTTTATCATAATTTTGTCATGCAGTCGCCTGACTCCCACATCCCACAAATATTCTAAATGAATTCAGCAACATAAGGAAAAAAAAGAATGTGTTTTGTTCGAAATATTGTTTATTAGAAAAAAAAAAATAGACCAGCGATAGTCTAAAAAAAAAATCATTAGTGATTAAAAAATAAAAGAAACTACTAACCTGTAATCAGGAACAAAAAAAAAAAAAGGGAAGCAGAATCGCCTCTTATAATAAAGCGTTCGCTTTTTCGTGCTTTTTTCTCGTTTCGTTCACGTTCGCTTCGCCTGGGGTCCTCCAGGCTAGATAAGTTCGCCTCGCCTCGTTTCTTGCCTAGGCGAGCTTTTCAAAACACTGCTTCTTCCTTTACTATTTCTGCTCCAATAAGTGTAGGTTTACCATCATACCAAAGACAAATAGATTGTTCCCAATGCTCCAGCTCAAATGTCACCACCTGATTCTCCTAAGGTTCCACTTCGTGAGTCACCATCTAATTCTTCTAATTTACCTATTGGATTGAGGAAATGTACTGGTACTTATACTTAGCATCATATTTCTAATTTTGTTTCTTTTCATCGACTTTCCTCATTTTTTGTTGTTGTTTTGTATCATTTTTGTCGTCTATATTTATTTATGGCTCTTTGACACAGGCACAGGTGAGAATTTGACATTGCTTCAAAAGAACGAATCATTAGTTTATTCAATAAGAAATTCCTTTCATTTTTTGCTAAAAAAAAAGGGGTGGCTGACAATCTTTAAAAAAGGGCCTCAATCAAATAGTTAAAGGAAAGCTCGGGTATGCAAGTAATGAATTTACGATCTAAGACTCGATACGAAAGTACTTTGATAGAAGTTTATGGAAGGTGAAATCCAAATGTTAAAGCACAAACCCTCATTACTAATGGACAAATCTGTTCGAAAACAGAGCACTTTTAAGTGAGTTTTCTCTTGACTTTATTAACACAGCATGATGAGAAAATGAAGGCCTTTCATGAGAATCAATTTATCACTTCTCTTCCTCCTGATAAAGTCAACTATCACTAGGTGTACACTGTAAAATATGAATTAATGTGAAACCTTCTCCCCGGTTACTTGTCTTAACTCTGATTAGAGTTCTTCTTTTTGTTGCAATCAGTGGCCTTTGTATCAACTAGACAAAAAATGTTTTTTTTTATACAGAGATCTACAAGAAGTATACATGGTTCAGCCTTCGGGATATGTTGTTTCTAGGAAGGAACAGTTTGTTTGTCGTTTGAAGAAAGTATTGTATGGATTAAACAATTACCACAAACTTGGTTTGATCATGGATTCTACAGTCAAACTAGATGGTGAAATTGGAGAAGTGTTTAGTGATATAGGGTGTTAACGGCAATTGGTCGATAAGTTGATTTATCTTATAGTTACGCGTCCTGAAATCACATATTTTGGTGTGGTTAGTCAGTTCATACATATTCCTTGAAAGCCCCATTAGGAGGTTGTCTGTCATATTCTTCGGTATTTAAAAAATGCACCAAGAAAAGAATTATTATTTCGTCCATCCCCATCAATTACAGTTAACTAGATTTTCTAATGTTGATTGGGTAAGTAGCTATATTGATAGACGATCCATTTCTGGTTACTGTACATTTGCTGGTAATAATCTTGTTACTTGACGTAGTAAGAAACAGAACGTAATTGCATGATCTATCGTGCTATGACTCATACGGCATGTGAGATGTTGTGGGTTTGCTCCTTATTTCATGAGATGGGTATTAATGTGTCTTCTCCTATGATGAAGACGAACTTTGACAATTATGCTGCTATTTTCATTGCCAATAATCTAGTATTTCATGAGCATACTACTCACACTGAAGTCGATTGATACTTTATTCAAGATGTTTTGATGCGAAAGGAGATTATCACTCCATATATCAAATTTAGTGATTAATTGTGCCACATCCTTACCAAACCATTGGCTCAGATTGCCTTCAATGACCTTTGTTCCAAACTAGACATTTTTTATTTTTATACTCCAGCTTAAGGGGGAGTATTAAGAGTTTTTTTATATGATAGTTATAATGGTTCAGTATAAGGATAATATTGTAATTATCTTCAATCACTGTCTAATATAAATAAGAGTGTAGGCCACATTGCTAACACTCTTTAAGATTTTTATTCGTCAGCCGCTTACTCTCTCTCTTCCCTCTTCTTTTCTCTCCTTATTTCTCAAAGCCTAATACTTGTTTTATAGATTCAACTCTTACCTAGTAGTTGACAAGTGCGTGAACTCTTGGATCCTACAGTTGATCGTGCAAAACCAAAACATCATTGTGTTCCACCATAAGATAACTACTCGATACAACTCTAACCTTTTGAGTTCGAGTTCCTTTCTTAATAGACAGCCGATATGGACCTTATCAGGGACAACTTGCCCCCATCTTGCCATAATACATTGAAATGGATAAGGGTGAGTCGTCCCTGATAAGGGGCTTCTGTCATCCCTTGCTCCCTTGGAAAATCTGACCTAGGCTCATGGAATCGGTTATTAGCTCTCACTGTGATTATTTCTTTTTAGGGTATAAGATTCATGAAAGAGGAAATGGACAAACCTTTCAGGTTATCTCCATTTGTCGGCACCAAAGGACTTTGCCTAGTAGCCTATGGATGGTAATGGTCATTGATGTTGTGGAACAAAGGGACATGAGTAGCACAACAAGACTAGCTGTGGCTTGATTCACGTGAATTTGAGGGTCTTGATTGGGCAGTATGCGTGTGATTTTGGAAGTTCGAGTTGGCCCTGTTTGAAAATCTAAGCTTTTTTACTCCAGTCAGACAGTTGCCTGAATGGTGGTGCTTTCTACTGCTGAAACAAGTACCTTATGTTTTGGAGTTTCACCATTTTCAACTTCCTTTCATTGAGTTGTTAGCTTTATTTTGCTCTTTGAGCTTTTAGTAAGGGTTTTTTTTTTCTCATTTTTCCCCTTCTGTTTGTACTTTGTAGGGCATATCTTCCTATTCAATAAAATTCAGATTTGTTTACTAAAACAAAAATAATGTCCTGTGAACAATCCTATTTCTAACCTGATTTGTGGAAGCAATTTGATAGTCCACTAGAATTGTGTAATATATACAGACAAAATCAACTTGACAAAAGGAAAACAGCACCTGTAGAACTCGGGTGAAACATTCTTTCTGTCGTGCAGAAGGTTCACCAAAGTGTACTGTCCTCGTCACGTCCGTTGTTCCATCAATATACTGAGCCCCGCTATCCAATAGGAAGAGTTTCTCGGAGTCCACAATGCTACAACAATCCGGCTCTGGTTTGTAATGGATTATAGCACCATTTGCACCAGAACCTGAAAAAACATACTAATAGCAATCAGTGAAGTTGAAGATACAGAAATACAAGTGCGACATCTATATAATTGTAGGAAGAATATATGCTCATCAAATTTTGATAATTTGATTATACTGAAACTAGAATCTGGATTATAAAATTCAGTATCAAAAATTTAAAAATTCAGCATGAAGCTAAGTTCTAAAAAGTGAATGAAAAATCCAGATTGTTAATATACCACATATAGTGTCAAAGCTTGTATCAAGAAAGCCGGCTTGCTTTGAACGGAAATCAAGAAGTTTGTCTGCAACTTCCACCTCTGTCAAAACCACATCCTTCTGGATTTCCTCTTCCAGCCAGGCCCAAAATTGTGCAAGAGCAGCTGCATCCCTGCACAGAAAGCATCACGGACTACATATGTTGCCAAGGTCTTTATCTGAGAAATATATTTATAAAGAGACATTTAATAATTAGCATCCTGTCACTAAGAAGAGCAATAAAATATGAATGCCCATAGGAACTACTGTCATCCTGCCCTTTCTTTCCAAACAGGGGATCAGAGTGGTAATGTTTTAACTCAAATAATCCACATACCGTTCATTAAGTAATTGTCACAGACTGGATTGTTGGTATTCACAAGCTAGTCGAGGCAGGTAAATCTTATGAAGCAGTACAGACACAAGTAGACAGTAATGCTACATTAGGGGAAAAAAATAGATAGTAATGCCTTCACACAGGAATGTCACAATCGAGAAAATTATACCTCCCAAGTTAGTATATTATCCTTGTAATCTTGCCACTCAAACCACTTGGATTTGAGTTGAATGCTTTAACATGGTATTTACAAGAAGCTTTATAGATTCCCCCTTTGCTTGTGCCATAAGTGCACCTTGCTATATTCTGATCCTATTTTTTAGATTTTCCACCTACCTCTCCACAAGCAAGTTAGGGGTCACACATGTGGAAAGTATGAGATTACCAGAGCTTGCCCCACTTCGACAAGTAACACCTCCCAAATGATAATATGACAATCATGAGCCTCTCTATTCATTGCCACTTGATTTTGAATAGGATGCTTTAACCACGCTCACCAGAAGATTCATTGGGCCAATTCAATTTTGTATGATGGTGTATACGGATATAATTTTTGGGATGTATAAACTTAAATCTTTTGAGGGGCCAAAAGCAGAAGTGGGTCATGATGATACAGATATATATTCACAATAATATCCATATAGAACCCCATAAGACATGAGGATAATTCTGGATGAGGCAGTAACCAACATTTAAAACTTCAATTTCAATGCATGCTGCAAATTTGATATGCAATATGGTAAGAAAACTATAAGATGAAACCATCAGATAAGTACTAAAATGGAAAAAGCTTGTCACCATGAAAAATCAAGTCCCAAGAAAGTTCCCACTACCTTAGATGTGAATTACGCATCCCTTCATATTCAGCATGATTTTTCACCGCCTTAGCCATAGAAATAGGAGAAGTCCGGTAAACTGCAGTGGTTCCCCCAGATCGACTACCAGAGTCATGATTCGTCAGGTCCATTTTTTTGTGTTTATTCCCAAGGCTCTGGAAATACTTATCACAGGTAGATCTATAGGTGTGTACAATAGCAGCATTAACAGATGCGGTATCCAGCCAAAGTTGTGCCCCTTGTGCTGCCAGTCTGAAAAGGAAAAATACTGTCAAGTACCAATTATGAAGCTACTCCACATTAATGTCAAAGAAAGCCTATGAAACAAGGATACTCTGATTTTAGAAGACTGTTGTTTTAGGCAAATACACTTATTTTTCTATGCCATAGTGCATGCTAACACCATGTTATAGAACTTTCATTTTTCCAGCCCCTGGGCTTCAGTTACAGAAGCATTTCAAAAACTAACACCCACAACCCTCATGGTGATGAGGATGCAAGCATGTCCATGCAAATTTGAAACTAGTATTAAATATGAACTCTGGAGTGCTTGCTATCTGTGCAACTGTACTGCTTTGGTAAGGACAAGGAGCAAGCTAGCACACTGCATTTAAGTGAGTTAACCAACTATAGTGTTCTTAAATTTTAATATATCAACGTACCTTTCGATTTCTGAAAGAATGGATTCATATGGTCTCAACTCAATCCCTGCATTCTTCAAGTAATCCATCACTTTTGGGGTGACTTTAGAATTATCAACAAACAATTTTGCTTCATCAATTTCCACGATTAAGTATGCATACATGACAGGTGAATGTGGAACATCATTACCACGCTGGAAACCAGATTTAGAGCATCATTACAACATTGGACAACAAATAACATCAACAACAATCAAGTATGAGCTATAAAAACAGGAATGAAAAATGTGGTAAAACGGTGCGTTGATCCCAACCCATATCCTATTACCGCTAAAATACAAAATGTGAAAAACCGATTAAATGCACTCCTTCTGAGATTGCTGGAACTTGCCTCCTTTGCTTTTGTTTTTTTGATTGGTTTTTTTTTTCGCTTAATAGGTGTATAGAAGAGGGGAGAAAAATGGGTTTCAAAGACACTGCTTCAGATCTCTCTCCCTCAAATAAATGCATTACACACAAGCATGCACACACTAAGTTTGTCCAAGGCATTCGATTTCCCCTCTAATTTATCTGTATGTAATAGGTTCTGTCTAGAAATTCTATAGACAAGATCTTTTTTCCCTTTTTGAGTAAACTGAATACATTTACTACTTAGGATATGTCAGATCACTGATAAATTATGAGTGACAGTTTATGGCCATTAATTCTTTTCCCTTGAGCTTACAAAAATATAGTAATGTACTGTGAGTCTGTGAATTATAAGTGGCGTGCTCAACTAAACATTTTTATGCTAATAACTTTTATTTTGGGTGAGAGCTCACATGTTCTCAAATGATTAGTTGGCTCACAAGCCTATTTCATCCATATATTTATCCTAATTTTCTAGATTGTTTCTCAAGTTATAGGCTTGTTTGCATTTAAATACATGAGTATTTGTAGAATACAAAAGATTATTACTTATCAGCTTTCTCATTTTTAGAATCCTGTATTCTTAATATGATACAACCATCCAAGCCTGATGATACCACCTCCCTCCAACCAGGGCAGGTCCAATTATATAAGAGGCCTAAACCAAAAATTTGAGATGGCCCTAAAACTCTTTTTTGGGATTCTATTTTTTTTATTTCAAAATTCATATTTCTAATAGGTATGCTCGAGATTAAAGACTATTTGTAGAACAAATACCTTAAACAAATTATTATGCTACGATTAAAACTACTTAAACATAGAGGTCAAAAAAACAAAATCGTCGTCATTGGACCATAGATTGAGAGAGTAGATTCTTGTAATTCTTTATGAAACAAAATGGTGCAACTTGCTTTTTGAAATAATTATATATTTACATGAAAAATGGTGTGATTTGCTTTTTAAAGCAATTACAAATTTAAATAAAAAATTTATTTAGAGAGAACTAGAGAAAATAATAAAGGAATAAATGCGATATGGAATTAAGGGGCAGAAAATAGCATTGAAAAAAATCCTTATAATCATAAGATACACACGACCCACAGTCGAAACAAAAAATCAATCTTTTTCTATAAAG
This sequence comes from Ilex paraguariensis, assembly GCA_963454935.2. Taxonomy (NCBI): domain Eukaryota; kingdom Viridiplantae; phylum Streptophyta; class Magnoliopsida; order Aquifoliales; family Aquifoliaceae; genus Ilex; species Ilex paraguariensis. The sequence goes on from CAUOFW020010046.1 coordinate 34,414, forward strand.
CTCAATGATCATAATGACACAACTAGTAGACCTTTTATCAAAATAAGATTTGATTGAGGGATAGTTATCAGTATTGAATGATCCGTGACACGTATCTCACAATGCTTTTCGATACAATAAACAACCGATTTGTTACATTTGTATCTACGGGTTGCATCATTTTTCCCCATATCTTACAATACATGATGTGAGAAAAACTATACGCAGTGCATCCTAAATGTATTTTACAGATGAATATTTTCAATTTTTTGATAGTATGATGTAACATCCTAAATCTATTTTTTATTTCTTTTAGGTTCAATCTTATGATTTTATAAAGTGTAGGAAAATGGGGCCCTAGGCAAGCATCACTCGCAGAGGTTGGGCCGGCCATGCCTCCAACTCCTGCCCCCAAAACACTTGGCCAGTTTAAAAAAACATCCAACGTAGATTTTTCGTTTAAGTAGCGGCATTCTGCCGTTTGGACAAACTGATAGCACAAGCACAATGTTTGTATATAAACCTCATGGCTACTGGAGCGTGCCTAAGAAAGATAGGTATATTACCAAGTTCAACAGCCAGGCAACTTCATCAAGCATAGAGACAACAATTCCCGCCGAGCCAGCATCAATCAGTTCTGACCTCAGGGAAGACAGTTTTGATGACACGTCTAAACCAGCATACTTTACATCATGCACTCTAATTGGTTTGCTTGGAGGCTTCGGCCTTGATTCTTTCCATACTTGATCCACGAGATTAAAATCCGTTAAGTAGACCAACTCGTGATTCCTTTTAGATATGGCCTCCTTTAATTCTTCTGCAGCATCAGAAGAAAAAAGAAACTGCTCCCTTCACAGAAACAAAGAGAAAGTGGCATCAGACAAGCAAGTATGAAGAATGGAGGTCTACATCAGTATATTGAGACACAAATATCCTAAAACATTAAATACAAAGGAGAGGGGAAGCAAAAGATAAAATCATACAGCAAGAAAACCAATATGTATGTGCTAAAAAAAGGCATTGCAATTGACAAAAATGCAGGGATGAGCAATTGAGAACCTATCTATGAATTTAGGCAGCAAGAGAAATCCTTCAGTGTGCATACACATCAGATTCATGGAAAAGAAAATAAAATGAAGAAGCCCAACAAAGCCAAACAGACTCTCCCAAATCCTCTGATAGGGAACCAAAAATCCCCTCAAACGCTATCTTATTCTTTAATTATAATCAACGTTCCCATTTTCCATTCTCATAGTATTTCCCTTGGTCTCCAATTCCGAAGAACTTCCCAAAACTCATATCTTTCGCATAAGGAGTCACAGCACCAAGATCTAAAAACTTGGATCTTCACTTAATCCACCCAAGTCTCCAACTTAATCACTGTAAAAATTTATGCCCTCATCTGTGTTTCATGAATCATAGTCCTCGAAGATGGCATGGTAATACTTTCAATATAAGCTACATGACACACACAAAAACTGGAAACAAGGGGAAATCTCAATTTAAAAGGTTAAAACCTGTCTGAAAAGTTTCATTTTACAATTGGATAAGATAATTTGCCCTGGAATTTGATAACCAACAATCTGGTGACACAACATCAAAAGTCGAGTATTACTCACAGGATCAATGCCAATTCGGCAACCAGGAGCCAAAACATCATTTAGCCATTCACTGGTGGTAGGCACCCCCAAATTACCTGCTCGCATGAGAATCCAGCTAGAGCTCAACTGCTTCTCTGCCTAAGCAGAACAAAAAGAGACATTAACAAGAAGACAGTATGCCTCAGGCAAGAAGATACAGCAATAGCCAGATACTAGTTACGAATCATGTTCACATTTCATACCTGGAGAAAATATCGCCCGTCTGTCCAAAGAGCTGCTTTATCTTTCGTGACAACAGCAGTGCCAGCACTACCAGTAAAACCTGATATAAAGGCTCTCCTCATATAACATTCAGCAATGAACTCACTCTAGAAACCAAAACAGATGGCAATCAGAAGTGGTTATAGGAAACATTTACTTGGAGATTTTAGTTATTACTGCATCCATAATAAAACAACATGAGCCCAATAAGCTGACAATCAAGAATTTGGATATGCTAAATGTACTCACCCTTCAAACTGGAAGAGGATAGGTGAGAAAAATTTTGGTCATGGTGAAAATTAAGAGGAACTGCTGAAAGTGTAATAGTGAATTGGAATGATATCCTTTCTTGAAATATTGTGAGACCTACTCATAGGAAGGAAATGTACCATAGATGGCCAAAATATGAGGTAGGCTTATGATGTTTTATTAGGCATGGGCCAACCAACCAAGATAATGATCAGGGTTCAAATGCAAAAGTTTGAGTTTTAGATGGACAATGGCAGGCCTTGTTTAGGAACTGATGAATGATTGGAAATCTTCGCATGACTCCTAACGTTTACAAAAGATCAGGTGATTACATCAATATACCAATTTCCACATTATGCACTACCTTTCGAAATTTCTGGTGGTCAGACCAGTCAGCCTAATGCACACATAAAAATTAAACTATATGAAAGATCCAGGGACCAATTGGATACGCAATAGGAAATATTAATACAGGAGAGCAAACATATCACCAAAGTAGTGCTGACTCCAAACTCTTTACCAATCTATAGTTCTTTTGAAATTGTGAGTGCCACAAAGGAGAAAAAGCTGAAGGAGCAAGACTTCAAATGGCCACTATTTTTGAAACAAAAACTTCAATAACATCATGTTCAAACAGAGGTTTGCTTTTAGACACCCAAGCCTCCACCAAATTGAAAGCTTGTAGTTCACCATTAATTGCAACCAGGCACAAAGTAGAAGATTACTTCTTGATTTAATTGAAAGTTATTGCTTAGCATTAATTGGAGGGAAAATAAGGAATTATCTCCCTATGGTTTATCTTTGTTACAAATTACATCTCTATACTGTGAAAACCTACACATAACCTTTGTAGTTTTGAACCAGAGTGAAACCATTTGTTGTTTCCATCCAAATGTTCAGAATATGAACATCATGTGCTGAAAATGTGTTGTAGGGTTGTTTAATGACCAAAATTCCCATATGGAAGCCGCCCTCTTCCCCACCTCTCTGGCAGTCCCCATCCCCCCAGCACAACAGCCCACATCTGATCTCTAAGCACTTGCCCAAATGACAAGAGGACTCAGCATTCCAAAATGATTGAGTGAGAAAGGAAGACAAATACAATTGTATATACACACAAATGTGTATGCCATCACGAGATAGGCCCCATCACCAATTTATTCGATTGGGTGGATCTATATGCTCCGGGGTGATGAGATGAGGTGTAGTGCAGTTTGGTTAGCGCATCTGTTTTGGGTACAAAGGGCCATATGTTCGAATCCTGTCACCTTAATGTGACACTAAAGTTAGGAAATACTCAAATATAAACCAAATAGGAAACCAACGGAATAGCCCAATGGATTGCGATCCAAATCTTATTTGAGGGTTTCAGCAAACTTGGGTATCATTCCAAAAGAAAAGTGTTTTTTTAAATATAGAGTGAGATCTGAAGAAAGGATTATTAATAAAAATTGGTGAAATTGAGTTCTTTGTACCTTATTGTTGTATAATCATGAGAAGTGATTTTGATTGACTCAGCTTTTTATCCTTTTTCTCTTTTCCATGTTGATTTAGAAAGTCAAAACTCCTAGTACTTTAATAAGTACACATATTTCACTTAGGTTTCAAATCTATTGCATTGTTTCGTTTGTTAAAACATTTGTTAATATAATATATATACTCTAGAAAAAACCACATGTTTGAAGATACTATACAATATCAAAAACCGAACTGATCTTGTAATATTTGTATTTTAAATAATAATTTAATTTTTTTAATTACGTAATTTAAAATTAAAATGAAGAGAGCGGTAGGTATGGATTGATGTGATTGTTTGAAATTGGGGAGTTGATTGGTGGGGTTGTTTTTCATTGAGAGTCATCCCGAGAAATTAATGTTTTTGGGCAGAAAAAAAAAATTTGGATGAATTTTGTACTATTGATCAAAGTAGATGAAGATTGGATCCATTTTGACCATTTTTATGCTTTTATAAGTTGAATTATCAGCTTTCTAATTGTAATATTAGATAGATGTAGAAAGAGTGTGTGTGTGTGCTCCATGTGTTGGAGAGTGTGTGTGTGTGAGCAAGGGTGAGAGGGAAGGAGAAAGAAAGATGACGTTGTTTGGTTATAGCCTTATATAGGTATACTCCAGTTCGATCAGGGTTAAGGGTTAATAATTTGAATAAAGAGCGCGATGGATAAAGAGTAATTGAGTCATTTTCATGCATTCGATTTATTGGGATTGAAAAATCTAATAGTTCACTTTGGTCCAAAACCACATGGTCATGGTGTTATGTGCAGTTAAAAAAATATAATGAGGTAATTTGTAACTGTACTAAACCATAGTAAGACCAACAATATAGTGTGGTAATCTGTAACTGGACTAAAACATAGAGAGATAATCCATAATTTATCCTAAATTGAAATCAGGCATTAAAAAGGCCTTTTGCGAATTATCAAGTCACTAAATGCTCTTCTCCACAAGTGCCTTTATAGGATTCCATCCCAAGGGGGTCAAACAATAGCACAGTTAAGAATATTATTAACTCGATAAACAGTTATACAAAACTTATTATAAAAATTAACTTTCATACAATACCATTGTAAAAAATTAGTTTTTGGCAGTGTCATGATCCTTTTATTCCCACAGTATGATATCATATAAAATAATAGTTTCGCCCGGTAAGATAGTAGAAGCGAGTCATGAATTAACACATATAAGCCACATTTGCAATCTAATTTTGCAAAAAATTCAGAGTCTTTTTAATTTCCTTTGATCATCAACCTTGTCAAACCAAATATCTTCGGTTGTAAAATCTTCACTCATCCATGGAGTTACATCTCCCATTTAGCTATTAAATATCAATTCATTGGTCTTTTCAAATGCACTAAGTGAATTGTCTATACGTAAAGTCTTTTAGAAACCTAATGGGAAACATGGAATTTTTAAAAACTTCTAGAGTGTTATAGAGATTTTTGAAAATGAGAGGGGGTCCATGAACCCCCTAGGCCGCTTCTCCGTTCTGTCCCTACCTTTATAGATATATTCCATGCAAAAAGAATTTCTATGAAAATTACAAGCACACAAAGTACTTGATATACCTTCCAATTCAAATGACATCCTTAAAGTGAATGCCTCCCATTACAACAGGTGCTTACTTGCTTGAAAAACTAAAACGTTAAATCTTATCATCACCTCTTTCTCATAAACTGTCAAGTAGAATTACCAAAAAAAAAAAAAAATGTGCGTAATTTGGAATCAACAATATTTGGAAATCAAAATATCATGGTAAAAAATGTTAAACTTATTTCCTTGAGTGTAACAACAAAACCAAGCTTTGGGAATTTTTTTTCTTCCAATAACACATGCAAACAAATGTATATAATTGCATAAAAATTGCGAAGTGAATCTGCCATGTCCAGTAATCTGAAATTTTTTGATAGTGCGACCCAAAACAGACCTGATTTGAACCCATTAAACAAGCTTGTATCCATACTATTTCATCAAAGACGGAATGAACCCAAGATTACTATAAGTTCGAATTCAATGTGCCAATAAACATACAACCAATGCTAAGCATATGAAATACACTCATATAATTTTTTTTAAAAAATCACCTTTTTCACCCAAGGACATTGTTGCACTTTCATGCCACATGAATAGATATTTTAGTACTAAGAGCCTAGAAAACAACAACCATCAAAGCAATTACTCAAGATTTACAAAAGCCAATTCAGATTTCACACTGAAACATCAGTTTAATATCTAAAAACTACAACATTCTACTATAGCTTAGCCTAAAGAGGAACAAAAACTAAAGATATAGCTTAAAACAAAAACAAAAACAAAACAAAAAAGTTCAAATCCAACACTGAAAAAAAATTACAAAACTAAAATCTGAAAAAAAAAGACAGAAATTTAACAGAAATTATAAATTAAACCTGATGAGCGTCCTGGGAAGGAATGACATAGGCGTCAATGCCGATTCCGGGTTTCGAGAAGAGATCGCGGAGAGCCCGAAGTTTCTCGTCTTGGTCTGAGTCATTGTGCTTCTTTCTAAACTCAGAGGAGGGCTTGGCGGTGATTGAACTCGAGTTTCTGACAGCGAAAACAGGGCGGTTTGGTGATTTTGGGGACATTTTGGGTAGCGACTTGAAATTATGGAACATAGGGAGTGAGCGGGGGAGGAAGCGAAAGCAACGAGGTGGAAATAGGGAAGAGCGATGGATTCCATCGCTGTAGTGATGGAGGTGTCTAGAGAGGGGAAGCGACGACGTTAGCGATGCTCTCATGGTGAGGGGAGGGGCTGGGCGAGGAGACAGGGAGGAATATGATAAGATAGACTTGAGTAGCTGCAGTCCTAAGTTAGTTTAGTGATTATTGAACGTCTAGGAACACAACTTTCTTTATGGATTCCACGAATATAATTTATAATTTTTTGAAATTAAGTTATATTTTTTAAAAATTTGGTGGTAGAATTAATACTTGAACTCTCAAATTAGATTCACAATACACTGAGGCAAAGATTATAATTGTACTATTTATTACTATTTGAGAAAGGCAAATGTGGTAGAAGATGTTTTGAGCCAAAAATCATCTGAATTACTATCCTATGTGCAATGTGGGTGTGGAATTCAAGTTAATGGGAGATGATACAATAATGGGATAAATTAAAATTAAATCGCTACTTGAGGACCGGCCCGTGACTCTTAGTTATGAAATTTATTTGCAAAGTTGATGAAGGAAGAAATTAAAGGTGAGCGCCAGACTGATTTCAAAGAACGAGAAGATGATGTTTTGATATTAGGAAATCATCTTTATGTACCCAACGACCTAGAGTTGAGGTGTGAGATTTTAGAGGAGGCGCACCATTCTATCTATGTCATGCATTCGAGGAGCACCAAGATGTATCGTGATCTCTAGGATTATTACTGGTGGATGGGTATAAAACGAGAAATAATTGAGTATGTATCTAGATGTCTGGTATGTCAATAAGTGAATGTGGAGCATTAATGACCTGCGGGACTACTTCAACCACTCTTTATTCCAGAACGAAAATGAAAGCATATATCGATGGATTTTGCGGTAAGTTTGCCCCAAACCCAGAAGAGACATGACTCCATTTGGGTAATAATTGATCACTTAACTAATTCCAGTCATATTCTCCCAGAAAAATGTGACGTCCTTAAAAACGGGGGTCTTTTGTCAACCCGTTGATCAACCATCAACCCACAAAAGTACCCGTTAATGTCGCATAACTGACACTATGTCATAACAACCCCTTCATCAGGATCGTAATCAACACAGAGTTTAGGCAAAGTCTCTTTTGTACCGGGCATTCCTAAACATATAACTTGTATTCAATCATTTGACTATCCCAAGGTCCGATATACATCAATTTGTCCTTAATATTAATCCATTTACATCATTTGAACAAAAGGACTCAAGACCCAAAGGTTTGACAAAGTTATATTAAATTTTGAAAATTTTGGAGGACCTATCGGTAGATCATGTACGTTCTACCAGTTAGATCAGTTCTCTAAAATTTTTCTACCATTAAATAATCAACATTCTACCGGTAGATAAGTCCTTTGGAAATTTTCTACCGATAGATCAAGACTTTTCTACTAGTAGATGAGCCTAATTTTCCCCCAATTTAATCCTTTTTTAATTTCAACTCATTCAATTTCATACAACATTCACTCCAACTCATATAACATCAAATTTTACACAAAATATAGTTCATATGAGTTCGTTTTGCAATCTTTTATATAACGTTGCATATCCAAAATCAATTACATGATTGTTTTATAAAAATATAATTTAAAGCCACAACTCAGCTTTCTTCATCAATGTGGGCTCAAGTGAGAGCCGTCCATCGGCGCTTGTCCCGCACCTGAAATGTTTTCCCCATAAAAGGTGAGTCATGCTCAATAGAGTATCTCCTAAAGAGGCTACTCCCCAACCTAAATGCATATGAAATGCTCACATGCAATTCAACAATCAAATAAACATTCATCCAAAAACATACAACTTCAAGAACAAATGTCATGTCATGTTATGAGATGAGACTCATACATGCATCGTAACCTGAGTCTTCACCGGCTCCCATAACACATGCAATGTCATACATATGAATCCGGGCATTCCAAGCCCCCGCCATTGATGTTGCACATCCAATGACCATTTATAAATTTAAGGTCTTTATTGAAATGGGTATTTATGGACTTCCACTAATGGGCACCCAATCGACATGACATTTATGCACCTCCACCAACGGAAATGCATATCCAAATCACCGGGTCTTGCACCTGAGGGACAATCTAGTCCTTCTTACTAACCCCGACCTCATTTTTAATGCAACTCACGTGACTCAGTTGAACCTTAACCCAACTTTTCTGAGCCCATGCATCATCCACCAAGAATGGTGTTTGATCAAACCATGCACACACCCACACTCATGCCAATTGCCTACGAATGTAACGTTACCCGTGCATATGCAAATGTAATGAACAATTGCATTTTCACATCATCATGCAATTAAGTTCTCAATTGCAATTACAAATACCATGTTCAACCTTTAATAAGCCCAATATGCACATTACTCCATCTCAAACAACAATCTCAATGGTTAATTATATCATAAGCATATAATTACAATTTACAACATCATCAATTTCATTCAAATAACATACTCACTTCATTCAAGACATTTTATCAAACACCCAAAAGACACAAAATTATGTAAACACATAGTCATGCCCAATTTATCACATTTCTCATGAATTTATCAAACAAACAAATTTCACAAACTCAATTCATGCAAAATTGGTTTAACACATTTTTATACTTATTTTTCATACTCTAGTTACATTAGGAGTACATCAAATAAGAGAATTCGTCTCTAATCAAACTACCCATTTCATATGCAACCCTAGGTTGAAAATAAACCTAATTAGGAGAAGAACCCTACCTCTTCAAGCGTGATACAAATGATAGAAATTCCAAGAAAACCAAATCAATCTTCAAGCCTTGATTTTCAAAAATTCTGTCTTTGAGACTTTTTCAAAATCCCCAATTTTTAGTACGTAGACATAGCTTTCATTGAGTAGATGAATTTTTGTTCTTGACCCAAAGGATTCCGGCCAAATGTTGGCCTTAGATCTCAAGAAGAAGAAGAAATCATTGATTTTCTCTCTCTTCTTCCATTTTTCTCTCTATTGAAATTCAGCACCCAAATTGGGGAAAAAATATAATTTTTTCCCCTTTTTATACCCCTTGGATGCTTGGCCCACAACGCATCATATGTCCCCGCTTTTTACTAATTCGATTTCGTCCCGAATCAATTTAAATCTCGTCCCGTTTTAAGTTCAATATATTTTATTTGAACTAACTTTAAATCATTTGTCTTAATTTCTCAATTAAAACCCGATCACATTTTTTTTGTCACACGACACCTATCATATTGTAAAATGTAAAAAAATTTAACTATCTCAGAACTCAACAAAAGTTGACTAGGTAGCTAGATTTCGGGAGATAAATCCAACGGTGAGGTCTGTTTTGTCATCTAAATTCTAGAAAAATTTAAATTTTCAACTCGTACCATAGCGACTAATTACCATTTAGCCCTTTTTCATAAAAATTTAAAATTTTTTGAGTTTTACATTCTTTCCCTTTAAAAGAAATTTTGATCTCGAAATTTACAAACACGCGCACATTCAATTACATGCATATACAACAGTCATATAACACTTAATAATCACAAAAATGTACCTCCATCCTCGAACAAGAATGGATAACTGACATATATACTGTCTTCACGCTCTCATGTCATCTCCTCCACACCACGGTGTTGCCACAACACCTTCACCAGCCTCAGGGTTTTGCCTTGTAAAACCTACTTTCGGCTATCTATGATCACACTGGTCCTCCTTGAAAATCCCATCCCCGTCAATAACTAGTTCACCCCAATTCACCACATACTTAGGACCTGGAGTGTACTTCCAAAGAGTGGAGACATGGAACACCGCGTGAACACCTGATAAATTTGGTGATAACACCAACCAGTAAGCAACTGTGACAACCCTCTTGAGTACCTCAAAAGACCTAATATACCTCGGCGACAGCTTTCTCCGTTTCTCGAACTTGACCACTCCTCTCTTGGGCATCACTTTCAAGAAGACGTGATCACCAACCTCAAACTCTAAAGGTTGTCGTTGTTTGTCGGTGTAGCCCTTCTTTTGGCTCTGAGCCGTAAGAAGACGCTTTTGTATCAAGTCGACCTTTTTCGATGTGTCTCTAATCAAATCTAGACCTGTAGAGGGTTTTTCTCCAACCTCTGTCTAACAAATTGGAGAATGGCACAACCTCTCATAGAGTGCCTCATAGGTGTTATCTGTATGCTCACTTGATACTTGTTGTTATAGGCGAACTCTACTAAGGGTAAGTACTCTTCTCAACTATCTTTGAAATTAAGGACGCATGCCCGTAACATATCCTCTAAAGTCTGGATGGTCCTTTTTTACTGACCATCCATCAGGGAATGAAAAGTTGTGCTCATCATCAACTGTGTCCCTATGGCCCACTAGAAACTCCCCCAAAAATGGGCTATGAACATGGGATCCCAATCCGATACTAGATATGAGCACCCTATGTAACCAAACTATCTCCCGTATGTACAACCTGTAAAATTCCTCTAATGTGAAGGCCTTTCGCATTGTTAAAAAGTGTGTGGACTTCATAAGCTGGTCCACTATCACTCACACCATGCCTGCCCCAACGATGTCCGTGGCAAGTAGGTCACAAAATTCATTGTGACATGTAGCCACTTTCCCTCAGCCACCTCCAAAGTTTGGAGTAACTCTACTACTCTTTGGTGCTCAGCCTTGACCTACTAACACGTGAGACATCTACTAATGGTCCTGACAGCGAAGATTATGATACATCTTCGTGCCACTTGGATGCACAGCAAAATGGGAGCAATGAAACTCCCTAAAGATCTCATATCTCAGATTTGTAGATTAGGGAACCATAACCCTTCCCTTGAACTGAAGACGACCATTCATGTGAATGGCCTAACCTTCGTCACCTGTACCTGACTGTACCCTATCTCTGATGGACAATATCTTTGTATTCTATCCCTGGGACTCGATCACCCTGTTTAGTAGGGAAGGCGTAGCCACCAAACTCTCAAAAGTGCCCTAAATCCAACCCCTGTAATGTAGCTCGAACTGTCCCCACAGTCTCGAGTATCTACCATTCCCATGAAGTCACACTAGCCAAGACTCCTTGTGACTTTTGGTTGAGTGCATCAGCCACCACGTTTGCCTTACTAGAATGGTAATACAAAGTGAAGTAATAATTTTCTAGGCACTCCATCCACCTACGCTGTCTTATATTGAGGTCCCGTTGCGTGAAGATGTACTTTAGATTTTTATGATCCGAAAACACCTCAAACTACTCTCCATGTAGATAGTGGTGTTATGCCTTCAATGCAAAAATAACAGCCGCCAACTCCATGTCTTGCATGAGATAGTTCTGTTCGTGGCTCTTCAATTGCTGAAAACCATAAGCTATCACTCTCTCGGACTGCATCAAAACAGACTTAAGTCCATTCTTGGAGGCATCACAACACGCTGTGTACCTCTGTCCCTTCTCTAGAACTATCAAAATCAGAGCTGAAGTAAGCCTCTTCTTCAACTCTTGGAATGTTTTCTCACACGAGTTATTCCACTGAAACTTGACCTCTTTTCGGGTCAATCTAGTCATAGGTGCGGCTAATTGGGGGAAGTCCTTAATTGAACTCTTGTAATATTCCGCCAATTCCAAGAAACTATGTATCTTGAAGACTTATTTCGGCCTCTCCCAACTCATAACTTCTTCTACCTTCTCTGAGTCCATGGACACACCCAAAGTCGACACCATATGTCCCAAAAAATTCATTTTCGTTAGCCAAAATTCACACTTGCTAAAGTTGGTGTACAACCGGTGGTCTCTCAAGGTCTAGAGAACAACCATCAATTGACCCTCGTGCTCCTTTTCCTACTTGGAATAGATCAAGATGTCATTAACAAAGACCAGAAAAATTGATCTAAGTAGGGTTAGAACACCCTATGCATAAGGTCCATGAATGCTGCCGGGGCATTTGTTAATCCAAATGGCATCACTGTGAATTTGAAATGGCCATATCGCGTCCTAAACACTGTCTTAGGAATATCTGTCTTTCTAATGCTTAACTGATGGTATCCCGTGCGTAGATTTATTTTGGAGTAGACTTGCGCTACTCTTAGTTGATCAAATAAGTCATTAATTTGTGACAAATGGTACTTATTCTTGATAGTAATCCGATTCAACTGTCAGTAATCTATACATAGTCAAAGGGTTTTATCCTTCTTCTTGGCAAACAATATTGGAGCATCTTAAGGTGAGATACTCAGTCTAATGAAACCATTGTCCAACAATTCTTGTAACTAGACCTTGCGTTCTTGCAACTTTACAAGTGCCATTCTATGTGGAGTCATAGAAATGGGAGATGTACCAGGTGCAACTCAATGGTGAAGTCTACATCTCGATATGGAGGTAATCCCGATAATTCATCTAGAAAAATATTCGCATACTCACAAACCACCCGAGGTAGACCTAACTTCTGTCTCATCTCGTTCTTTAGAGTAAGGCTTGCTAGTCAAACCATCAACTGCCCGTGTCAATGAGAATTATACACTACTTGGGGTAGAGCATCATACTTTTTCCCTTGAAACTTGAAACAAACACCCTTCGGTGTATAAGTAGTGACCCTCTTTTGATTATAATTGATGACAACTCGGTGTGCTGCCAACTAATCTATCCCAAAGATGACATCAAACTTTGACATATCCATGACCCTAAGGTCTACGATGAGTAGAATATCTAAGATCTCTAGCTCACAACCCTGACATATCTGATCAATGCATATCCTAGCTCCTAGGGGAGAACTCACATGCAATGACTCTTTCAAGGTCTCAACCTTTAAGCCCAAATTCCTTACACATGATGTAAAAATAAATGAATGTCATGCACCAGAGTCAAATAATACCCTTGCCTATAAACGAGAAAGTAAGAATGTACCTTGAATTACCGACTTGTCCATATGCTCAATTTGAGTAGTGATGGCGTAGACTCGCCCCTTGGTCCCTGAAGTCCTAGCTTATAAGTCCTATCCTCGGCCTTGACCCATGCTCTAACCCATCTGGCCTAATTGCAGAGACCTTGCTTGTGAAGTAACCCCGAGTAGTATGGGCATGTGCAGCATCCTAGAACTGAAACTGGTTTCCGTGGCCCATGATGGAGTAGGGAGGAATGAAATAAGTCTATGGATGCCTCACCGATGATTGAGATTGAGATGTTCCATAGCTCTGAGATTCCTACCTTTAAGGACAATCCCGTTTCATATGACCCGACTGGTGCCATATGAAACAAGTCCTCTGCCTTGCTTGGTAAGAAGTCCTGAAGTTTCTTCTCCTTGGGAGGATTGACCTTGACCTTGGTCTTGATAGTCACGGCCCTATACCTGATACCCTTGTGGGATAAAAGTCTTTTACTTCTTCCTTGTACTAGAATAAGAGAATTGACCCTTCTTCTTCTTATCCTTAGCACCCGTCTCTCGAATGTCCCTTGCGTATTTCACCTCTCTCTCAATGGTAATGACCGTCTTGACCATTGAGTCCAAATCTTGTAAGTGGTAGCCCACAATCTTTCCTAGGATGGATAACTTCAAACTATCCTCGAACCTCCTCATCTTGGCCAAGTCTGTGGCCACATAATCATTGGTAAAATGGGCTAATTTGGTGAATTTAGTCACGTATTTCATCACTGCCATAGTCCCTTGTTTTAAATCCAAAAATTCATGGGCTTTCACTTTTTGAACAGTCGATAGAAAATACTTTACCCATGAAAAGCTCACGGAACTCTTCCCATGTTATTGCCTTTGAGTTCTTCAAGGCCTATGCTCAATCCCACCATAGATGGGTCTCTCCCTCAAGCTGAAATGCATCTATCCTTATCTTAGTGGCATCATATGTGATTTCTATTGTAAAATCTAGATAAATTTGAATTTTTATGAAAAAAGGGCAAAATAGTAATTTGTTATTATGGTACGGGTTGAAAACCTAATTTTTTTAGAACTCGAATGACGCAACAGATCTCATCATTGGATTCGTCTCACGAAATCTAGTTATTCAGTCAATTTGCGTCAAATTCTAAGACAGACAATTTTTTTACATTTTATGAGGTGATTCAAGTGTCGCGTGACCTAATAAAACGAGACATGGAATTAAATTTCAAAAATTAGAAAATAATTTAAAGGAAGTTCATATAAAAATATTTTGAACTTGAATTGAAACGAAATTTAATCGTTTTGGGACGAAATTAGACTTGAAAATGCAGAACGTGTGGCGCAGTGAGGACTAAGTATTCCAAGGGGTATAAATAGGGGGAAAAGTCAGCTTTTCTCCCCATTTTTTTGCTGTTTTTTACGTTGAAGAATAAGAGAGGGAAATGAGGAGAAAAAAAGAGAGTTTTAACTTCTTTCTACAATCTACGACTACCTGTTGGTCGAGATCCTTTGGGCCATGAATTAAAATTCATCTACACGATGAAAGCTACAACTACGTACCAAAAATCGCAGATTTCACCAAAAATTCGAAAACAAAATTTTGAAAAATCAAGATTTTGAGCTTGATTTGTGTTTTTGAAGTTTTCTACCATTTTTTTACTCTTCAAGAGGCAGGGTTCTCTTCCTAATTAGCTTTATTTTCAACCTAGGGTTCTATATAATATGAGTAGCATGACTTGAGATGAATTCTCTTATTTAATGTACTCAGTGTAAATAAAGTGTGAGAAATGGGTATAAAAATATGCTAAACCAATCTTGGATGAATTAAGTTTGTAGAATTTACTTGTTTAGTAAATTCACGAAAAATGTTGGTACTTGAAATGTAGGAAATGAGTATTAAGAATGGTTAACATCAATTCTAACATGAATTGGGTATGCAGAAATTACTTGTTGTGATTTCTTGAGATATGTGATGAAATTGAGTATATTATGTATTTGCTTGATTTGGTGCCTTGAAAGTGTTTAATTAAAGACTTATTTGGATTAAGTATGTTATTTGCATTAATTATATTATAACAGGTTTGAAATTTGATCTTTGTAGGTGTTGGTATATACATATGATATATTGACATTGAGGTTGTTTATGGTGGTTATATGCTTATGATATAATTTACCATGAAAAAAGGGTTGTTGGATATTGAATTGTTCATAATGTGCTCATGACATATTGAACATAGTATTGTAATTGCAATTGAGATCCTAATTGCATAATGACATGAAATGCAATTGTACATTTATATTGCATATGCACGGGTAACATCACATTCGTAGGCGTTTGACATGAGTGTGGGTGTGTGAACATGGTTTAATCAAACACCATTCTTGATGACTGATACGTGGGCTCGGGATAGTTGGACTGAGATTTAATTGAGTTTCACAGTTTGTATTGAAAATAGGGTCGAGGTTAGCAAAAAGGGCTAGATTTTCTCTCGGGTGCAAGACCTGGTGATTCGGATATGCACTCTGTTGATTGAGTTTATCAAGTGTGTTGATGTACGCGGAGCTGTTGGTGGAAGTCCAGTAGATGAGCTTAGTTTTCCCCCAATTTAATCATTTTTCAATTCCAACTTATCCAATCTCATATAACATTCATCCAAATTCATATAACATCAAATTTTACACAAAATATAGTTCATATGAGTTCTTTTTACAATCCTTTATATAACGTTGCATATCCAAAACTAATTACACTATTGTTTTACAAAAATATAATCTAAAATCACAACTCGACTTTCTTCATCAACGAGAGCCCAAGTCAGAGCTGTCCACCTGTGCTTGTCCAACGCTTGAAAATGTGGTCCCCATAAAGGGTGAGTTACGCTTAATAGGGTATCTCCTAAAGAGACTACTCCCCAACCTAGATGCATTTAAAATACTCACATGCAATTCAACAATCAAACATGCATTCATCCAAGAACATACAACTTCAAGAACAAATGTCATAATGCTATACCATGTTATGAGGTGAGACTTATACATGCAATGCAACCCGAGCCTTCATCGGTTTTCATAACACATGCAATGCCATGCGTATGAATCTGGGCATTCCAAACCCCCGTTGTTGATGTTACACATTCAATGACCATTTATAAATCTCAGGTCTTTCTTGGGGTGGATATTTATGGACTTTCACCAACGGGCACCAAACCGACACGTCATTTATGGACTTCCACCAACGACTTCGCATACGCCGACACATTTTATGGACTCGATACCAATGAAGTGCGAATCCAAATCACTGGATTTTACACCTGATGAACAATTTAGCCCTTGTTACTAACTCCGACCCCATTTTCAATGCAACCCGTATGACTCAGTCAAACTTTGACCCAACTTTCCCGAGCCCACGCATAATCCACTAAGAATGGTGTTTTATGAAACCATTCACACACCCACACTCATGCCAATTGCCCACGAATGTGATGCTATCCGTGCATATGCAAATGTAATGAACAATTGTATTTCATATCATCATGCAATCAAGTTCTCAATTGTAATTACAATACCATGTTCAACATGTCATAAGCCCAATATGCACATTACTCCATCACAAACAACATTCTCAATCGTCAATTATATCATAAGCATATAATTACAATTTACAATATCATCAAAATATGTTAACTCAATTTCATTCAAATAACATAATTACTTCATTCAAGGCATTTTATCAAACACCCAAAAGACACAAAATCATGTAAACACAATCCCAATTAATGCAAAATTGGTTTAACAAATTTTTACACTCATTTTTCATACTCTAGTTACACTAGGAGTACATCAAACAAGAGAATTCATCTCTAATCAAACTACCCATTTTATATGCAACTCTAGGTTGAAAATAAACCTAGTTAGGAGAAGAACCCTACCTCTTAAAGCATGATACAAATGGTAGAAACTCCAAGAAAATCTAAATTAAGCTTCAAGCCTTGATTTTCAAAAATTCTGTTTTTGAGACTTCGTCAAAATCCCCGATTTTTGGTATGTAGACGTAGCTTTCATCGAATGGATGAACTTTTGTTCTTGGCCCGAAGGATGACCAAAGGTTAGCCTTAGATCGCAAGAAGAAAAAGAAGACGAAACCTTTGATTTTCTCTCTGTTGAAATTCATCAGCCAAATTGGCGAAATATATGATTTTTTTCCCTTTTTATACCCCTTGGATGTTTCGCCCACAACGTGCCACATGTCCTGCCTTTTACTGATTTGATTTCATCCCCAATCAATTTAAATCTTGTTCTGTTTTAAGTTTAATATATTTTATTTGAATTAACTTTAAATTATTTGTCTTTATTTCCCAATTAAAACCCGATCACGTTTTTTTGGTCACGCGACATCCGATCGCATCAAAAAATATAAAAAATTTGACTGTCTCAAAATTCAACGAAATTGACTGGATAACTAGATTTTGTGAGAAGAATCCAACAGTGAGGTCTGTTTCATTATCTGAGTTTTTTAAAAATTTGATTTTCAACCCATACTGTAACTAATTACCGTTTTGCGTTTTTTCATAAAAATTCAAATTTTCTCAGATTTTACAAAAGACAAATTTTCCCTTGGAGAAATATGTTAATTTGTATGTGGATGAAATTGTGCGTCTACATGGAGCACCCGTGTCTATTGTAGCAGATAGAGATTTAAGGTTTATTTCACTCTTTTTGCCAAGTTAGCAGCAGGCATTAGGTACTACACTTAAGCTCAGCTCAGCGTTTTATTGTCAAATGGGTGGACAATCAGAAAGAGTGATAAAAATTCTAGAAGACATGTTTAGAGCTTGTGCAATGGAGTTCAAGGGTTATTGGAATGATCACTTACCTTCGATTGAATTTGCCTATAAAAATAGTTATCAATCTAGTATAGGTATGACACCCTATGAGACATTGTATGATTGAAGTTGTAGAATGATAGTGTGTTGGACCGAGGTGGCAGAGAGAAAGATACTGGGTCCAGAATTAGTGCAAGTAATTGTAGACAAAGTGAAGGTGATTCAAGAAAGATTAAAAATCGCTCAAAGTCGATAAAAAAGTTATGCAAATAATAGGAGATGAGATCTAGAATTTTTTATTGGTGATCAAGTGTTCTTATGAGTTTCACCGTAGAAAAGGGTTATGCAATTTGGAAAGAAAGGAAAGTTGAGTTTGAGGTACGTTGGACTATTTGAAATTCTTGAGAGAGTTGGAGCTGTTGCTATCGTTTGGTGCTACTAGCCAACTTGTCTCGATAACATGATGTATTACATGTGTCAATGCTTTGAAAATATGTAACTGATTCTTCTCACATCCTAGCCACAGTACCAATGGAGCTAGAAAACAATTTGACTCACGTAGGAGAACCCGTAGCGATCCTGAATCGACGAGATCAAGTACTTCAAATGAAAGTCATACTTTTGGTAAATGTGTTGTGGCAGAATCAAGCAGTTGAGGAAGCAACGTGGAAAGCTGAGGAACTCATGCGAATCAAATATCCTCATTTATTTCAAAATGGTAAGTCAAATTTCGGGAATAAAATTCCTTAAGGGGGGAAATATTGTAAGACCCGGATACCTAAGATGATCATATTAATGTTTATTATGAGCATGTGCATATATGGTATGAACGTGCATGATGGGTAACTATTATAAATAATAATAATAATAATAATAAAAATAACATATTTATAAGTGTGAGAGGTTAGATGGATATGCTTGATTGAGACATAATTTAATTGTTTGATGCATGTTAGTGCATATGAGATTAAGTGGGGTAACAAGTATGTGATATTAACATATTATTACAAATATATTATATATACATATTTGGTGTATCAAAATACATGACGTATATATGTATACACACATGCGAAGACTTTAAGTGAATATATGTATGTGTGTCTATGCAATTATGATGGAACTCTCCACTAGAGAGAGTTTGTGGTTAGTATTAGGAGGGAGGGGGTGGCGGCTAAGGAGGGAGAAGGAGTGGAAGACCCACTAAATACATGCGAAAAAAAATCTAAAAGAGAAGATGAAAAAAAAAGCCAATAAGAGGAGTCTCCACACTTAGTCAATTTCGCCTAAGGGAATGAAAGCAAAGGAAGAAAAGAGAAGCAAGGAAAGAAAAGGGAAACAAGGAAGGAAAAAAGAAAGAAGGCAAGGGTGGCGGTTTTGTGGTGGTGTTGGGTGGTGCAAGAGATAGGCCATGAAACCCATTTTTTCTCCTCTTAAATTGTATAGATTTGATTTTAACATGAAAGTTGGGCATTGCATGTGGGTTTAAATGTGATGATTGTTATGTATGTGTAATACTATGGATATTGCTTGAAAAAAATAATATAATGTTTGTGTGGGTCTATAAGCATAAAGTGTTGTTGCATGGAAATTAAAGAAAACAGGATTGTTGTATGCAAGTTAAATTTTAATCGAGAAAGATAATGTTCTTGAAATTACATGAGTCCATGAGTATAAGTAATTAAAGAAGAAAACAGGTTAATTCTATGATGTTATAAGAAATTATGCAAATTTAAGTATATTTTTGTGAATTTTATAATCTTATGAGGAAAGGTTTAATTTGGGTATAATGGGTTCAAATATATATGCTTTCATGGATTCGAGAAGATTAGCTCATGACTCGAACATGTACTCGATGTAATCACTTGACTCGAATTGATTATTAAACTACGATAAGTAGATAAATGTTACTAGATGAAAATGACTTATCCGACTTGACACGATATAATTATGAAACTCGGTTCGAATAAATTATCTCAAACTTAAGTGTTATTATGTATTAATATTCAGATGGAATTGTGAATATTAGGAATGTCAGGTCCGGAGATGAACACCGCTAGGAATGCAGCACAAAAAACTCCGACGGAGGACTCGTCCACGAGATAGAACTCCACACGAGATAGTTGTAGTATCCTACATTTATCTTTATGCTTAAATAAAAAAGCTTTGTTGGATTGCCTAATTTAAGAATTTAATTGAGATATAGTAATTAAAGTGTTTTAATATTGTTGAGGAACAGAGAACGTCTAAACGACAAAGTCTTTTTGGCCTGGTTTGGTTGTGAATTCGTCTTTATGACGAGATAGACTTTATGAGAATGGATTGTTGAATACTTGTCTTCGTGATAGGAAATAACCCTGAGATTTTGGGTTGTCCAAGCAACGGAAAATATAAGTGGTTATGGGCTGCCTATATGATGAACACTTGTGATTGATATGAGTTGTCTACGGGACAAAAATTAACTACGTGACTCTAATTGTCTACGTGACTGGAAATAGATAAAGTGATCCAAGTTGCCTACGTGACTGATAGAAGTTATGTGATCAAATTGTTTGAGTGACGAGTGGATACCCATGAGATGATATAATCATGCGGGTATGTTGCATGGGTGGCAGATTGGTTACCTCTTTATGAGGCCGAAGCGCAACGAAATGGAATATCGTGTTAAAAATTGCGGAGATAGGGTTAATAAATTTTTGTCGATGAGTTGGTGAAACTCATTATTTTATGTTATAAGTAAGCAAGCTAGTGAATACTCACTGAAAAATTTTCTTGGGATTCTTTTTTGGTCATCTGTACACAAACCTAAAGTCCCTTCCGAAGTTAGAGCTCCAGTCGGGAGGTGTCAAGGGAGGGCTTGTGTCTGTTCTACTTCTTTTGGGCTATGTATATAACTTACAAATTTTATGGCGTGTAAAGTGATACTTTAAACTTAATTTGGAATATAAATATCTAGTATGGTAACGGGCCAATGTGCTTGCAATTTCGTGTAACATTTATTAAAGTAGGCAATGTTATAATTGTGTTATAAATTTTAATAGGAGGTTTGTGTGACAAAGTGTGTTGTGTCTAGATTATATTTTCGGTTTTAAGCCTGGGTTGGGGTGTTACATACTTCAAGTTTGGTCACTTTAAAGGTAAATTTATATATATTTATGGTAAATTCGTGATCGATCGTAAAATATTATGATCGATTGTTAAAGGCCCTAATCAGTTGTAACTTCATCGGTGTAACTTGACCTCAAAAAAATAATAATTTTACCTTTAAAAGCCATAACTTTCATAATTTTTTCAATTGTAACCTCTACCCCAAAATACTATAACTTAACATCAAAATATTATAAATTTTGATATGATATCAATTTCTATTTTGCAGTCTTCCTTGTATAAATAGGTGGAGCTGCTCCACACTTTAAATCTTAAAGTCCACTCCCATTAAATCAAATGTCATTTCGTAAAATAAATCAACTTCGTCAACCACATTTTAGCGTGCTAGCCTATCACATCTTGAAACTCCACGCTCTAGAGCATTTCTTAAATGTCCGTCCGTTACTTGGTTTCGTACTCTATATTCGCAAAAGAGTCTAGAATCGAGGGCGCCCGCTGCTTACAGTAGTTCAATTAGTTCTGTATCCTTTTCTCGGCAAGCCGGGCTCTTATAAGAAGACTGCTACCATTTCTGAAGTCAATGTTTCTGAACATCCTCCTAAGGTAGGTTATCGAAGTCCCTCATTGGCTTCAACTTGAGGGTTTTATGTGCTCCTCCTTCACTCCTGCCAAGGGAATGACTCATTTTATTAGGAGGGAAAACAAGATTATATACTTCACTTGAAATTGAATATCCTTGGCTAGCTATGTCTAAGCTTGATTTCATAATTTATAGGCCCAGGTCACCTTAGTCTTGGCACGTTCATTCTGTAACTTCACTCATTTGTGTTGGTTTGATTCAATGGTATCTTATACTTGTCCGTGTTGGTTTGATTCACTAGTATCCTACACTCGCAACACAAAGAACTATGCTTCAGTTGGGACCGCCCTGAATGAAAGAAGGGCTTTTGAGTTATTTGACGACAATTGAAGTGTCCTCTCCTTGTCTCGATCACTACAAGCAACCTACCTAAAATATAGTTTACTGTTGCTCGTCAGTAAAGTAAGTTATTCACCTTTTTATAAATGAGTATTGTTTACTAATAGATTTACTTACTGTAGCCGCAAAGAAACTACAGTTCTATCTATTTATCCATAAGGGCTAGAGTGTCTTTCAAATGGTATAAGTTATTACTTCGCTTTTGAAAAAAGAGATTTACTCTGATGCACTACCTGAAGGGATTGCCTCACTTATCGCTTGCTCTTATTCCCATCGATATGCCTGAAAAGAAGAACTTTCTTTCTCTTATGCCCTTTACCTTAAGCTTGACAATAAGAGCAGGAGCATCAAGAATTGATTTAGCAGGAGCCGCCATTGGCATTGGAAATATATTCAGTTTTTGATCCATTCCGCAGCACGAAATCCATCATTAGCTAAACAATCATTTGGATACGCAGTTTTGGGATTTGCTTTAACCGAAGCCAATGCATTGTTTGCCCAATATATGGACACCTTCCTTGTACTGAAATGTGAGAGAAGGTTGATGTTTATCTAGTTTAAAAGGAAAGGAAGGTTGCCAAGGTTGTTCTCCCATTAATAGTGGGAAAATGATTATCAGTTGAAGCTGAATCAATTCTTCTAGTCACAACAACGAACCGAAGTGCATCTCACCCGACATTTCTTTCTATGATCGCATGTCAAAATCTCACCAACAGGCTAACTATTTTTCTGCTTTTTCATTATGCTTTCCCCTAGAGGGATGGATTCTTCGCCTTACCTTCATGTAGGTGAAGGAAAAATGTCCAAAATTTCGGTCTCATATTAAGCCCCTACCCCACCAATTGGATTTATATTCGGCTATTGAATGTGTATTTGTGGAATTTGGCTTACTAGTTTTGGCTTTCAATCTAGTCCTAGATTACTGCAAGACTATACTTTGTGACAAGCAAATTTCATGGATCATCCTCTTTTTGTATGAACCTTGATGCATGAAGGTAAATAGAGGGAAGGTCTTCTATCATCCAGAATGAAAAATTGGATAATCAAACGCAAAACCAATCACCCCTCCACCCTTAACACCTCACCCTAACTCCTGCATTCTCTCCTTCATTTCCACCACTCATATCAATAAAGTATATGCACTTTTTTAATTCAATACACGTGAATAAGGATGATCCCTTCATAATCAATTAGAATAATTGAAATAAAGCTCAACTTTCAATTTTCAGGCCAGAATTATTTCGGTACATAAGTACCATGAACTCATCTCCTCACATCAACACAATTTTTATTAAGAGGTTGGTATCACTCAAGCACAAAACTTACACCTTTCAATGGTCTTTTAAAATAAGTCTTCATAGCAACAAGGGCGGTGATAAGCATTTTAGTGGCAATATAATCAGCGGTGATATTTGTGTTGTTGCTAATTCATTGTATCTTGTGGTGATAATGTCATTTTGCCACATAAACATACCATTTAGTGGCGACCACGAACTTTGTTACTAATTATGGAAACTTAGGTATAATCTGTCACAAATTTTACTTTGTCAATAATAATTTTGTCCCAAATAGTAGGGCGAGAAATTTTTGGCTCTGCCAGGAAGTCATTCGATGGTATATTTAGAAGATATGCCACTAAATCTTAACTTAATTAGTGGCGATAAAAAAATATGCCAGTTGATATTTGTTTTACGATAATTTTTTTGTTGCCGCTAAACTTGCAAAACTAGTGGCGATGTGTGTCGCCACTAACCCTTTTATATATTGACAAAATATAGAATTGCCACAAATACTCTATTTTATGGTAATATTTATTTTGCCACTGATATTAAGTCTTTTAATTTTTAGACATTTGTTGTGTATCCTACTTCCTTGATTTTGTTGCTCACTGCTGCATCTCTCATTTTTTTTTGGTGAACCTTGACAGTGCGAGAGAATTTTATTGATTTAAAATTAAAATTACACCTATTTAGGGGGGACGTATGTACCTTAACCCTCGATGCAATCTAATTACATGAAAAGTATTAAAAATAAAAGAAACAAAAATGCATGCTTAGTAAAATAAATAAAAGAAATGAAAAAACCTAAGCACACTGCCTAAAATTGCAAAAGGCTTAGCTAATGCAGTGAAATAGTTGCTAGAGTAATTGTGTTGTGGATCTGAGTTGAGAGTAGTTGTTGGAAGGCTCCAAAAGAGGAAGGGGCAGCTGCAATCATAAATGTAGGATGAGCTAGGAGCGATAGTATGAGCTGGGAGACAAGCAGAGAGCATCAGTTGAAATTAGATAAGATACAAGAGCAGAAGCTATCCTAAGGTGGGAGGTGAGCTGAGAGCAGACTGAGCTATGTGCATGAGTTGAGAGGAGCTGAAGATACTGAGCTAGAAGCATTCTGGAAGATGAACCGAGAAGAAGGCTTGACAATGATCAGTTGAGGGTCTTATCTAATAAGGCAGACATAGTTGATAAGGTATCATTAGAAACTAAACAGACTTGATAACCTGTTACCCTTAGTGAAAAACAAATTACCTTTTCTGAAAAGTCAGGAAGACTATAACGTATGGCTTTTAGAGAAAGATTGTTACAAATTCTCTTTAAACATAAGAGAGAAACACTACAGAGAAACAAGTGATTGTGTTGTGGAATGTAGAGCAACTCCTGGGAACATGTACAACACTCTGAAAGACTAAACTGCAGAGGATGCAGAGAGGCGTCTGAAGCCTGATGGAGAATAGTCTGTTCTAGTAATGCAGAAAATCCAATGCCAATAGATATGAAATCTGAACTCTGAGGAGAAGGAAAGCTGAATATCCAGCAGTTTTTACAGCAAGACAACCATGAAAATCCAATGGAGTCTAAAATAGGGAGGGAATTCCAATAGACAAAGTAGAGAGTTTGAGAGATGATATTCTGAATCCAAAAGACCCGATAATGAAGATGAAGATCCACTAAAGAATAACCACAAGAGTAGAGCTTTAGAACCATGTAAAAGGAGAACATCCAACAGCAGCCATAGTCTGTCTTCGAAGCCCAGAAGCAAGAACATCTCTGAGATCCATGACAACTCCAAAACCAAGAAGTTTTTTTAGCAATCCTCAAGATTGAATCGACATAACTTAGGAGAGCGCTCTAAAGAATTTGAAGAGAAAAATTCCACAGCAGGCCAGAAAAGGTCAGCATAACTCCTAGTTGTTGAATCTCTGTATCTGCTGATCTTGAGAAATTTATACGTACACCTATTGTCCATGAATTTTTTTAGCCCATATAGAATCTGTTTAAAATGCTTTTGTAGAGAACATATATTTCTTGAATCCTGTTGCATATGAAGCCTGATATTGATTGGGATATCCTTCATGGAGTCATAAATAAACCATCCCCTGTCTGTGACTCCTTTATTTGCCAATGAATCAGCGACCATATTCCCTTCACAATAAGTGTGTTAGATTTCGAAAGTGAATCTACGTAGTATAGAATGAATTTGATCAAAGAGAGACCAAAATTCCCATGACACTTTAACCATTTGCTTGATCATATCCACCAGAATCTTGGAATTTGTTTCAATAACAAGTTGATAAACTTGAAGACCATATTCTTGTAACTTAGAAATACCATCCAATAAAGCCCTGATCTCTGCCTCCAAATTAGTACAGACATCATAGTAGTAAGAGCTTGCAAGAACCATCTGACCATCTGAATTTCAAAGAACTGCCCCTCCGCCAGAAAACCCCAGATTCCCTTTAGATGCTCCATCAATTTTAAGCTTGAGAATACCCATTGCTAGGTGACTCCAAGCCATCCACCATGTTTGCATTTAAAAAAAACCAGTTTTATAAATATTCAAGGAATGAAGCACTAAGTCTTAAGTAGAGTCCATAACTTTGGAATGAATATTATACACCTTCAACCTTAGAAAATGTAAGATAATCCTTACTAATGTAGAGGCAGGAAAGCTCTGGTCTTCAAATATCCTCCTGCATCTCTCTTTACATATCTGCCAAAAGACTAATAATGCTAAGCCTTTTCTTAAAGAATGACAAACTGTAGCAAGCTTAAAAGCTCTCACCAACCTCATGAATCTTGTAAATGGTTCTTATTGTGCAATTAATTGAAATCCCAGTTGCGTAGAGAGCGCACTCCATATAAAATTAGAAAACTTGCACTAGATAAAAATATGAGCACTTGTTTCACAGTCCTGATTACAAAGAGCACATTTACTAGCTAGAGCCACCCTTCTATGCTGGAAAGTATCATCTATAGGTAAAACATGCTGTAATATTCTCCACCCCAATAGCTGTGTACTTGGAGGCACTTGTTGTCTCCAAATTGTAGCCGTTGGAGTATTGACAATGCCATCCATCCTAACAATCTGCCATGCAGATTTCATAGTGAAATGTCCTAGCTAGAAATGTTTCCAAATAAGTCTATCATGTCCTGAGTTCAGCTGCAAATGAATAGCAATAACCACCTGAAGTAAATGAGGATCCAATATGGATTGGACCTCCTCCAGCTCCCAATGACCATTTTTTCTGTAATTGTGCTAGTTTTGGAAAGATTGATGGCTTGACAAAATTCCTAAGAATTAGTGGACCCAACCCAGTCCAGTTGTCACACCAGAAATCTACTAAGCCTCGAGAACCAACTAGCATTATAGTATGTCTCGCCACCAAATCACACTAGGGGGCCAATTCTTTGTATCCTTTGCAATGGATTTGAGTAGAAGAAGCCAATAAATGTCTATTCCCCAGAAATTTTTTAGCAAAAATCTTTGACCATAGAGTAGTTCTATTCATCAAGTGCCAGACTTGCTTCATTCTGAAGGCAGCTTGCACATCTTCAAATCTTCTTATTCCCAAACCTCCCTCTTATTTGGGCCTAGTGATAGTTTTCCAGGAACACCAATGTCTTCTTTTAATATTCTGCTTACTAGACTAGAAAAAACTAGATATTGTTGAAGTAAGCTTACCAATAATCCCCTTAGATAAATTCAATGAAGCCAATAAATGAATAGGCATTGACTTCAGAACTGATTAAATCAAAACTAATCTTCCAACATTAGAAAGCAGTTTCCCATACCAACCTTGCAGTTTAGCTTGTACCTTCCTCAACAAATCCTCAAAGTAGATAAGTCTGATCCTACCCCTTATAATTGGACAACCCAAGTAAGTGAATGAGCAAGACTTAATTGGGATCTGTGCCACATGGGATACTGATTCCTTCTATGCAGAGAGATTTTATTAGAACAAAACAAGGAGCTCTTTTGTTTATTCACCAGTTGCCCCGATGAGGCCTCATACCTCTTCACAAACTTCAAAAGATTAATCATTGAATTCTTATGACCCCTCAAAAAAATAAGGGTGTCATCTACAGATAATACATGTGATAAGGGAAAGGAACCTTTGTCACGCCCCATCTCGGTCTCCCAAGGATGAGACACGACTACGTTTTTGATACACTTGTTTACAATTATTATAATATGGACTAATCAAACATTAAATAATCCCACAGGTTCAACAACACCACCACCCATCACCTTAGTCATTAAGCATGATGGTAAAACCTGTCTCATAACCTATACCATATATAAAACACACGTACCAATTGTTTGTTTCCCAGATTATAGACATATACAAAATCCCACACCCACATAGCATACATCATAAAGTATGCTTGTTGAGTCTGTTTACAAATATATACTAATAACCTGCTATAATAATTCCTCACAAATATAATATACAACCCAACAATTGGTCATACCGACACTCAACCTGAGGGATATCACACTAACGTTGTACAATACTCAATCGACTGGATAGTGAACTAGTCTTCATCTTCCGCTATAGTACCTGAAAAGAGAAGCTATAGGGGTGTGAGCTAAACCACGAGTTCAGTGAGTATACATGTCGTATATAAAATGGAAATGACAGTAATACACTGAAATAGGTAGATACTATGTAGATACATGTATCAAACAACAACATCAATCCAATTCCAACGAATTCACAAGCCACATTACATCCATACTACCCCTCATCGGGTAATCGATCCCACATAGATCTGTGTCTCCCAAATCTCATGGGAACACCACAGTGCTAGCACACCATTGCACGCCCAGTAATCAGACATCGACAACCCTGTCTCAAATAGTAAGCCACATTCCACAATACACAATATATAGTACAAAGCATCATTCAATCACATAAGCAAGTAGCACATAATCCTGGAGAATTACAATTAAATTATATCATTTACTATCATCTTATAATTGCATTTTCAAAACGTATAAATATATAAACCCACTTAAAATATACAAATCTAAGGCCCTTCGGTTCTATCGATGGATCCTTTCGGTGTTATCGTATCTGTTTCAATATCGACTGTCTCACTCATTCCACCTAATACATTTATAATTACAATATCAATATGTTTATCACATTTAATAGTTAATCATGCATTAATGCATGCAAAATGATGCACCCCAAAGCGCCTCGGTAACTTTGGTTACCGCACTATCTACTCACACATGAGCACTTTTGTTCTAGGGATCACATTTTCTCTCCAAATTTCTAAAATCACTCACATTAATCACAATTAGGATAAAGTAGGTCAAACACATTGACCAGGGGCCCATTTTCACACATTTTGACCCCGAATCCTAAAAACTGCATTTCCAGCATTTCATATATTTTGCATCGAATATTATACTCATTTGTATTCGAAATTCACATTATCACATCAAGCATCATTTAAAAAAGTTGCTTGCAAAATTTTAGGTCATTTGGATTAAAATTAACACATGTAATAATAACATTTAGAAATCAGGATTTCGGCATTTTCGGCACCTATTTCCAACCCCTATCACATTTTTCTTTTAACACAACCACCCTTAAACAATTTAATCATAAAAACAGGCCCTTCCTTGAACCCTTTAACTCCCTATTTCACTCCCATAATTTCGGTTCCAACCTAGCCCACGAAAAACATCCCGAGTGTTCGTTTTTCATACTTTTCTCACATCCATTGTATATCTATTTTAAACCTATTCTTAACAGCCCCTAAATTTTGTTTAACACTCTTAATAAAATCTGTTTTAAACTTAAAATAAAACAGCCCATTAATTTAACAAAAAATAACCCACTAATTTATGTTTAATAAACTTAATTTAAACTCACAAAATATGTTTTGAAATTAAGCTAAAATAGCCCATTAAAATTAACCAAAATAGTCCATGAATTAAATTAAAATAGCCACTAATTTACAACATGTTAAAACAATCTACACATATACAAATACATATATACTAAAATTAATCACAACGCATGCTTAAATTGAGTCCCACATACCTTTCTTTCTAACGGTTCAAATAGACCTACACACATATTTTTTTTTCCCTTTTCTCTCTTGCTCTCCTTACTCTTGGCTTCAGTAATCAACTAGACACACACACACACACACACGACACACTTAGATATACTCACCATTTTTTTTAGCCAACACTTGTAAAGGTGACCCATGTTAATGGGTTAATTATGCTTACCTCCACTCAAGTTTTTAAATGATTTCAAAATTGACCCACTAGTATTTTTACACATGAAATTTCTATGAATGAGTCTCACTAATACATTACTAACGGGGTCTATATACCCAATGTATGTTCACTCACATCATGCCTATGAAAGATTTAATTTAATTAATCATTTAATAATTTTACATAATTATAATTTAACCCACAAAATTATAGTAATATGCACGCAATGCATGATCCGGTCTCACAACTTTCCTCTACTAATAAAATTTCATCCTCAAAATTACTTACCTGCACCAAATAAGTGAGGATATTGAGCCCGTATACTCTCCTCAGTCTCCTAGGTTGCTTCCTTTACTGAGTGACTACGCCACAAAACCTTTACTAATAGTATCGTTTTCATGCATAATATTTTCTCTTTCCTACCTAAAATCTGAACCGACTGTTGTACATAAGTCAAATCCTCGGCTAATTCCATCGATTTTGAAGTCCACAATGTGATGTGACAGACAAGTACTTCCATAGCATAGACACATGGAATACATCAAGCAACTAGGACAACTCTACTGGTAACTTCAACCGGTATGCAATAGCTCCAATCTGCTCCACAATGATGTACGGACAAATATACCTGGGGGCCAACTTTTCTTTTCTGCCAAAACGGATGACCCATTTCTACGGTGATACCCGTAAGAATACTCGATCACCCACCTCGAATTACAAGTCACTTCGGCGATTGTCAGCATAACTTTTCTGCCTACTCTGTGCACTTCGTAATATCTCCTATATAACGTTAATCTGATTAGCAGTTGGTGTGCGTCGTTCACAGCCAAAATTAATTCCTTACCTCTACACTACAAATATAGCAGTGGCAAGCAAAGGTCAATACCACAGAGAAATGAATTAACTTAACTGGTAACAAGTGCAATAATATGTAAATAAAAAGGGGGTTTGTTTGTGACAAAAGTAGATTATCAAATCGTTAATAAGAATCAATTAATGAAAGGTTGGGCCAAAGGCAATTCAACTGTTGGTTATGGGTTTGATCATAGACACACAAACAATCAACTCCTATCAAAAGCTTAGTTCAAAGATCATTTAGATGCTAAACGACTTTCTTCATCTCTATAAACATTAATACAAGCCTAGTACTCATATTAAATCTTGTTATTAATCAATTTGGTATTAAGAATCCTCCTTCTATTAATAACAACCTTAAGAAAAACTAAGATTGAATAACAAATCTCCACCAACGAAGAACTATTAATCCAATTTATAATTCCCTCAGATTAATAACAAAAGTTTGGAAAAAAACTGCATAATCTGATTGCTACTACAATCAAGTTTCAAGACAATTACGGATTAAGAACTTAATCTAGCATTCATCACATAGAACATCAATTAGTGTGCACCTTAATCAAAAGAACTATGTAATCTCATCAATAAATCAGAGAATCATATCATTCAAATAGAATTTGATATTAAATAATTAAACCAAGTCTCACAAAACCATATACCAACTTAGAATACCTTCAACCGAACAAAGGAAATCAGCTGCTTATTGTTTAGGTAAACTCAAGTTTGTATAAAAATTGTTGTGTCTCCCTTTCTTGCTCTGCCTTCCTTTCTTTCCAGGAAATCATAGATACATATAGAAAAAATATGACACTTCCAAAAACGTGTACAACTCAAATCCCTACATTATAGGTATTCCTTATCAAAATAGATTAACAGAAATCACAGAATCGTGTTGGAACTTGTGAGCTATTCTTCTATTAGATAACGACTGAATATTGATTTGGGTTCTTGATGCAAGTTGTAGCCCTGGAGGTGTAGATAAGTTTTGGCTATTGAATCACCTGATTTGGACTTTGAAAATGCAAGTTATGACCGGCTAAAGTTTACTGGGTCGGACAAGAATCCAACTCCAATTAGGATTCTGATCAGCTTTCCAGGCCTGACTTTGAAACAATGTTTGAAGGTCCAAACGAACTCGTATTTTCACAAACCATACCTTTCTGAAAAGCTTAAGACATCCTCTAAAAACTTCATGAAGATCACTTTCTCATTCTGAAATTTTAATGCCATCCAAACCTCAATTGAAGCTCCATAGATCGAAATGACCTAAAAGCTGAAACTTGCACAATATATTCCATATCTATTCTTTTACCTTCAATGCTTCCCTAATTCAATAAATATATTAATCAGCTCACTTAAACAGAAAATATGTCATGAAACTAAATATAAAGTAATTAAAAATATTAAATATTATGTTCTTATGAAATTCCCCCACACTTAGTTTTTTACATGTCCTCGAGTAAAACACGCCCATGCAAACATATGAGGCCACATACTCATCTAAGACCGCTAGCAATGTCAATTAAACTAGAGACAAGTATACTCATCTCCTTTCACTTTATATCACAAATAACTTGATCAGTCATGAGACTTCCTACCTAACATGACCAATTCATGCACAACTCACCTCGTCCTTTTTCTCTCTGCCACTATAATCCAGGTAGTAAAATAAGGATTCACTTTTTTTTTTTCATTCTAGTGTCTGATGAGTGCAATTTATGCTCCATCTCATCTTAAATTATTTATTTATTTTCATTTTGGATTGGTAGGTGCATTTTATGCCCCATCCTACCTTAATGATGACCTTTCCTTATTTACTTAAACCCAAATATAGGACTGCCCTAAGAGAAAAAGAGTTAAAATTTTGCTGTGCAATCCTTTTTAACTGCTAGGTTGTCAATCTACATATCGTCACAAGGAGTACTGCTTCAATCAGTTAGTAAGAGGTAAGTATGCTTATCAAAAATTCACAAGACATTGCAACACCCCAAGCTTAGGATATGAACCTCTATGGATGCGATGTGTTAATGAGTTTAAGCACATAACAAAATTTGTCTCCCCCCCACTTAAGGTTTACAGTGCCCTTACTGTAAAGAAAGCGACATTTATTGAACTAAAATAGACGGAATTATTCTAAAGCGATAGAGAAATATAACATAACGGATTGTGACCAATCGGTCACCCTGCCTCCCAAGCAGCGCCTTTTTTAATGTCATTGGCCTGACCCAATGATGCTTTTCTAATGAAAGTACTTTGACTAAACAAGATGCATCTCCACAATTGTATACTCTTGAAATTCGGCATATAATGGTTTGAGGCAATGTCCATTGACCTTGAAAACTTTGTTGGCGGATAAGCTTTTTATTTCAACTGCACCATGAAGAAACACATTAGTAACTTCAAAAGGTCCATTCCAACGAGAACGTAACTTACCAGGAATCAGTTGAAGGCGTGAATTGTAGAGAAGCATTTTTTGTCCCACAACAAATTGCTTCCTTGTAATCATCTTATCATGCAACGCCTTGGTCTTGTCCTTATAAGTTCTTGAGTTCTCGTAGGCTTCCAATCGGAGTTCCTCCAATTCTTTCAACTGCAACTTCCTCTCTTGTCTGGCTTTATCCATCTCTATATTGCACATCTTCACAGCCCAATACGCCTTGTGTTCCAACTCAACAGCAGATGGCATTGTTTGCCATAGACCAACCTATATGGAGACATCCAATAGGTGTCTTATATGCAGTTCGATAAGCTCAAAGTGCATCATCAAGTCGAAGGCTCCAATCTTTCCGATTTGGTTTCACAATCTTCTCTAGAATGGACTTGACCTCTCTATTGGATACTTCCGCTTGTCCATTAGTTTGGGAATGATAGGTGGTTGAGGTGTGATGAAATACACCATATTTCTTCAACAACGCTTCCATGGATCGATTACAAAAGTGGCTTCCTTGATCATTGATGATAGCCCTTGAAATGCCGAACCTGTTAAAAATGTTAGACTTCCGAAAACCTACAACAGCCTTTGAATCGTCAGTTCGAGTGGCTTTTACTTCCACCCATTTTGAAACATAATCCACAACAAGTAAAATATAAATAAAACCAAAAGAAGAAGGAAAAGGCCCCATAAAATCAATACCCCACACATCAAAAATCTCACAAACTAGTGTAGGGGTTTGTACCATTTCATTCCTTTGGGTCAAACCTCAAGTTCTTTGGCATTGTTCGCATTTTTTACAAAAAATATATGCATCATGGAATAATGTAGGCCAATAAAATCCACTATCTAACACCTTTCTAGCTGTTCTTTTAGATCCAAAGTGACCTCCATAAGCATATGCATGACAAAAAACAAGTATAGAGTGAGTCTCATCATCAGGCACACATCTCCTAATAATTTGATTCGCACAATATTTTCACAAGTATGGATCATCCCAAGTGTAGTATTTAGCCTCACTTTTTAACTTACCTATCTTAGCTCTACTCATGTCATTAGGCATAACTCGTCCTACTAGATAATTAACTAAATCGACATACCAAGGAACCATACCTCGCATTACAAATAGGTGCTCATCTGGAAATAGCTCCTTCAATGGCTCGGTCGTCTCCTCTCTCACCAACCTACTTAAGTGATCTGCTACTAAATTTTCAGCTCCCTTCTTGTCCTTAATCTCAAGATCGAATTCTTGTAGCAAAAGAATCCATCTAATTAATCTCGGCTTTGACTCCTTCTTGGACAAAAGATATTTTAAAGCTGCATGATCAGAAAATACAATCACTTTAGAGCCAAGCAAATAAGATCAAAATTTATCTAATGCAAAAACAATAGCTAAAAGCTCTTTTTCGGTTGTAGAGTAGTTGCATTGAGCCGGATTGAGTGTCTTGGATGCATAGTAGATCACGTGTGTTTCTTTTCAATATGTTGCCCCAAAACTGCTCCAATAGCGTAATTGCTAGCATCGCATATTATCTCAAAGGGCAACGTCCAATTAGGTGGTTGAACTATTGGTGCCGAAGTTAAGGCTGCTTTGAACTTGTCAAACGCCTCTTTACATTCTTGACTCATCTTGTATGACACCTCCTTTTGCAACAACCTTGATAATGGTTGGGCAATCTTCAAAAAATCCTTAATGAACCTGCGATAAAAACTTGCATGACCCAGAAAAGAACGCCTTTCCCGCACACTTGTGGGATATGGTAAGTTCACAATTAAATTAATTTTCGCTTTATCTACTTCAATTCCCCTATTGGAAACCACATGCCCTAAAACAATACCTTATTTTACCATAAAGTGACATTTTTCAAAGTTCAACACAAGGTTTGTTTCAATGCAACGTGCAAGCACACTAGATAAATTTTCCAAACAATGATCAAAGGAATCACCATACACCGTAAGATCATCCTTGAAAACTTCCATATAGTTCTCTATTAAATTAGAAAATATGCTCATCATGCATCTTTGAAACGTACCTGGTGCATTACAAAGTCCAAATGACATTCTCCTAAATGTGAAAGTGCCTAATGGACAAGTGAATGTTGTTTTCTCTTGGTCCTCTGATGCAATAACAATTTGATTATATCCCCAATAACCATCAAGAAAAAAATAATAAGACTTACCTGCTAATCTTTCAAGCATCTGATCAATAAAAGGTAGAGGGAAATGGTCTTTCCTTGTCATTGAGTTCAACTTGCGGTAATCGATGCACATCCTCCATCCATTCACCACTCTTGTCGGAACAAGTTCATTGTCTTGGTTCTTTACCACCGTTACTCTTGAATTTTTAAGTACAACTTGGACCGGACTTACCTATTGACTATCTGAGATGGGATAAATTATCCCAGCTTCCAAGAGCTTCAAAATCTCCTTTTTTACCACCTCCATCATCTGAGGGTTTAACCTTCTTTGGGCTTCACGGCTAAGTTTGAAATTGTCCTCCATCAATATTCTATGCATGCACATTGATGGATTGATTCCCTTTATGTCCGCTATTTTCCACCCAATGGCCGTTTGGTGTTCTCGCAACACCTTCAATAGCTTCCTTTCTTGCAAGGTAGTTAAGTGGCTAGCAATAGTAACCGGCAAGGTTTCATCATCACCCAAATAAGAATACTTCAAATGACTTGGGAGAGGTTTCAACTCTAGCACCGGTGCTTGCACCACAAAAGGTAAAAACTTTGTATAAGAAGCTGGTGAAATTAAGCTCTTAATTTCATACCTTTTGAAATAGATGGTGAGGATTGAAGTTCCATCATTGTCTTTTCAACATTAAAGTTTAGCGGCACAACTGAATTATCTTCCTTCAATCCTCATCTCAACACAAATTCTAGCTCATCCATCTCTAATGACTCGAAGACTTCCTACGCAAAGTTGTCAATAACATCAAAGGCACAAACAAAATGAGCATCATTATTTGGATACCTCATAGTTTCATAAATATTAAACTTGACAACTTCACCATCGAACTCCATTGTGAGGTTTCCATCATCGACGTCAATCTTGGTTTTTGATGTTTTAAGGAATGGACGTCCTAGCAAGATTGGTGCAGGACTTACCGAATGACTATCCTCCATATTCAAAATATAAAAATCAGCTGAAAAAATCAAGTCATTAACTTGCACAAGAACATCCTCAACTATCCCTTCGGGATAAGCATTAGAACTATCAGCTAGTTGAATAATCACCCCAGTTTTCTTAAGAGGACCCATGTTAAGGGATGCATAAATTGATTGTGGCATAACATTAATAGATGCACCTAAATCTAACATGACACGCTCAAACTTGGTGTGATCGATTACACATGGAATAGTGAATGTACCTGGATCTTTACACTTTTGAGGCAACTTACATTGTATCACGGCTAAAACATTCTCCACCACACTTAATTTTTCATCCCTTTGTAACCTTCATTTTGAGGTGCAAAGTTCTTTCAAAAATTTGTCA
Organism: Ilex paraguariensis; assembly: GCA_963454935.2. Classification (NCBI taxonomy): domain Eukaryota; kingdom Viridiplantae; phylum Streptophyta; class Magnoliopsida; order Aquifoliales; family Aquifoliaceae; genus Ilex; species Ilex paraguariensis. The sequence continues at coordinate 70,799 of CAUOFW020010046.1, forward strand.
TACCTTGGGATTTGCTTGATTGCATCCCAGAGTGGTATGTTCACCTCCACCTTCCGAAAAGTCTCAAGAATTTCTTTTTCTTGTTCCTCCTTCTTTGATTTAGCTAATCTGCTAAAGGCAAAGGAATTGAATTAGTAGACTTAATTGTGGTAGGTGGAGAATTGACCTTTAATGAAGCCTTTTGTTCATCTTCTTCCTTCTTGTCTCCTTGTTGTGTCTTTGCCGAATTGGATGAATTTTGAGTAGGACCTACAATTTCTTTCCCACTTCGCAAAACAACAACATTCACATTCTCTCTAGGGTTAGTAACAGTTTGAGAAGGCAAATTACCCAAATTTTCATACTCACTAACTGATGTCGCAAGCTGACTTATTTGCCTCTCCAAATTTTGAATACTAGTCCGTGTCTCATTCTGAAATTGTTGAGTGTTATTAGCCAAAGCCTTGACAATATCTTAAAGTGATGGAGTCAGCTGTTGTCTTTATTGATATTGCAGCTGAAATTTATTAAAATTGGTTGGATTTCCATACCCCAGGTTTGGATGATCTTTCCATCCGGAGTTGTAATTATTGGAGAACGGATCGTATTTGCGTTGTTATTGTTGTTGTTCCACAAATCCTCCCATTGCATTGACTTGTTGTCTTGAATCTTCCTCTTGTAAAGTAGGACATATGTCTGTTGAATGACTTGTCAATGCACAAATTCCACATGCTTTAACTGCTTGCATGTTACCTACAACCATTTGTCTCACCAAAGAAGTTAAATCATAAATCTATTTTTCAAGGTTAGAAGTACTTACCTCATGCACTTTCTTTGGTGTGTGATCTATTCTCATCCCAAATTGTTGCGAATTCACAGCCATGTTGGAAATTAATTGTTTCGCAACAATTGGTGTTTTGTCAACCAATGCTCCTCCACTAGCTGCATCTATCATACTTCTTTCCATAGGCAACAATCCTTCATAGAAATATTGAATCAAAAGTTGATCACTTATCTGATGATGTGGGCAGTTCGCACGTAGTTTCTTGAAGCGTTCCCAATATTCGTACAAAGACTCTCCGTTGTATTGACGAATGCCACATATCTCCTTCCTTATGTTTGCAGCCCTGGAAGCGGGAAAGAATTTCTCCAAGAATTGCTTCTTCATCTCAATCCATGAATTGATGGAACCAGAAGGTAGGTAATACAACCAATCTTTTGCATTATCCCCCAAAGAAAATGGGAATGCTCTCAATTTAATTTGATCTTCATGTATACCTTGTGGTTTCATGCTTGAACACACTACATGAAACTCCTTTAGATGCTTGTGAGGATCTTCACCTGCAAGACCACGAAAAGTAGGCAACAGATGAATTAGTCCTGATTTCAATTCAAAAGCAGCATCTAAATTAGGATATTCAATGCATAAAGGTTGAGCAGTAAAATCGAGAGTTGCTAGCTCCTTCAAAGTCCATGTATTGGCAGTCATGTTGTCCTTTTCATCTTCCAAATCACTAGATGATAGAGACTTGAGAATGATGTTCGTTCTTGGTGTAGAGGTTGATGATGCTTGCTCGAGTTCAGCTTGTCTCGCTTCTCTTCGTAATCTGTGGAATGTCTTTTCAATCTCAGGATTAAAACTCAATTCACTTTGGTGAGAAGATCGAGTCATAAACTAATTAAAAAAATATAATAAAATAGAAATACTAGAACCAGTCAAGGAAAACCACTTCCCTGGCAACGGCGCCAAAATTTGGTGTGCATTGTTCACAGCCAAAATTAATTCCTTACCTTTACACTACAAATATAGTAGTGGCAAGCAAGGGTCAATACCACAGAAAAATGAATTAACTTAACTGGTAAAAAGGGAAATAATATTTAAATAAAAAGGTGAGTTTGTTTGTCATAAAAGCAGATTATCAAATCGTTAACAAGAATCAATTAATGAAACGTCGGGTCAAAGGCAATTCAACTGTTGGTTATGGATTTGATCATAGACACACAAACAGTCAACTCCTATCAAAAACTTAGTTCAAAGATCATTTAGATGCTAAACGACCTTCTTCATCTCTATAAACATTAATACAAACCTAGTACTCATATTAAATCTTGTTATTAATTAATTCGGTATTAAGAATCCTCCTTCTATTAATAACAGCCTTAAGAACAACTAAGATTGAATAACAAATCTCCACTAGCGAAGAACTATTAATCCAATTTATAATTCCCTCAGATTAATAACAAAAGTTTGGAAAAAAACTGCATAATCTGATTGCTAGTACAATCAAGTTTCAAGACAATTACGGATCAAGAACTTAATCTAGCACTCATCACATAGAACATCAATTAGTGTGCACCTTAGTCAAAAGAACTATGTAATCTCATCAATAAATCAGAGAATAATATCATTCAAATAGAATTTGATATTAAATAATTAAACCAAGTCTCACAAAACCATATACCAACTTAGAATACCTTCAACCGAACAAAGGAAATCAGCTGCTCATTGCTTAGTTAAACCCAAGTTTGTATAAAAATTGTTGTGTCTCCCTTCCTTGCTCTGCCTTCCTCTCCTTCCAAGAAACCATAGATACATAAAAAAACATATGACACTTCCAAAGACGTGTACAACTCAAATCCCTACATTATAGGTATTCCTTATCAAAATAGATTGACAGAAATCACAGAATCGTGCTGGAACTTGTTAGCTGTTCTTCTATCAGATAAAGACTAAATATTGATTTGGGCTCTTGATGCAAGTTGTAGCCCTGGATGTGTAGATAAGTTTTGGCTATTGAATCACCTGATTTGGACTTCGTAAACGCAAGTTATGACCGACTGAAGTTTACTGGGTCGGACAGGAATCCAACTCCAATTAGGATTCTAATCAGCTTTCCTGGCCTGAGTTTGAAACAATGTTTGGAGGCCCAAACGAACTCGGATTTTCACAAATCATACCTTTCTGAAAATCTTAAGATGTCCTCTAAAAACTTCATGAAGACCATTTTCTCATTCTGAAACTCTAACGCTATCCAAACCTCAATTGAAGCTCCATAGATCGAAACGACCTAAAAGCTGAAAATTGCACAATATATTCCATATCTATTCTTTTAGCTTCAATGCTTCCCTAATTAAATAAATATATTAATCAACTCACTTAAACAGAAAATATGTCATAAAAATAAATAAAAAAGAATTAAAAATATTAAATATTATGCTCTTATCTACACAATCTCTAGATCCAATAACTTCTTCTCACCCACTTGACTCCAACACACGGGGGTCCTACACCTCTTCCCATACAAAGCTTCATATGGTGCCATCTCAATTGAACTCTGGTAGCTGTTATTATAAGTAAATTCAATCAAAGACAAATAATTATCCCAGTTACCTCGAATATCCATGACGCAAGCTCTCAGCAAGTCCTCTAATGTTTGAATAATATGCTTCGTCTGTCCATCAGTTTGTGGGTGGAATGTTGTACTAAGCTTCAAAGTAGTGCCCAAAGTAGTCTGTAAGCTAGGCCAAAACCTCGAAGTAAAGCGTGGATCCCTGTTAGAGACAATAGATACATGTACACCATGTAGCTTCAAAATCTCATCAATCCACAATCTAGGTAGCTTGCCAAGAGAATAAGACATCTTAACAGCTAGAAAATGAGCAGACTTCGTCAACCTATCAACTATCACCCAAGTGGCCTCATTTCCTTGCTGCGTACGAGGCAAACTACTCACAAAATCTATAGTGATATGCTCCCCCTTCCATTTTGAAATTGGTAGAGACTGTAATAACCCTGCTGGGCTTTGATGCTCAGCCATCACCTGCTGACATACCAAACATCAAGCCACAAACTCAGTTATCTCTCATTTCATCTCAGGCCACCAATAATGCTCTCTCAGGTCACGATACAACTTTGTATTATCTGGATGCCTATCATATGCTGAATTGTGTGCTTCCTTCAAAATCTCTCTTTTTAACCCTGCATCATTAGGTACACATAATCGAGAATCAAATAACAAAACATCAGCAATATCAATAATAAAATCAGTCTTCACCTCTTTCTTTAATTTTTCAATCTGGAGATCATACTGTTGTGCCTCCTTGATCCTATCCACCAGCGCTGGTCTTAAAGTCAATGTAGCAAGTAAAGCTATAGTCTCTCCTATCCCTAACTGCACTCTCAATGATTTCAAATTTACAAATAAACCTCTCCGAATCACTAGCAAACTAGCCAATCTGTCTGATGATTTTTGGCTTAAAGCATCTGCCACAACATTTGCCTTTCTTGGTTGATAATGGATAATATAGTCATAATCCTTAATAAGCTCAATCCAGCGCTTCTGCCTCAGGTTCAACTCTTTCTGGGTAAACAGATATTTTAGACTCTGGTGATTTGTATAAATCTCACATGTAACCCCATATAGAAAATGTCTCCACAACCTCAATGCAAATACAATAGCTGCAAGCTCTAAATCATGGGTAGGATAATTGCACTCATATGGTTTTAGCTGTCTAGAGGCATAAGCTACCACTCTACCGTGCTGCATCAACACACAACCCAACCCTTGATGTAAGACATCACTATAAATCACGAACCCATCACTACCTAACAGAATGGTAAATACTGGTGCAGTCGTCAATCTGGTCTTTAGCTCCTCGAAACTTTACTCGTATCTATTAGACCACTCAAACTTCACACCATTCCAAGTCAACCGGGTCAAAGGCATAGCTATAATGGAGAAATTCTATACAAACCTCCGATAGTAACCTGCCAAACCCAGAACAATTCGAATCTCTGTCACTGTCCTCAGTCTCTCCCAGTTAACTACTGTATCAATCTTAGTTGGATCAACATATACATCATCACTAAAAACTACATGCCCCAAAAACACAATCCTATCCAACCAAAATTCACATTTGCTAAATTTGGCAAATGATTGCCTATCCCTCAATGTCTGTAGTACCACCCTTAAATGTTGCATATGCTCCTTTGCACTACTGGAGTATATCAATATATCATTAATAAACATTATCACAAATGAATCAAGATATGGTTGAAATATCCTATTCATTAGATCCATAAATACAACAGGAGCATTAGTCACACCAAATGACATCACCAGAAACTCATAGTGTCCATACCTGGTCCAAAAAGCAGTCTTCGATATATCACTATCTTGTATTTCAACTGATGATATCCTGACCGAAGATCAATCTTTGGAAACACCTGAGCACCTTGTATCTGGTCCAGCAAATCATAAATACAGGGCAATGGATACTTGTTCTGGATAGTTACCCTATTTAGCTGTCTATAATCAATACATAACCTCATAGTGCCATCCTTCTTCTTTAGAAATAATACTAGTGCACCCCAAGGAGATACACTAGACCGTATAAATCCCTGATCTAACAAATCCTGCAATTGCACTTTAAGTTCTTTCAATTTAGTTGGAGCCATCCTGTATAGAGTAATGGATATGGGACTAGTTCCTGGCACAAGTTTAATAATAAATTCTACACCCCGATCCACTGGTAACCTTGATAACTCTTCAGGAAATACATCAGCGAATTCATTAACCACATGAATATTCTTCAATTCAGGAGTATCTCTCTGAACATCTTTCATATAAGTCAAGTACCCATAACATCCTTTCCTGAGTAATTTCCTGGCTTTAATTATTGATATCAAATTCCTTGGCACAGGGTGTCGCTCTCCAAAGAACAGAAACAAAAGAACATGTGGAATTCTAAATACTATTTCTTTACGAAAATAGTCAATAGTAGCATGATATGCAGACAACCAATCCATTCCTAAAATCAAATCAAAATCCTGGAAGTCAAAAGGTAATAGATCTACAGGTAATTCTCTATTACCTACTTGAACTAGGCACTCCTTATATACTACCCTGGTCGTCACACAATCACCCATGGGAGTAGCTACAGTCAATCCACAGTCTAACGAAGTAGGTGGTCTATTAGCATGTATGGAGAATGATAGTGATAAAAATGAATGTGTGACACCTGAATCTATAAGTACTCGTGCCTATTGACCAAAAATAGATATCATACCTGTGCCCACATGTGGGGTCGCTTGAGCATCTCGCTGGGTAATTACAAAGACATGACATCTAGCCTTAGGTCTGCTCGGTCCACTACCACCAGCACTGTTACCCCCAATACTGCCTCCTCGTCCTCGACCTTTGCCACTTGCTGCTCCTCGAGACACCGTTGCACTGGTCACCGATGAACTCTAGATAGAATATTGCAGACAATCCCTCTGCATGTGTCCCTCCTAACCATATAAAAAGCAACGCTGTGACATAGCAGGTCCTGATACTTCCATAGGAAAATTCTGTACAATGTGCCCAACCTGTCCGCAATAGTAACAGGTAATTTTATTTCCCCGAGAATGTACCATTTCTCAACCCTGTGCAAATAGAGATAATCCACTCACTCCCTGTCCTCGACTTTGGATTGGGACTCTTGATTTCTTCTTACTTGCACTCTTCAGAAACACTCATCTTCAGGCTTTGCTAAAGAAACTTCCCTTGGAACCTTGTTCAGAGCAGCTTCAGCAATCAAGGCTTTGTTGTATAATTCTGTAAATGTGGTTAACTCCAGCATCGAAATACAGGATCTAATATTGTACTTTAGCCCCATCTGGAATCTTCTGCATCTTTCCCCTTTATCTGCGACAATAGAAGGCATAAATCTGGATAAAGTACTATACTAAATTTGCCCTCGTATTCCAGTACTGACTAATTCCCCTGCTACAGATGTAAAAATTCATTCTATTTCTGGTATCGAAAACTCAAGGAAAAATATTTCTTATCAAAAGCATCTGTAAACTGCCGCAATGTGGGAACTCTAGGAAGTGAATGCTCTTTTCATAGCCTCCCACCAATGCTGGGTCTCCTCCGCTAACATAAAGGTGGCCAACAACAATTTATCTTCCTCGTTAATTTCCATTACTCTAAATATCTTCCCGATCCGTCGTAACCAGTTCTCTACTTCCAATGGACTTGCAGTTCTTGTAAATATTAGTGGATCAAGCTTTTTAAACTGCTCATACAATGTACCCTTGGGCTTTACTGTTTCCGCTTGCATTGTATGTTGCTCAAAGTACTTAACTGTTGCCTCCCACAGTTGCCTAGCCCCCAAATCACCTGGTTCCTCCACCACCTGAGGTCTTTTTCCCCTATCTCTAACCCCAGTAGATGACCCGTCTCCCTGCATGTATCACTATAAAACATATGAATATCACATATGGGTAATGATAACATGCAATATATAGTCTACACATTCACACAGACCTCTAACACCCCACCTAAGTAGACCAATCCCTAAGTCCACTGTCACGCTAGACTCAACTCGACTACAAAGTTATAAACTCTAGCTTTGATACCAACTAATTTGTCACGCCACATTCGGGTCTCCCAAGGATAAGACGCGACTAGGTTTTTGATACACCTGTTTACAATTATTTTAATCTGGACTAATCAAACATTAAATAATCCCACAAGTGCAACAACACCACCCATCACCTTAGTCATTAAGCTGTAAAACCTGTCTCATAACCTGTACCATATATAAAACATATGTACCAATTGTTTGTTTCTCAGGTTATATACATATACAAAATTTCACACCCACATAGCATACATCACAAAATATGCTTGTTCAGTCAGTTTACAAATATATACTAATAACCTGCCATAATAATCCCTCACAAATATAATATATAACCCAACAATTGGTCATATCGACACTCAACCTGAGTGATATCACACTAACGTTGTACAAGACTCAATCGACTAGATAGTGGACTGGTTTGCATCTTCCTCTATAGTACCTGAAAAAAGAAGCTATAGGGGTGTGACCTAAATCACGAGCTCAGTGAATATACATACCGCATATGAAATGGAAATGATATTAATACATTGAAGTAGGTTGATACTATGTAGATACACGTATCAAACAACAATATCAAAACAATTCCAACGAATTCACCAGCCACATTACATCCATACTACCCCTCATTGGGTTATCGATCCCACATGGATCCGTGTCTTCCAAACCTCCCGAGAACACCACAGTGCTAGCACACCACTGCATGCCCTGTGATTTGACATCAACGCCCATATCTCAAACAGTGCGCCACATTCTACAATACACAATATACAGTAAAAAGCATCATTAAATCACATAAACAAGTAGCACATAATCCTGAAGAATTACTATTAAATTCTATCTTTTACTATCATCTTATAATAACATTTTCAAAAGTATATAAAAATATACACCTACTTCAAACATACAGATCTATGGCCCTTCGGTTCTATCGGTAGATCCTTTTGGTGTTATCGTGTCTGTTCTAATACTGACTATCTCACTCGTTCTACCTAACAAATTTTTAATTACAAGATCAATATGTTTATCACATTTAATAGTTAATCACGCATTAATGCATGCAAAATGATGCACTCCAAAGTGACCCCATAACTCTAGTTACCGCACTATTTACTCACATTAGCACTTTTGTTCTAGGGATCACATTTTCTCCCAAAATTTCTAAAATCACTCACATTAATTACAATTAGGATTAAGTAGGTCAAACAGATTGACCAGGGGCCCATTCTCACACATTTTGACCCTGAATACTAAAAACTGCACTTCCGACATTTCAAAAATTTCGCACAGGATATTATACTCATTTGCATTTGAAATTTACATTATCACATCAAACATCATTTAAAAATGCTGCCTACAAAATTTTAGGTCATTTGAATTAAAATTAACACATGTGATAATAACATTTAGAAATCAAAGTTTCGGCGTTTTCGGCACCCATTTCCAAACCCTGTCGCATTTTTCTTTTAACATAGCCACCCTTAAACAATTTAATGATACAAAATAGGCCCTTTCTTGAACCCTTTAACTCCCTATTTCACTACCATAATTTTCGTTCCAACCTAGCCCACGAAAAGCATCCCGAGTGTTTGTTTTTCATACTTTTCTCACACCTATTTTAAACCTATTCTTAACTGCCCTTAAATTTTGTTTAACACTCTTAATAAAATTTGTTTTAAAATTAAAATAAAATAGCCCATTAATTTAACAAAAAAAAACCCACTAATTTATGTTTAATACACTTAATTTAACCTCACAAAATATGTTTTGAAATTAAACTAAAACAGCCTATTAAAATTAAACAAAATAGTCCATGAATTAAATTAAAATAGCCACTAATTTACAACATGTTAAAACAGTCCACACATATACTAAAATTAATCACAACGCATGCTTAAATTGAGGCCCACATACTTTCCTTGCTCACGGTTCAAATAAACCCACACACATATGTTTTTTCCTTTTCTCTTTTGCTCTCCTCACTCTCGGCTTCAGTAATCAACCAGAGACACACACACACACACACTCCTTTATATTTTACTTTACACACACACACTTTACATCTTAAAACACACACACACACATACACACGACACACACACACACACATGTCACACTTAGATATACTCACCATTTTTTTCAGCATACACCGGTAAAGGTGACCCATGTTAATGGGTTAATTACGCTTATCACCCCTCAAGTTTTTAAATAATTTCAAAATTGACACACTAGTATTTTCAAACATGAAATTTCTATGAATGTGTCTCACTAATACATCACTAACGGGTCCACATACCTAATGTATGCTCACTCACATCATGCCTATGAAAGATTTAATTTAATTAACCCTTTAATAATTTTACATAATTATAATTTAGCCCACAAAATAATGCTAATATGCACGCAATGTATGATCAGGTCTCACAACCTTTACCAGTGTGGTAGTGCTTTATCAAATTATGCTAAAAAATTTTCTTTAAACTTTATACTCAAGACCTCTTCTACAATGATAAACAGGCTTGGAGATAATGGATCTCCCTGTCTAAGCCCTCTAGACTTTGGGAAGAAACCATGCCTTACACCATTAATAACCATGTAACAAATTGGCTTTGAAGGCAATTAGAAACAATACCCAAAAGCGTCGCTGAAAATCCAAAGCAACTTAAAGTATTTTTTAAAAAATTTCATTCCAGTATGTCAAAGGCCTTCATTATATCTAGCTTCAAAATAGCATTTCTTGCCTCAACCTTTTTATCAATTTCATTAACCATCAATTGAGCAAGGGTTATGTTATCACCAATGCTTCTACCTTTCACAAACCCCTGTTGCTCATTAGAAATGATCTTGGATAGCAATATACTTAACCTAGAAGAATCTTAGTAAAAGCCTTGTAAAGAAAATTACACAAGCTTATAGGCCTGAAATCTGCAAAGGTTGTGGGTTTCTCATTCTTTGGAATAAGGACCAATAAAGTGGCATTAACAGACCTAGGAACTTCTCCTCCTTCCATGAAAAATTTAGTAGCCCTCAATAGATCAGACTTAATAATCTCGCAAACAGATTGGAAAAATTGGCCAGAAAAACATCAGGTCCAGGTGCACTGTAAACATACATAGAAAATATCACCTCCTTCAACTCCTCTAATGTAACTGGAGAAGTAAGCATAAGATTATCCTCAATTGTCACTAGCTTTGGAATACAAGAAACAACTCATCCATCATATGAGGCTCAGAAGTATAAAAGGCTTTAAAAAACTCTACCCCACATTCTGCAATTCTTTGCTTCTCTTCCACCCATTGATTTTCAGAATTTTTTATTCTGACCAGTCTATTCCTTACATCTTTACTCTTAGCAAGAGCATGGAATAGTTTAGTGTTTTTTTCTTCCTCTATTGTCCACTTCACATTAGCTCTCTGCCTCCAGAAAATTTCCTCTATTTTCAGGGCCTTCTACAACTTAGCCTTTACCTCCATTACAACTTGAGAGTTGATCATGGAATCATCCCTCTCAAGCTCATTTTCTAATCTAACTAGTCTATTCTCCAAGGCTTTAATATTCTCAAAGACGTTTCTGGAGGTTTCCTTGTTCCATTTTCTCAAGTGAAATTTTAAATATTTTAACTTCAAAAAGAAATTGTCAATAGGATTAGCAGAATACTACCCTATCTAGCTGCTATTCACTAGCTGCAAAAAGCCAGGATGTTCCACCCATATATTTTGGAATTTAAAGTGTGAAATTTGTGGCGTAGTAACAGCTTCAGCTAACTTCACCACCAATGGACAATGATCAGATTGGCCTCTCCCAACATGTTCCACTGTAGTACTCTGAAATCTAACTCCCCATTCCACACTAACCAAGGTTCTATCCAGTCGTTGCCACATTCTAGTCCTTCCTTGATGGTTATTACACCAAGTGAATGATGTACTAATGAATCCATAGTCTTGCAAAGCTAGAGAGTTAGTAAGAGATATGAATTCCTTCATAATTAATAGGCTAAGGAAAACACCTCCTTTTCTTTCTATAGATGAAACTATAGTGTTAAGATCACCAACCACCATCCATGGTTTCAAACTAACATGCAGTTCGACTAGATGCTTCCACGACTCCCTTCTGAATATGTGATCACATTTTGCATAAACAATAGTAAGTAGAAAAGGTTTAGAGTCTTGAAAAGAAACTTCCACTATTAGGGCTTGTTGGTGAACAACTACAATAGTAACTAACAGTCGATGATCCCAAAGAATCCATATGTATTTCTCAGCTAATGGGTTAGCATAGTCATGAGTGTGTTTTATACTTATAAATTGAGTACTTTAGGCTTGATAAATTTACAAGTTTTCAATTATTTTATGTTTCTTTTTATTTAGTTTGTGTGTTTTGATGTTATTTGGTAGGAATCATCATTTGGAAGAAAACAAGATCATTTGGAAGTAAATAAGGTCAATTTAGAGCCTAAGTGTTGGATTTTTGAAGGCTAAGCAACAAGGGAAGCTTTAGGTTTAAAAGAGGATCAGCGCAGTTGTGCTAGGACTAGCACCCCTATGCTTGAAGGGCAGAAAGTCAGTGCCCCTGCGCTGATTTTAAGTACCTAGGCACTTGTGTTGGCTTTGGACGCGAATTCTGACTTATTTTTGGCTTGAAATTGAACTCTAAGGCTACATATATGTTAATGTTTGAGTTGGAAAGGAGATATACTGATTTTGGGGGCTGCTAAAATAGGAAAAACCAAAGGATCAAAAGAAAATTGAAGACAAGAATCGAAAGAAGCGATACGAAAAAAAATCAAAATCGAAGGCTAGAGAGAGATTGAAGATTGCAACTAAGTTATCATTCTTTTCTCTTACTTTTACTTCTTGATTTTCTGAAATTTTGTTTAATTTTAGAAGGATGGTTTTCAATTACATTATGAACTAAATTTTTATTAAGATTGTAACAGAACCTAATGTCTAGTTAAATTGATCTACTCTCGATTATGGTTCTATTGATCATACATGAGTTGTTTGTCATATTTTATGGTTAGTATATGATTGTGTGGCCAAAAATTAATTTGATAACCTAGATGAAATTGGAAGAAGAATTCTAGGTTTAGATCGGAATATGATGACATGCATTTGGTTAACTCTTTTTTGGATTGAATAGCTGAATTTGTGTATAGGATAGGAATATACCTATATGCAGTGTGTAACTTTTATGAGAGTTTAAACTTAATGAATCTAATCCAAATTATTTTTGCATAGAAATATAGTAATTTAATTGAGAGAGATAATTTTATCTAACTATTAGAAGAGGTTTGATAAATAACTTTGAGTTCTCAATTAACAATTTATTTTGAACCAACGGGCCTTTGGTTTAATGGTACTCCTTACCTTATGAAAGTTTTGTCTTCTTAAGGTCAAGGGTTCAAACCCCCTTTCCCCTCTCCATCCCCATCCCCTCCCCTACCCAAAAAAAAAAAAACTTATTTTGATTAATTGACTGAAAAGAGAGTTAGAAAGATTTATATGAAGCATTAAGGAAAGCTATAATCTTAAGTTCTTTTATCAGGTAAATTTAACATTTGATTATTAAGTTTAGATTTAGTTTTAAATTAGTAAATTCATAGTTTAATTCCAATTGTTTAAATAAAATCAAATTGATATAAAGTTAGTACTTTGAAGTTATTAGCAATAATTCTCCGTCAGAACGATACTCTACTTATCACTTTATTACTTGTTGATCGTGTATACTTGCACGTAAATTGTCAATATCAAATTCAAATAATAAGTTTTTGGCGCCATTGCCAGAGAATTATTCTAATAATTATTTCAATATTAATTTCATTAATTTGATCTTAGTTTAAACTTATTTAATTTTCTATTTTAATTGCTTTTGTAAGTACTATTGAATTTTGTATGCAAACACGATTTACAGGTTAGGAGCTATTACTGTAAGAAGACCAAATCGAAAAAAGGCTCCGAAACTTGAGAAAACATTGTCAAGAAGTAAAAAATTGAGAAACTATGGCTAAAGATGAACATAAATCGTTAAGGAATTATACTATGCCGCTTGTTAGGAAAATACAATCGAGCATTCAAAGGCCCACGATTCAAGCAAATAGTTTCGAAATTAAGTCGGGTACCATCTAAATGATTCAGAATTAAGTGCTGTTTGGGGGGTTTGCCTAACGATGACCCAAATGATCATTTGGTGAGTTTTCTGGAGATTTGCGACACATTCAAATACAACGGAATTTTCGAAGATGCGATTAGACTCTGACTTTTTCCTTTCACACTTCGTGATAAGGCAAATAGTTGGTTGTATTCATTTCTGTCGAGTTCTATTACCACATGGATAGATTTAGCTCAAAATTTTTTAACTAAATTATTTTCATCAGTTAAAACTGCAAGGATGAGGAACGACATCACTTCTTTCACACAACATGATTATAAGACTCTTTATAAAGTTTGAGAGCGATTCAAGGACTTACTCCAAAAATGCCCTCACCATTATATTCCTAATTGGTTGCAAGTTCAAACATTCTACAATGGGGTTGTTTAGTGCTACTCGAACCAGTATCGATGTAGCTGCAGGAGGGGCATTGATGGGGAAAATTTTCGATAAAACTTATGAGTTATTGGAAATGATGGCTGTCAACAATTATCAGTGGCCCTCTACAAGGATCAATCAACCAAAGGTAACAGAGATTTATGAAGTTGATAAGGTTACTCATTGGCTACACAGGTTATTACATTGACAAAGAAGGTTGATGCTTTAGGGGTGCAACCTATTCAGAGTGTGGCAGTTGTGTGTGAATTGTGTGCCGAGAACTATCCGAGCAATCAATTTACAATTAGTTTAGAGTCGGTACAATACGTTGGCAACTTCAACATGTAGCAATATGATAATAATTCCAACAATTATAGTCCTGGTTGGAGGACTCATTCGAGCTTTTCTTGGAACAATAATCAAGCCCAAACCTCTATTCCAAGACAATCAGTAGACTTTCAGAATCAAGCTCCACCACAACAGGAAAGAAGTCAAATTTGGAGGAGGTGCTTTCCAGGTACATAGCACAAAATGAGACATGTATCAATCCGAAAGCTGGAAAACCAAATGGGTTAGCTCGCTAATGCCATTAACAACCTACCTCAAGGCATTCTACCTAGTGATACGGAGATCAATCTTAAAAGGGAAGGTAAGGAGCACTGCAATGCTATTACATTACGAAGCAAAAGAGAGTTACCTGTGGTTATTGGTGGAACTCCAAAACAATCACTTGGAGATGATATCGAGGGTAAAAAAATAAAAGATAGAAAGAATGTGGATTATGAAAAGAAAGACGAAGATCCAGTTGTAAGTTCTAATGGAGGTAATCTGAGACCTATTATGCCTCCCGTGTCGTTTTCACAACGTTTGCAAAAACAGAAGTTGGATAAACAGTTCTCCAAATTTATGAAAGTGTTTAAGAAACTCCAAATTAATATCCCTTTTGCAGATGCATTAGAGTAGATGCCTAGCTATGTGAAATTTTTGAAGGAAATCTTGTCAAAGAAGAGAAAACTAGACAATTTTGAGACCGTGGCACTTACGGAGGAGTGCAGTGCTATTTTTCAAAAAAGCTACCACCAAAGCTTAAAGATCTGAGTAGCTTTATAATTCCATGCACAATAGGCGGTCAATTTTTCAAAAAATATTTTGTGACTTGGGAGCTAGTATTAACCTAATGTTGCTCTCAATTTATCAGCAATTGGATTTGAAGGAAGTAAAGCCTACTAACATCATATTACAGCTTGCAGATAGATCACTCACTTATCCAAGGGGCATAGTAGAGGACGTTCTAGTTAAAGTGGATAAGTTTATTTTTTCAGCTGATTTCATAGTCTTAGATTGTGAGAAAGATAGAGAAATACCTATTATTCTTGGGCGATCATTCTTAGCAATGGGAAGAACACTTATCGATGTACAGAAAGATGAGCTAACTATGCGAGTCCAAGATCAAGAGGTTACATTTAATGTATTTTCAGCTATGAAATTTTCAAATGAAGCAGAAGAATATTTTCAGGTTGATTTGGTTGAAAAGACAGTGAATGGGGTATTCGTAGGAAGTTGTATTTCAGATCCTCTTGAGAACGACAAGCTATATAAAGAGGAGGTGTTTCCACATGGAGTAGTCAAAGTTGAAGAAGCTAACTCGAAGAGAACTTTCAAGGTGAACGGGCAGAGACTGAAGCAATATTGGGCCGGTGACATTAATCGTGAAAAAGACCTCAATTACCCTTGCCGACCCGGGATAAAACAGGAAGTAGTCAGGCTGAAGACTATAAAACAAGCGTTAATTGAGAGACAACCCAAATTTTAGTTTCTAAGTTTTATTTCATTTCATTTTAATTTAGTTTTTTTTTATAATAAATAATGTAGTTAGTGCATTTTAATTGGTATGTCAATTGCTTGTAAGTCCCAAGGATTGAATATAAAGTTGGAGCACACACAATGCCTTACTAGGAGCCAAGAATAGCCCACCTATGTTTCCCGAATACACTCCCGACTCAGCGGACGATGAGGACGCTGACGATGATGCGAACTAGCGAAGTTTTGAGGAAGTCCTCTGTCTTGATTTTTCCTATTTTATACATTGAAGACAATGTTTATTTTAAGTTTGGGAGTGTTCTCTTGTTTCCATTTGCATTTTTAGGTATGCATTTAGATAACATGTTTTAGTACAACTTGAGCAATGGGTTGATTGAATTTGATCATGATCAATGATGAATTGGATTAATAGTTAATTCAAGGGAAATTGATGAACATGTTGAGTTTGTAGTTTGACATATTAATTAGTTTTACACTGTTTGTGATCCTTTCATTCATGAGCACATACCTATCTGTTTGGTTAGTTATTATTTAGAGAATTTATTTGGTTAAATGCTTGTGGGAGATATCATTGAAACTTTAGAAAACTTATTTAAGCATCATTTAAAGTGAATTGAGATATTCATATTAGTTTGGGGGAAATATTGGTTACGATGGGTTAGTAAAAAACAAAGTTTTGGAAAATTATTTTGATTTAATCCTTCATGAGTTAGAAAGAAAAAAAAAGAAAAAAGAGAAAGAAAGGGACATGTGGTGAGTAGAGATAAAGTGTAAAACACACTCACTCATAAACACATATTGAGAACGAGATGCAGCGTAAAATATACTCGTTCAAGAAAAGGCGAGATGGAGCATAAAACGCACTTGCTCAAGAGGAGGTGAGATGCAGCACAAAATGCAATCACCAAATGAATGGAAAAAGAGAGAGAAAAAAAAGAGTGAGAGGAAAAAAAAAATCTTTGGACCTTCTAGTTATATGGTTGCCTTAATAAGGGGAGGTTGATGTGAAACGTAAGTTCATAGAGTTGATATTGGGTATCTCCTATGAAGCATTTGATTACATAAATGTATTTGGGTGATGAATGGATGGATAGTTCAGATATGTACATGTATTTAAAGGGTCATGAGCAGAAGTAAAACTAAGGAGTATGTTGAATTGATAGACATTACACTGTTTTGAAGTTTCTTGTGAATTATTATTTATAGTAATTTTTTGGGGCCATTATTCAGATTCATATTGATCCATTGTTTGAGTAGTTGGTTGTTTGGGTTAATTTTTATGGTTTTGTTCTTAGTATTTTGCTTGAGGACAAACAAATATTTAAGTTTGGGGGTATTTGATGAGTGTGTTTTATACCTACGAATTGAATACTTTAGGCTTGATGAATATGCAAGTTTTCAATTATATTATGTTTCTTTTTATATGTTTTGTGTGTTTTGATGTTATTTGGTAGGAATCATCATTTGGAAGCAAACAAGATTATTTGGAAGGAAACAAGGTCAATTTGGAGCCTAGGTGTTGGATTTTTGAAGGCTAAGCAACAAGGGAAGCTTTAGGCTTTAAAGAGGACCATCGTAGCTGCACTAGGACCAGTGCCCCTACGCCTGAAGGGCAGAAAGTCAGCGCCCCTGTGCTGGTTTTAAGCGCCTAGGCACTTGTGTTGGCTTTGGACCCGAATTTTGACTTATTTTTGGCTCGAAATTGAACTCTAATGCTACATATATACTAGGGTTTGAGTTGGAAAGGGGATATACTGATTTTGGGGGCTGCTAACATAGGAAAAACCAAAGGATCAAAAGAAAATTGAAAACAAGAATCGAAAGAAGTGATACGAAGAAAATCGGAATTGAAGGCTAGAGAGAGATTGAAGATTGCAACTAAGTTTTCATTCTTTTCTCTTACTTTTACTTCTTAATTTTCTGAGATGTTGTTTAATTTTAGAAGGATGTTTTTCAATTACATTATGAACTAAATTTTTATTAATATTGCAACGGACCTAATGTCTAGTTAAATTGATCTACTCTCGTTTCTAGTTCTATTGATCATACATGAGTTGTTTGTTATATTTTGATCTTAGTATATGATTGTGTGACTAACAATTAATTTGATAACCTAGATGAAAGTGGAAGATGAATTATAGGTTTAGATCGGAATAAGATGACATGCGTCTCATTAATTCTTTTTCGGATTGAATAGCTGAGTTTGTGTATATGATATAAATATATCTACATACCGTGTGTAACTTTTATAAGAGTTTGAATTTAATGAATCTAGTTCAAATTATTTTGCATAGGAATATAGTAATTTAATTGAAAGAGATAATTTTATCTAAATATTGTAAGAAGTTTGATTCTAATTATTTAAATAAAATCGAATTGATATAAAGTTAGTACTTTAAAGTTATTAACAATAATTCTCCGTGAGAACGATACTCTACTTATCACTTTATTACTTGTTGATCGTGTATACTTGCACGTAAATTTTCAATATCAAATTCGGACAACACATTGTAGGACAAAAAACCCATAACCTCGATGGTTTAAGTTTAGGCTTTAAAATAGAAACGAAGCAGACATCATGCATTCTAATTAATTGTAACAACATGAGCCTTGAAGCATCTTGGTTTGCACCTTTGACATTCCACATGATTGTATTAATCATTTGCTTAATTAGAGGATTTTGGTTTGCTACACCGAGATCTAGTAACGACACCCAGTCGTGGAATGGAATTAAGATTATAGTGCACTTCTGCATCCGAGTCATGAGACTCAACTTCCTCACACTCCTGACTTCCCGAAAGCTCTCCTTTTTAGTAAAAACCCTTGTTTGGTGGTTCCTTTGTAATTTGCAGCCCCCTATCATCATCCAGTGCAGTTCTAAAATCTTCTAGAGATCAGAAAAGTTGAATCCAAAGCATCTGAAAATTGCTTGTTGAACTGACGTTGAACAACATCTTCTAACTGGCATTGATCAGAATCTTCTAATAGAATTTGAACAGAATCTCTTAACTGATTTTGAGCATCATCTTCTAATTGTCTAATCAAAATCCTCACCAATTCATGTTGCATTATCTTGCTGGGAATTTAATTACTGCATGAAATTAACCTATTGGTTGTAGAACAGAAAATTTGTGAATATGGACACCCATCGTGGTTTTGGATTAACTTTGGTCAATTATCAATTAATTCTCTAATATGATAAAATCAAATAATACAAATTCAAACAACATATACTATATATACATAGGTCATCCTCCAATTTACAATGGGTATTAATTTAATGGTGAAAAACTTGAATAAAAACATAGCTGAAGTGATCTAAATCTGCTCCCTAGACTCGATACTTTTATGAACCATGTTAAACAAAAGAAAATTTTGGTTAACTAATTACGTAGAAATAATCTATTTTTCTAAATTTTATATTTGGGGACATGGAAAGAAAACAAACTAAGTTTTGATGAGTGCATGTTTGGGGCCATGAATCTGTCCATCCAATTCGATCCGAATAACTGTGTTTGAATTTAATTTAACAATTTATATCTAATCTTAAACTCAATGTTTGTAATAAAAAAATAATAAATTTGATTATTTATTTTTATATTGGACGACGTGTGTATGGGGGTCATGACTCACGAATAGACACATATAGATGAAATATTTGAATGAAAAAGAAAAAATTAGAAAATGGTAACTAAATTATTTTTTGACAAACAACGGTCCAACTTATTTAGATTTGATGATTTATAAACGAATTAGATTGTTTAGATCCAACAATTCATGTTATGACTTATATAATTTAATTTGTAAGAATAACAATGATCAAATCTTTTAGGTCTAACCAACAAAAAAATCTTTTAGGTCACCATTAAAAATATTATTTAGTGTCGATAATATTTGTTGTTCTGATTTCATAGTTTTTTTCCAATTTAATTTCTTTTCATTTTTTAATTTCGATAATTTTTTTAGGTTTTCCCCCTAAATCGTTCTTCCTCCCATGTTCGCCCCCCCCCCCCCCCCCTTTTTTTTTTTTTCATTCTCCCTCCTTTCACATAAAGCTACAGCCTACCACCCCTTCTGACCGATCATCCTCTTAGCGAATTGTCCCTATCTCTGATCATTCTCTTGGCGAATTTGCCCATTATTTCCCATTGCAATAAACAGGCAAACACGAGACTGGAAATTTTCGGTAAGTCTTCGGCAATACTCTTCAATCTTAGACTTCTTTGTGTTTACATTCTTTAAAATATTTGAAAATTGAATTGTTTTGACAATTCAGGAGCAAATGATTGAGCTTCAAGCTTAGTCTGAAGGGGAGGATGAAAACCCAAAGAATGAGGAGAAAATTTGCTCACAAGTTTTAGGCCTTAGGTCAGGATACATACGTGGCCGTAAGTCTGGTCCAAAGCCCAGTTCAACCTCATCAAACAGTATTATCGGGTTGAGTTGGAGGCAGCTAATAGAAGAGCCAAATGAGTTGGCTGAGCAACTGAGGGATGAATTTAGGACATCAAAAAAAGCAACAAATGACCTTGTGCAAGCAATGATGGAACAATTACGTAATGAGGGACTTATTTCTCCTCTGTCATGGTAAGAAGAATTTTTTGATTGATAAAAGCTTTCAATTCAGCAATTCTATTTTTTATTGTCTGAAGATGTGGTAATTTTTATTTTCCTACGTGATAGATTGAAGTAATGTGGTGCTAAACATGGTTGATTGGAATTTAGGTAAATTTCTACCATTACTCAGTTGACTTTGAATAAGTGTTACTCTGGAGCATAACCAAACTAGTTGGCATGATGTATTTAGTTTGAATAAGTGGTTGATTGTACTTGTTTTTACTTTAAGTGTGACAAAGCAAATACATCTTAATAATTTAAGGTGCCTTTTGCTAACCAAGAGTTTACGTTCTTTTTTGTTTTTGTTTTCATTTTTGCAAAAAAAAAAAAAAAAACTAATAACATGTTTGTGATGTGTTTTTGTTTTTTTTAAGCCACACTGTTTTGAAAACACAGTCAAAATCTGTAAACATAAAAAATGATGTTTTTGAAAACATCAAAAACTAAAAAGACAAGTGATTTTTGGTATAATACTTAATTAGGTCTAACCTTCAAATTTCATTAGCAACAAAATGAGATTTTTTTTGGGCCACCTATAAAAACCCCTTTTTCCCTCTTTTTTTTTTCATCCCTTCGTCTCTTTCCCTCATTTGTCTGACTCTCTCTCTCAAGGGCGGAGCCATAATTTTTGTTTATCCCAAATTAAGCTAAGCATTCATACGACTAATAAAATATGAAATGACAGTTGAAATTCTCAGTTTATTAGATAGATCTCTATCAGCCTCAGAGAAAACTTTTTGATTTCTCCAAATAGAAGCTGTTTGTAATCCTATTAGGAACCATTTTGAATTGTTGAGATGTATAAATTAACTGAATTGCGAATCACTCCTAAAACTTTAGCCACCAAATATTTGTGATTTTCAGAGTACTTTCCGCATTTGTATGCAAAATGAAACTACTCACAAAGGGCAACAAAAGTAGCACCTTAGCTAAATGACCTTTCTGCATAATTTTTCAAATCAAAAAATGTTTAGTGAAGTTTCTTACCTCATCTTTTTGCTGTAAAACAGAAGATAGAATAGCAATTATCTACATCTTGGTGGTGAAGTGAACTATCCCGAGCAACTCTTTCAGTTGTTGCAATGAAACTATGATTGTCGCACCAACCATAAACCTAACAAGAGTTGCCTTGGAGAGAAAATCAATCACAAATCCTAACCTGTAAATCACTGAATACACATTCAATATAGATTCAGAGCCTCACCCAAAACATTGATTAACAGAATCAAGATAGTAGTGAAATTAGATTTACTAAACTACTACATTGATTCTTTAAGCCCATTTGTTTCCCTTCCAATCATACCGGTACTAATAATTTCATCTTAGAGGTGTTACTCTGGGACATAACCATTGTTCTAAATTTAAAGCTTTTTATGATTTACAGTGATAAATTATACCAAAAGGCATATCTTTCTCAAAAGGTGTTTCTTTTTGGCTTTATTGAGAAAGTAATCTCCATTTGTAAAAAAAAATTCCATCAATCCTCATAAAGCAAAATGGATATTGAACATAAAAAAAAGATCCACAATACTAAGTTTAGATTGCAACTAATTGTTTATACCTTAGAAAACCCAAAGCAGCCTAAAATAAACCAGCAAAGAAAGTAGCAGTGAAAGCCAATTGAAGATAAAGAACAGGCTCCTCAGTATAAGAAACCGCCTCACTAAGCATTGTGCCCATGACAAGAGAGGCTAATAAGACTGGACCAACAACTAGATTGAAATTAATCAGACGAAGCATAAACGTAAATTAACCGAATCAAATTCAAAAAATAATGGAGTTCAAAATGCACAAATAAGTAAAAAAAAAAAAAGAAAAGAAACAGAGAAGAGTGGAGAAACCCTACCCATACATGAAAACTTCAGCATCTTCAAGAATCTTCTTCTTGCAATAGTAACAATTCTTTAGAAATCCCCCAACCATCTCCATATCACTCTGATCAACACTCTCCTGTATCGGAGACGAGAGAGTCAGAATCTTCGGTCGTGATTGATCGACTTTCTCAACCATCGAAGTCTTCAAAATCTTATTCGGATGGTGTTTGTGCAGAAGAGGGATGGGGGGAGGTGACTGAGAGACCGTTTGAGAGAGAAGAAACTGAGAGAGACCGACTAATTTTAGGGGAAGTAACTGAGAGAAGAGAGAGATCGACTGATTTTGGAGAAGTTTTGCAAGTGGGTTGGGTTGGGTTGGATGAGATTTTTTTGGGGGGTGGGTTGGGTTAGTAGATCCACCCTTGCTCTCTCTCTCGCTTGTTCTCTCTCCTGAAACCAGTGACAAAGAGGGATACGAAGAGGCCGACGAAGAAATCAAACACGAAGATGAAATTGAAGACAAAGACAAAGACGATCAGGGTGGTGGTTGGTGGATTTCAGGGGTGGGGGGTTTAGGGGGGGGTTGAAGGTGGGTTTTCGAGGTGGTGGTGCTAGGTTTCAGGTGGTTTGGGGGTGGTGGGTGGTGGATTTTCAGGGGTGGGGGTGGTGGTTTGGGGGTGGGTTTGGGTGGTTTCAGTGTGGGTTTTTGGGGGTGGGGAGTTTCAGGGTGGGTTTTTGGGGTTTGGGGGTAGGGGTTTCACGGGGTTTGAGGGTGGATTTTCGAGATAGTGGTGGTGGGTTTCAGGTGGTTTGGGGGTGGTGGATTTCAAGGGTGGGGGTGGTGGTTTGGGTGGTTTCAGGTTGTGTTTTTGTGGGTGGGTGATTTTAGGTTGGTTTTTCGGGGTTTGGGGGTGGATTACGAGGGTTAGATGTGGGGTTTGGTAGTTGTTAGTGGTGAGTTTAGGTGAAGTTGGGTGGCGAATTTTTGGTATAATACCAAACAGATTTTTTATTTTTGTTTTTATAATTTTTTAAATATAAATGACTACCAAATATGTTTTATATTTTTAATTTTTATTACAAAAAAAAAAAAACTTTGTTTTGTTCCTTTTTTTTTAATAAAAAAAACATAAAAACAAAAACGTTACCAAATACACACTAAATGTTTTCACTTTTATAGATGCATTTCAAGTTCCACTCCAAAACGTTAATTGAGGTTTGACTTTTTTTGCATTATTTTTCCAGCTTCTCTTTCTTGATGTTATTTTAAACTGAATGGTTGAGATAATAATGATAGTTCTTAATGTCTGGGAGGGTTCTTACCACTATGACCTGTTACTGCATTAAAGGATTATGCTAACAATATTGGATGAAGAATGCAAGTAGCAGTAGATGGCTTCATAAATGTTTTGTTTTTCTTTTGGCTAGTAGGATGTCAAATTTACTTTGGATTTTGTTATAGTTATGGAAGGTGCAAAGACAAAAATTTAGTCTTTTTGGAGAGAACGGTTTATTTGTTTTGTTTTAGTTGGGTGGGATGACTCACTTTTTTTGTACTACCCTTTGTTGGAAGATTTTTGGATCTTATGCAATTTTATGAAGGTAGTATTGGATTGTAATTTTGTTTGTGATGAGGATTATAGAATTTGATATTTTTGTTGTTTGTCAAATGATTTTTTTTAACAGAAATTATAAATTATTAAAAATAATATTAAAATGTTATACATCTATTGTCAAAGTAAAAGTTGTCACTAAAAAATGCTACAAAATTTTAGTGACATCTAAAAAGTCGTCAATGATTGATACAATTAATTAATTAATTGACAAAACTAATAGTGTCAACATATTTCACCGCTATATAACATATTAATTAATTTAACCCAATAAATCTAAGGGTTGATCTCAAATTGCCCCATTCAATTTATAGCCATATTGCAATTAAATCCTTCAAGTTTTATTTTGAACAATTTATCCTCTTATACTTTGAACGTAAACTTAATTATGTTGACCTGATGCTTTGTTGAGCATAATTTTGATAATTACAAACATATTAATGGAGACTAATAGTTGTATTAATGAGGGGATAAGTATAGGAACAAATATAAGTGTGTCGTAGTTGAACAAAGAAGAAAGGAAAAAAAATGCCAAAGGAATGCGACAAAAGACTAAACAAGAAAGCCATTAGGAAAGGTCATCCAGAATGCTAGATATGATAACCAGAACATAGTTGTTAAATTGTATATCAGAAGGCGTATCGTTTTTCAAAAATAGTGTATCGTATCGTATCGTATCGTATAGTGTATCGTAAGATACGTGCAATTTTAACTTTTAAATATTAATAAAATATATGTATATACCTTTATAAAAAAGTCATAGAATCATAATAACATAGTATTTCATTAATATTCTACCAATTATTTAAGTTTCCAACATAGTTCAGTAATATCAAAATGTAAAGACCTCTAAGTTAAATTTATAACATCAACTGCTTGAACAATTTTAATATTAATTAAGAATTTTGAATTTAATTGAACAACATTAATGTTAGATTTTATTTATTTAATTTTAAACTATAACCACTGAAACGACGTTGTTTTACTAGCTAGTGATTTAAAAATAAGTCTTAGAGTAAAACGATGTCATTTCGACTCCAAAAAATAAAAAATAAAAAAAATAAAAAAATAGAATCGTTACGTATTGTACGTATCGCGTGTATCGTATCGTATATCGTATGATACAATGCAAAAATGATATAGAGACACAATACATATCATTTTCAGGTGTATCGTAATGTATCGCACGATATATATCGCGTATCGTTATATACTAATAACTATGATCCAAAAGGCTAGTCTGGAATTTTGGATATCCTATTCGGCATTTCGGATAAAGATGGGAACAGAGGCATCAAGGCAAGGTGGAAGGCTCATCCGGATATCCGCTTGCTCCTAATTTGGAAGTCCGGTTACCGTTCATCTGAAATTCCGGATGAGACTTCGGAGGACCTCAAAAACATTCTGGAATCGAAAGAAATGAAGGGACTTGAGCAAGGTTGAAAACAGTGTGTATAAATACGGGCTCAAAGAATCTGAAGAATAACTTTTGAATCTTTGACCTTTGAGATCAAACAAAAATAGAGAACATTTTGCTTTGTCTTGATCTTCTAAAAGAGACTCTTTGAGAATTTTCGATTCTAATACTCTTTTATGCTTTGTGAGTGTAAGAGGTAAAAATTGACGATACCTCTCACTAATATTTGATATTTCTAGTAAAGAATATTTTTGAACTTGATCTCCCAATCTTTCTATTCTGCAAAATGAACAAACTATCCAAGATCGAAGTGCTTTGATCGAAGGTACTCTGATGCTTAAGTCAGTAATAGAACTTAGACAATTGTAAGAAGACAAGGAGAGTTCAGCGTACCTTTCACTTTGACTCATTTTGATTTTTATAGACCCTGTTCAGTTAGGGTTTCCATGAATTTTGATTCAAGGTGGCACACATTCCTTTATTTCAGTGATTCAGTTTGGAAAGCTGCTGTAATCTCTCTGGCAGTTTCCTTGGCCTATGATTAAGCTTATTAGCTTATCTTATATGCCTAAATTTTTGACAAATCTTTATCTTTCGGTTTGCTATTTCAATTTAGCTTGGTCATGATGAGGACCGAACTCATTCCTTGAACATCGAGCATGTTGACTAGTGCTGAACTCATTCATTGCTTCCTGACTCATTAAGCAACACGGTTTGGTAGGCGTATTTGTCTCAGTGACTCATTCCTTTCTCATGTGCCTTGTCTTGTCATTCTTATGTGAGCTCATTAATTGTCATAACACGTGTAATAATGAGGACCAACCTCTTCATTTGCCCTCAGAAAACGTCTGACAGACGCCTTTCGTCTGTCAGTCATTTTATGGCTCCTCATCATCATTGCGTGTATTTCGTGACATCCCCCTTTGTCTTGGCAGCAGGTTTAGTATTTAAATATTGCCTTTTAGAATTCTCCCTCTTTATAAGCGATTTCTCTTTGCTTTTCTGTCACTTTGTCTTCTCAGTTTCAGTTTCATCTCTTTCTTCGTATCTGCACCACCTTTCTTGTTTCTGTATTCATCTACCTCAATGGCCCCCTTCACACCCTCTAAAATTCTTTCTTTCAAAACTAAATACAACATCCCATAAGACGTTGAGGTGAAGGTAGCTGAAAAAGATGAGCCTTTGATTGGAACAAGAGAGAGAATTCCAGTTTATACTTGAGCGATCATCGAAGGTGGTGTGCGTTTCCCACTTGACCCATTACTCCTCTGGGTGTTGTCAGCCATGAAGTTGTGCCCCATCCAATGTTGCCCCAATTTCTTCAGGATAGTGATGGGCGTGGTAGCTTTGAACAAGCTTCTGAACCTGAGCTTAGGATTGTGGGAGATATTATATTACTACATCCTCAAACTGACTAGGGATAACTATTACCTTGCGGTGAGGAAGAAGGAGCGCTACTTGGTGACTCAACTCCCAGATTCCAACAAGGGTTATGAGATAGATATTGTGTTCATTTCTGGAAATTGGGAGTATGCTGCCAATGTTGTGCCATCCTACTGTTGTCCTTATGAAGAAGGCGCTCCAGGTATTTGAATTTTTGACCCTTCCCAATTTTTATTTGCTTACTTTTTTTTGACATGAGTTTTCTTTTGCTTGAAGGCAAGACTGTGAAGGGCAGAATCCCTGAGTCATCTGTGAAAATGGATCAACTTCAAAAATTCTGGAATTACAACGAATCTCTGTTCTGTCGAGCTGTACATACACTGTTAGGGTACACACCGACCTATATGTCGTTCATTGTTGTACCGAATAGGCCCAACTCCACATTGGCCACGGACCGGGAAGTAATCGAATTTTCTCGGGAACAGACTCCCCGAGTTAGGAAGAAATCTTCCCTTGCAGCCTCTGGACGTAGAACGGTGAGGAACTTTTTTGAATTTTTATTAACTGTCGAGTTGACTCCATCTACCGAACCTGTTCCACCCACTTCAGTGCCATCAATCACTGTTTTAGATGAGCCTGTTGCTGAGGTTCCTGTCGAGATCGTCCTCCTGAACGATGCAAATGTGCGGAGCAATGACCAGGCAGATAAGGTTTAGATTATTGAAACTTCAATTCCATCAGAGTTGGATCCCCCTAATCTTGTTCATTCCCTCATTTCTGAAGACGACTCAATTTTTGAACTTGCCGAGGATCTTACCCCAAAAAGGCGAAGAACTATTGAGTCTGAGGCGAGCCTTCCTTCTGAATCCTCCAATCCTCCATTTCGACTAGTCCTTAGGGCAAAAAGGAGGGAAATCATTGCCAAGGACTCTGCAATAGAAGATTTTAATGTTGCATTGCGGATTGCTCGAGGGGTGATCTTGCCTTGAGATCTGGCAATGAATGAAGCTCTCACTGAGGATGAAGTGTCACGTCAAGCCATTCAACATATGGTCCTAGTAAGACTTGCTCCCTTTTCTTCAGACTTCCTTCTTTTTATCAAAATTTTTCAAGTAAATTTTTCTAAATCTTTTGATTCTTCACTCTAAGAGTCTGCAAAAAGTCCATGAGGTTGGAGCTCGAATAACAAGGAAAGATAAGGCGATAAAAGATGTTATCCATGCTCGAGCCTCAGCTTTGGCAAAAAAAGAATCTGTGGATGAAGAATATTCCAAGCTCTGTAAGGAGGTTTCAACTCTTCAGGCTCAAAATCATAGCCTGACTGAGGAAATCAAGAAATTTTCTTAAGAAGTTGAGAAATTGAAGGAGTCTGAGCATGAAGTCATCGTAGAGCTTTCCCAATCTCAACTGGACTATACAAGCCTTTTGGAAGAATTTGACCAATACAAGGTTGAAACAAATGAGAGGGAAGACTCTGCATATGACGTGGGGGTTGAGAAGGTGGAAAAGGACCTTGTCTTGCAGATCCCTCAACTCCGAAAGGCTTATTTTAGTCAGGGCTGGCATGTTGCTCTTACTGCTGCAGGGGTTCCATCTTCTTTTGACCTCATTTCAAGACATTCTCTTCCAAGTTCTTCGCAGCCTACAGCCTCCTGAAATACTTAAGAGATTTTCTTTTCTGCAATTTTTGATGTAAACGTTCAATGATCTGTGTAATATTTTTTTTTTGGAACTATGAATGCAAAACACATTATGGCCTTTTTGTTTATGTACTTTATTGTATGCTTGAAAAAGCATGACTTTTGACGTATAAATCCTTTTGTTCGGCCCTTTTTTTTTTAGGTTCAGTCCCTCAACAAAGACCTTTTACACTTAGAAAAAATTTGTTAACTCTTGAAGTTATGGTCTTTGCTTGGCCCTTCTTCAAAGAGCTCGGTTTCTCAACAAGGACCTTTTACACTTTGAAAAATTTTGATAATACTTGAAATTATGGCCTTGCTCGGCCCTTCTTCAAAGAGTTTGGTTCCTCAACAGGGTCCTTTTACATTTAGAAAATTTTTGATAACACTTGAAGTTATGGCCTTGTTTGGCCCTTCTTCAAAGAGTTTGGTCCTTCAACATGAGCCTTTTACACTTAAATTTTTTTTGATAACTCTTGAAACGTTTGAAGTTATGGCCTTGCTCGACCCTTCTTCAAAGAGCTCGATTTTCCAATAGAGTTACTCTTAGTCCCCTTCGGGATCTAAGAGAGTTTCTACTCCTCACCGACCCGTCAATCTGACTGGACTCAAATTTATCCCTGATCAGCTTACATCATTATGCTTAGCTGAGAGCCTGGATTAGATTTGGTGGCTGCGCCTGATTTAAATTTACAACTTCTATCAGGATTTTTTGCCTCGCTGTTTTAACAGTAGGAAGAATATAATGTGGGGCAAGAATAGGAAATAATCTTCAAAATTTTTTATTAAAATCTTCAGTTTGATATATTTGGTAATCACCTATCAATTCTTAAGGGGCACCCTTAAGTTTTCGAAGGTATTTTGGAGTTTTATCTAAAAAGATACTTTTTAGAAATAGAACTTTTTAAGGTTAGCGGTGTTCTAGGGGCATGGCACTGCCCTTTGGTCCATGGTCTCCTGCTCATAATGCCCCCTACCCCCTACTCGGGTTATTCTGTAGGGACCTTCCCAGTTTGTTCCCAGCTTTCCATGTGCTGGATTTTTAGCCGATCCTAGTACTCGTCTGAGGACTAGGTCTCCAAGTGTGAAAGACCAAGGGTTAACTTTCTTGTTATAAGTTCGGGTCATTTGATGTAGGTAAGAGGCCATTCTTATAGCTGCTTGTTCTTTTTTTTCTTCTGCTAGATTGAGATCTCGGGTGATAACGACATCATTTACTGTTGCTTTCAACGAACACGGTTCTTAGGGTTGGTAAGCCGATTTCTAATGGAATTACAACTTCCATCCTATAAGCTAGGGCGAAGGGGGTTTCTTTAGTTGATCGCCGAGGTGTGGTTTGGTATGTCTACAGAACATTTGGCAACTCATCTACCCATCTTCCTTTATAATTCTTTAACCTCTTCTTGATTCCATCCAAGATCATCTTGTTGGAGATTTCTGCTTGTCCATTGCTCTAAGGATAAGCTAGTGTGGAGTAGTGGTTTCGAATTTTATACTGCTGACAGAAAGCTTTGAAGAGACCACTATCGAACTGCGTACCGTTGTCCGAAACCAAAGAGTACGGAATACCAAATCTGGTGATGATGTTCCTCCAGACAAACTTCTTTGTATTGGTATCTCTGATGTTGGCTAGGAGCTCGACGTCCACTCACTTGGTGAAATAGTCTGTTACAATTAGAATGTACTTCTTATTGCCAAGGGCTCGAGGTAAAGGACCCATAATGTCCAACCCCTATTGTGCGAATGGCCATGGGCTCGCCAATGGAAGCAGCTCCTGGTATAGTTTTCTCGGTATCAGTGAAAATTTCTAACACTTTTTGCACCGCCTAACAAACTGTTGAACATCCTTCTGCATGTATAACCTCCAAAAACCTTGAGAGATAGCTCAGTGAGCCAGAGATCTCCTACTTATATGAGCTCTGCAACTTCCTTCATGTATTTCAATTAGAAAGTTTGGGACTATCTTTGGGTGTACACATTTCAAATACGGGTTTCCAAATGAGCGTAAGTAAAGCTCTTCTCTTGGAGATAACCAAAATCTGGCCGCTTTCAGACGTAGCTTATGAGCTTCCTTCTTGTCCTCGGGCAAGACACCATTCTTCAAGTAGCCAATGATTGGATCCATCCAACTTGGCTCAGTTTCATTATATAAGACTTCATCAGATCTGGTCAAGCAAATATTGGGCTCAGATTGGAACTCAATAGTAAGAGATCTTTCAGTTTCTTGGTCAATGACCAAGGCCAGTGAAGCTAAAGCATCAGTATGCGAATTCTTTGCTCTTCTAACCTGCTGGATCGAGTATTATGGTATTTTGCATAATTCTTTTTTTGCAATGGCATGATACGCCATCATTCTTTCATCCTTGGATGTATACTTCTCTATTATTTGATTTATCACCAGTTGTGAAATAGAGAATATCTAGAGCTTCGTTGCCCCTAGTGCGGTTGCTAGTGTTACTCCAGCTATCAAAGCTTCATACTCAAGTTCGTTGTTTGAGGCCTGGAATCCGAGCTTGATGGCCTTCTCCAAAATACCACCATCTGGACTCACTAGAGTGAGACCAATGCTGACACCTTTTTGATTTGAAGATCCATCAACCGATAAGGTCCACTCACCACCGAGCAATGATTTTCGATAATGATCAGTCTGTTGGCTTTGTTCCGAATTGATTTTACGTTGGAATTCTGCAATGAAGTCTGCCACCACCTACGCCTTGTTTGCCTTCTTCAGTTCAAATTCAACGTCAAACTCCCCGAGCTCAACTGCCCATTTTGCAATACGTCCAGACAGGTTGGCTTTCTAAAAGAGCGATTTCAACAGTTGGTTAGTGAGCACAGTGCTCTGGTGAACCTGAAAGTAATGTCTGAGCTTTCTAGCTGAGCTGATTAGAGCGAGTGCAAGCTTCTCCAATAGAGTATATCTCGATTATACATCTAAGAGCATCTTGCTCACATAGTAAACTAGTTTCAACTTTCCACGATCATTCCTCATCAATGACCCACTTATCACGTGTTTCGAAACAGCTAGGTAGATGAAAAGTTTTTCCTCGGGCGATAGGTTTGAGAGGATTGGTGGGGAGGCCAAGTAAGCCCTGAGACCTACGAACACTTCCTCACATTCCAGATTCCAAAATGTCCATTTTTTTCCTTTGATTGATTGGAAGAAAGTTTTGCACCTGTTAGATGCTTGAGATATGAATCTTCCAAGCGCAGCAGCCATGCTAGTTAGCCTTTGTACCTCCTTTACAGTCCGAGGTGATTGTAGCTCGGCCATGGCCTTCACCTGATCGAGGTTCACCTTTATTTCTCGATGCGTAACCAGGAAGCTAAGGAATTTTCCCGATCCAACCCCAAATGCACACTTTGAAGTGTTTAATTTCATCTTGTATCTTCGTAGAACATCAAACGTACTTTTCAGGTCAGAACAGTGACTGGTGGCCTTTCGACTCTTAACCACCATCTCGTTAATATAAACTTCTATAGTACTACCTATCATTTGTGAGAATATTTTGGTTACCAAACTCTGGTACGTCGCTCTAGCATTCTTCAACCCGAAGGGCATTATTCTGTAATAGTATGTCCCTTTTGGCGTTATAAAAACAGTCTTTTCCTGATCTTCCTCGGTAAGGGGGATCTGGTGGTACTTGCTGTAGGCATCTAAGAAACTTATTTGCTCATGCCCAGCGGTTGTATCAACCAACTAATCTATCTTTGGCAGGGGGAAGCTGTTTTTTGGGCAAACTTTATTGAGGTCGGTGAAGTCAACATAGACTCTCCACTTTCTATTCTTCTTTTTCACCACCACGATGTTTAACAACCAGGTCGGATATTGGACTTCCCTAATTGTTTGGGATTCAAGCAATCGTGCCACTTCTTCTTTTACTGCCTTCTGGTACTGAAGAGCCGTTCTCCTGAGCTTTTGCTTGACTGGCTTGAAGCTTGTGTCAACGTTTAGATGGTGACACACTGCTTCGATCGGTACGCCTGGCATATCATTCATGCTCCAAGCGAATACATCAGTATATTCTCGTAGCAAGGCGATGATTTCTTTTTACTGCTAGGGGCCAAGAGAAGCTCCCAACAACAAGTACTTTTCATTATCTCCATCCTTGTCTAAAGGTACTTAGTGAAGTCTTCGATTGTTCTATTTGTTACTTCTTTTTATGTGACAAAAGGTACTTTAGGTCTTTTCGCAACAACTTGATCGGCAGAAGCATCCGAGTTGTCAAGTGTTAATTGCTATTTCGCCTCCTCGGCTATTGAACTTTTTTCTTGAGCCTCTATTCCGTCTTTGGCTTTGATCGAGGCCAGTAAACAGGTTCTGAAACTAACCTGGTCTCCTCGGATGTTTACTTTTCCTTCAGATAAAGGGAATCTTAGCATCTGGTGGTATGTTGATGGTACCGCCTTCATCTTATGTAACCAGGACCGGCCCATTATCGCATTATAAGCTGAGACAGTATCCACTACCAGGAACTCGGTCATGATGCACATTGGTCCCGTCTTTACAAGCAGCGTGATCTTCCTCTTAGAAAGAACTGTTCTTCCACTAAAGCCAATCAGTGGAATGTTTGAGGGATTTAGATTCTCCAGCTTGAGGCCGAGCTTCTTGAAGAGATCCATATACATGATTTTGGAAGAACTCCCTGGATCGATCAACACCTTTTTGACATCATATTTGGCAATCCTAAGTGTTATCACCAATGCATTATTATGTGGTTGATGAATCCCGATCAGATCCTGCTCAGAGAAGCAAATCATCTCCGCTAAGTCTTCTAACTTCATTCTTGTGGCCCTTATTTCTTGGGTCCACCGCAATTCAAATACCTCCCTTTCCTTTGTGGCTTTTTGGATGTAGGCCCTAGCTGCATTGTTAGGGTCCATTTGTGGGTTTGTGGCGGCGTGGATTACGTCTATCACTCCTGCTCCCATGGTTTGGTCTCCTTTCGGCTCGGTTCTTTCTTTTTCAGCTCTTGCTCCATCTTCGACGAACTCGGAGAGATGTCCAGCCTGAACTAGCTCTTCCAAATGTTACTTCAAAGATTGGTAATTTTCAGTCATATGCCCCACATCCCGGTGATATGAGCATCTGAAATTTGGATTTCTTTTCGAGGGATCTCCTGTTAACTTGTTGGGCCATTTGAAGAATGACTTTGCCTTGATCTGATTCAATATCTTGTAGATCAGCTCTTTGAACAACGTATTTACCCGACAAAAGTGGATTTCTAGGGATAAACTTCCTTATCATTCTTTCTTTTGCCCTATCTAATCGGCTCGGTTTGTTTCTCACGACTGAACTGTCTCCTGCCTTTATGTTCTTTAACCACATTTCTAGATAAGTCGTCGTCGACTTTGGCATACTTCTCGATCCTGGTCATCAGTTCTTCCAAGTTGGTGGCTGGCCTCTTGGTGAGTGATTGGTATAGAGGGTTCTCCTTCGGCAACTCGATTTTAAAAGATACAATAGTAATTTCGGGATTACATCCCTTAACCTCATTCATTGTCTTCCAATAGCGATGAGCATACTCATGCAGAGTCTCATTATTTCGCTTCTTCAACGTTAGGAGAGCTCCGACCTCCTTGGGCCGTTTGCTACTTGTTATGAACCGAGCTGTGAACTGCTCGACCAACTACGACCATCCGTCAATTGATCCTTTCTGCAAGCTGTCAAACCACTTAATGACCGACTCCCCAAGGTTGCTAGGGAAGATGGTGCAAAGTAGGGGTTCGTTTCTTTGGTGAATGGTCATCAACTATCTGTAATGCCTAATGTGTGAGACCGGGTTGGTCCTTCCATCATAAAGTTTGAAATTCGGGACGGTAAACTTACTCGGGATTCGTCCCCTTTCAATCCATGAAGTGAAAGGCGACGACTCCCAACTGTCTTCGTATTCTCCTGTCGCTCTTCTGGCTAGGTCCCTAGCCGACCTCTATTATGGCTTTTTCAAGCGGTTATTGAGTTCCTTGGTGATGAACTATTTCCATGTATCCTCCTCTTGAATCCAAGGCTTCTTCTGTTGGTGCTTATTTTCATCGGCACTTTTGATTGTGTTGGGCTTTCTTTCGGGACTTTCAGACCGACCTTCCTTCACTCACTTCTCCTTATTAGTCACCTCTTTTAGCTTAGCTTTTAATTCTTCGTTCTCTTTTATCAGGTCCTTTTCTCTGGCAAATGATTTTTTGAACAGTTTGTCATGAGCATCAAGATGGTCCTGCAGGGATTGGACCAGCTTTGCCAGGGTATGGTTCTCCACCTCAACACGGAGGGATGCACCATCATTTTTGATTTGCTGGTTTTGGTTCTTGGAGGGTTTGAAACTTGCTGAGGACAACTTGTCTTCCTCATAGGGTCTAGATGAGTTTCTGTTGGCATGCAACCTCACGTTGCTGTCGGATTGAAGAGATACTGGATCAGAATTGCCTAAGGCGAAACTGCCTACGGGTGACCCGATAGCACTTATGAGTCTCGACATTGTAGCTTTTTGTTTCGAGGGATAACAATCTTCCCACAGACGGCACCAAAAATGTAAGAGGTAAAAATTGACGATACCTCTCACTAAGATTTGATATTTCTGGTAAAGAATATTTCTGAAGTTGATCTCCCAATCTTCCTATTCTGAAAAATGAACAAAATGTCCAAGATCGCATTTCGATGCTTAAGTTAGTGTTGGAACTTAGACAATTGTAAGAAAACAAGGAGAGTTCAGTGTACCTTTCACCTTGACTCCTTTTGGTTTTTATAGACCCTGTTCAGTTAGGGTTTTCATGAATTTCAATTCAAGGTGACACACCTTCCTTTATTTTAGCGATTCAGTTTGGAAAGTTGCTATAATCTCTCTGGTAGTTCCCTTGGCCTATAATTAAGCTTATTAGCTTATCTTGTATGCCTAAGTTTTTGGCGAATCTTTATCTTTCCGTTTGCTATTTCAATTTAGCTTGGTCATGATGAGGACCGAACTCATTCCTTGAACACCGAGCATGTTGACTAGTGCCAAACTCATTCATTGTTTCCTAACTCATTAAACAATACTGTTTGGTAAGAGCCGAGCTCATTCTCTGCTTGTCGAGCTTATTGAACAGTTTGGCTAGGCGTATTTGTCTCAGTGACTCATGTCTTTCTCATGTGCCTTGTCTTGTCATCCTCACGTGAGCTCATTAATTGTCATAACACGTGTAATAATGAGGGTCAACCTCTTCAGTGAGAATCTTGTATTGAGATAATCTTTTAAGAAACAGTGTGTTATATATTCTTCATGACATGAGCTAAAGTGGAAGATTTTATTTATATCAAGAATAAGAAGATTGTAAGGCTTTGACTTTCACCCATTGAAGAGGATCAGTAAAAAGAAACTCTAAAAGGGGAGGACAAAGAGAGGACGTAGACCAAATTGATTGGGGTTGAATGTCTAAAAATTGTGCTTGCCTTTCTTCGCCTTACTCACTTTGTTTATCACTTGTATCAATCATCACTTATTATATTGTCAAAGTTTATTTTTAGAATATTCAAATAAATAAATAGCATCAAAAATAGTTTACTTGTGTGAAAACGAGTCAAATAACTATAAAATTGACTATGTTTCATAAATATACAATGTGTCTAAGTGGTGTAATGTGTGTAAAAATATGTGTCACATAAATAAATATATAATATGGTAAAAAAAAAAGGGTAGCAAGTGTCACATTGGAATAAATGTATGTAAATATATTTGATGAGTGTCTTGGTGTAAAAAAAAAACCAAGAAAATTGGACAAGTGTCCATGATGTTACCATGCATGCCAAAACATGGTGAAGTGAGATGCTTGGAGGCAAAGTCTTTCCACTCTATATAAATAGAGTTGCCAGGCCATTGAACAACATAGAGGAAGAAAGGAAGAAAAGAGAGAGAAAGAAGAAAGAAAAAAAAACAAAAAAAACAAGGCTTTGGTTTAAAATTATATGGCGACTTTAGTCCTAAATTTTATGAAATTGGTATATGTTGTTGTTAATATGGCAGTGATCAAATTTATCAGTATCATATGGTAATTTTGAGAAACGAGGTAGTATATACTATGCTTGTCTTTCAACCTCTTTGCAAAGAGTATCTTTTAATTATCTTAAAATTGTATTCCGATTGATTATTTTGGTTGATATGGGATTCTAAAACTTTTGTTAAATTGACCTGTATTTTAGGCTAAATATTTTGGGATCGACGTGTAATATTTTGTGAAATATGATTGTAGCTCTGTGAGGTTTGATTATGGCCATGCGGGGTGTGATTATTTGATATGAATATGGATTTATCGGTACTACTAATAAAAGTACACTATCAAGAAAACTTTTGATTGACTACTTTAACCCTAAAATAATATATAAAGACAATGCTAGCCTTATAAAACTCATATTAATAAGACTTAATTGACGTTAAACTTTTAATTGGACAACTTTACCCTCACAATATTAACATTATTAATATGGAATTCATATTAATAAAACTTTATTAATATTCTACGTATCCAAACCTTTCATATTCTTTCTTTTAAAAGACAAAAATTAATTGTTAAAATAATTAAATTTATTTTTATTTATCTCTATCTATTTTCATTTGTTAATGACAAGTTTTTGAATTTTCAAATGAAATTGCATAAATGTATTAGAGTCTTATTTAGTATAAGATTTATTTTAATATAATTTGGATAATATTATCAAACCTTAACTTTTCATTTTCTTCTCTTTTATGTTTTAGGTTTAATAAATCATCTTTAATTATGTTTATTGACAATACTAAAAACCATGTTATTTGTATCGATTAACAATACTACGAATATACTCAGTCTGACATTAAATTATTTATCACAACTTAACTTTTTAAATTTGTTCAACCAATTGTTTATAATTAAATGATCACCATAACTTAAAATAGTTCGTTTATGCATTTTTCATAATTTAATAAGTGTCTGCGATACTTTTTTAATTATATATACCCACATACTATAAAATATATTTGTACTAGTAATATGATGTTACAAGTAAAATTAATCTAAATAATTAACTTCATGTGAAAGGTTCTAAACTTTAAGGGTAGAGGTTTACAAGAAAGTATTTCATCAAAACTTAATAGGAAATAAACCAATAAAAACTAATATTCATTCTGCATATATGTAGTGTTATCTCCATTACAAATTACACATTATATAATAAGAATATTCAAAAGGTTATATTTATTAGTAGGTATTTGCTATTATCTTTATTTAATTATTTCAAAAACAAAATCATAACTCAAAAAGTCCACGTGCAAGGCACGTGTGCACAATCTATATGCTCAAATGTCACTTGTTATGTCACAAAGATTAATTGATTATGAAGTTATGTTTGATAGTAGTTAAGTTATGGGG
The DNA here is from genome assembly GCA_963454935.2 of Ilex paraguariensis. Lineage (NCBI taxonomy): Eukaryota > Viridiplantae > Streptophyta > Magnoliopsida > Aquifoliales > Aquifoliaceae > Ilex > Ilex paraguariensis. The sequence goes on from CAUOFW020010046.1 coordinate 108,429, forward strand.
CATATCGAAGTTGGTTTTTGATTCTGTTTGCCTATGATTATCTATTAATTGAGTTGTTTAGTATTTCATTTGTGTTTTTATCGTTGATTATATTATTTCTTGTCGCATTGTATATTTTCCTACTTTTAATATTTTTTAAGGATGATCTCGGAGGTAAGGACCAAAGTTGAGATATCAAAAAATTACATATTTATACTTTTATTTTTATTGTTATAATATATCATTTGAGTATGATGGGCCAGGTCCAAGGGCCCCACCCATGTTATAAGCTTGACTCGAGCTAAAGGCCCAATTCCAAGAGATCCAGCTAGTTAAGCCTAAAGGGGTCTACATCAGAATAACCTTATCAAGATCAAGGAGCTACATCAGCAGGGGAGCATGCACGGTCATCTAAGAGCCTCCTCTACCACCTTGGAGTAAGGGTCATCCAAAAGCCTCACCCTCATCACCAAGGGAGCATCCAGGAGCCTCAGTCAACCTCCTTCATCCTTGACCAAGTCCTTTGGAGAGCACACCAACCGTCACACCTCGCCCGTCGAGAAGATGATAGGTCACCCTAATTACTATAAAACGATCCTAAGCCATAATGACCATCAGACTAGCAATTCAATTACTACACCAAACTACTATAAAATGTAAGCCCCTCTAACACTTGGGGGCATCTCACTCATTTGAGCATAACTCTCTCCTCCTCTCTCAAATCTTGTAACATTCTGCTCTCTTTCTACATCGGAGATAATTAAATTCCGGCGACCCTTGCCATTCAAAGTGGACGTAGGTCACATTGATCGAACCACTAAAAATCCTGTCTTCTCTCTTCTTCTACTTACTGCATTTTATATTACAACATGACTAGTGGTGTGCAAACTAATTTGTCCATCATTAGTTTGGCGCCATCTGTGAGAACGACAGAATTCTCACCTAACCATTTTCCTTTTCTCAATCAAAGTTAATCACCACAAGAACCATGAGTCAGCAGGAAGACAGTCTGCGAGAGGAGGAGGTTGCTCCTCCACTTGTTAATCCCGTCCCAAATGCACAACAGATGCTGGTCACGATGCAACAACTCATAGGCCAAAACCAGCAGATCCTACAATTGATGCTCGGGCAACAAGGAGGAGCACAACATGGACCTCAAGCCAGGGGAGCTCCACTCCCTGGTCATCAAGGAGCTCCTCACCCAGGTGCCCTGTTGGGCGCCCCACCTTTGGGAGTTCCCTTGGGCGCCCTACACAGGGGGCCCCACCGTGAGGGACCTTCTCCTCCAGCACCTGCTCCTACTCCCCATGGTGGAGACCCTATTCTCCTAGAAGATGAGGGGAACAACCAAAACATGGAGCACGGGAGCCATGTCCGTGATAATTCCAGAGGACCTCCTCCCAATCAGTGGGACGAAAAAATTAAGGAGGTTCAAAATCAGTTGGGTGACGTCTTCAACGCCATGAAGGCACAGGGCCCCGAGATAGTAGACTACCTCGTAAGTCGAACCGACATACCTTTCAAACCCGACATGGCGAATTACTCACTCCCTCAAAAGTTCAAGATGCCATCCGTTGAGACCTTTGACGGTACAAAAGATCAACTGGACCACTTTGAAACTTTTAAAACTTTGATGCAACTTCACAATGTCCCCGACAAAATCATGTGCAGAGCATTCCCAACCACCTTGAAGGGATCCTCTCGGCAATGGTTTGCCAAACTCTCCTCAGCCTCTATTGGCACATATGCTGAGCTTAGCAGGTCTGTTGTGTCACACTTCATCGGAGGACGCCGCCACCCACCTACTTAGCATAAAACAGGAACGAGACGAGAGCCTGAGGAGCTACCTCACTCGTTTTAACGAGGAGGTCCTTCAGGTTGAGGAGCCTGATAATAAGGTCAGCATGACCGCTTTCCTTAGAGGCCTTCGATCATCAAGTTTTCTTTTCTCCGTGATGAAACGCCCACCGTAGAGCATGCCAGAACTACTAGCGAAGGCCCAGAAATACATGAATGCTGAGGACATTACAAGGGCCAGGCGAGGTGAGTCTTCTAGAGTTGGGGAGGAAAGAAAAGAGAGACAGGGATGACAAGAAGGAGAATAATAACAAGCGCGGCAGCAGGATGGAGAGGGTACCTGCTAAATACCGGCTCGGTCCTGCTGCCCAGAGAGATCGACAGGCCTTCACTCCCCTCAATGCCGCTATCGGGCACATCCTGTTGTAGATCCAGGATGACCCCACGATAAAGTGGCAAGGGAAAATGAAGTTTCCCCCAAACCGCAGGAACCAAACAAGTACTGTCGCTTCCATCGCGATCATGGCCATGACACCTATGATTGCTATGACCTCAAAAGGAAATTGAGGAGCTCATCCAATGGGGTCACCTACGACAGTATATCGCCGGTAGGGGACAAGCGCCAGCACCACCCCGTAATCAGGAAGATCAACAGCCTATCGGGGAAATTCACACCATCTCCGGAGGGCTTGCAGGGGGAGGAGAATCCCTCTCTGCTATGAAGGCTCATGCGAGAAAAGCTAGGCACCCCGAGAAATTGCGCCCATCTAAGGTGCCCAAGCATGACAACAATGAGGTCATTTCCTTCTCAGACAAGGATTTGGAAGGAATTCAGTACCCCCATGACGACCCTCTGGTGCTCACCATGACCATTGCTAACTTCCAGGTGCGAAGGATTCTTGTGGACAGTGGCAGCTTTGCGAATATTTTGTTCACAGAGGCTTATGACAAGTTCAACTTGGGCAGAGAAAGGTTGCAACCCATGAGGTCGCCCCTCATTGGGTTCTCAGGAGAAAAGGTATATCCCCTAGGGTCTATCACATTACCTGTCACAGCCGGAGTGGCACCTCGAAGCTCCACGGTCATGGTCAACTTTCTAGTGATAGATTGCCCTTCAACCTACAACATTAGTCTAGGGCGACCAGCTCTCAACAGTCTAAGAGTTGTGCCTTCCACTTACTATCTCATCCTTCGTTTCCCAACCTCTAACGGAGTCAGAGAGGTCCGGAGAGACCAAGTAGCAGCGAAGGAGTGCTATGCCTCCTCAATGAGGACCAGAAAGTCACAAGAAGCATTGCAAGTAGAGGTCCTTGATCCACGGGATGATGCCAAATTGGAAAGAGGAGAACCAATAGAGGAGCTCAAACCAGTGGTCCTAGATGTGGAGTACCCAAATCGAAAAGTATACATCGATTCTTCCCTTTCTGAAGATTTGGTCCACCAGCTAAAAGACTTTTTGAAGCTCAACATGGATGTTTTTGCATGGTCACATGCAGACCTTGAGGGCATCGACCTAGAGGTCGCCACGCACAACATCAATGTCGACCCCCATTACAAACCTGTTCGCCAAAAGTTAAGAAGTGCCTCTACTGAAAGGGCCTAGACAATGGACAATGAGGTAGAAAAGTTGATAGAGAACGGAGCAGCCAGAGAAGTAGCCTATCCTGAGTGGCTCTACAATGTGGTGATGATAACTAAAGCTAATGGGAAGTGGCGCCTCTGCGTCGACTTTACTGAACTTAACAAGGCGTGCCTAAAAGATAGCTACCCACTTTCGCGAATTGACCTTTTCATTGACGCCACCACAGGACATGAACTGCTTTCCTTCTTGGATGCATATTCTGGGTATAACCAGATTAGCATGCACCCCCCAGATCAGGAGAAGACATCATTCATCACCCCAAAAAGAACCTATTGCTATAGGGTTATGCCCTTCGGGTTGAAGAATGCAGGAGCAACCTATCAAAGGCTGGTGAATAAGATGTTCTAGTCGCAGATTGGGAAAATAATGGAAGTGTACGTGGACAGCATGCTGGTAAAAAGTCTCGGGGCAGCAGACCATATTGACCACCTCCAAAAAACCTTCAATGTTCTCAGAGCATACCACATGAAGTTGAACCCGGAGAAGTGCGCCTTTGGCGTTGGGTCAGGAAAATTCCTTGATTTTATGGTTAACCAGAGGGGAATTAAGGCAAACCCCGACAAGATCAAGGCCATCCTAGAAATGAGGTCGCCTTCCTCGACTAAGGAGCTCCAGCGCCTCAATGGGAGAGTTGTAGCACTCAACAGGTTTGTTTCAAAGTTTGCAGATAAATGTTTGCATTTTTTCAAGATTCTCTGAAAAGCTTTCGAGTGGGAACCTGAGGCAGAGGAGGCCTTTCAAAGGCTCAAAGCCTATTTGGCTAAGCCTCCTCTCTTGTCACATGCTACATCAGGAGAGATATTATACCTATACCTCTACTTCTCTCTCAGCAGTAAGCTCCGTCCTCGTCAGGAACAATAATGGAGTACAAAAGCCTATTTATTATGTGACCAAGGCCTACCGTGGAGCAGAGATCAGATATTCAGGGTTGGAGAAGCTAGCGCCCGCCCTCGTCACAACAGTTAGGCGTCTTCGACATTATTTCTAGAGTCACATCGTTGTTGTGATCACAGATCAACCTCTAAAAAGAGTCTTGAGAAAATCAGATGTATCAGGGAGACTCTTCAAGTGGGCAGTGGAACTAGGGGAGTTCGACATTCAGTACCAATCAAGGACGGCCATCAAAGTACAAGCATTGGCAGACTTTATTACTGAGCTTACGCTAATAGAGGAGGGGGCCAATGAGCTTTCCACACTTCAGAGTCTGGACATGCGAAGTGATCAAGAGCCCGATAAGGGTACTCGGACACTTAACAAGAATAATCAGGCAACCGAACTAAGTGCCCAGGATAACACAAGTGTCCAGGCGTCAAGGCTTGGCGCCCAGGCCCCTCCTGGTACTCAGCCTGGCGCTCAGGCTCCTCCAGGCGCCCAGCTCTCCCCTTCAGGCGGCCAGCCTTCCTCCTTAGGGGCCCAGGCACTCCCAGACGCCTAGTTTGGCATCCAGACTCCCACTTTACTCTCCGAGCCCTCCTTTTTATCACTCTGGAAGCTCTATGTAGATGGCTCCTCAGCTACTGGGGGAAGAGGAGCAGGCTTGATCTTGATCAGCCCCGACGGTACTCCCCTCAAATATGCAGTGAAGCTCCACTTTACTGCTTCCAACAATGAGGCAGAATACGAAGCCCTCCTCTCTGGATTAAGATTGACAACTAAAATGGAGGCACAACACCTGGCCACTTATAGTAATTCTCAACAGATTGTTAATCAAGTGAATGGCGAGTTCGAAGCAAAAGGAACCAGAATGCAAGAATACCTCAACATGGTGAAAAGCTTAATCACAAAGTTCCAATACTTCCAGATCTGTCACATCCCGAGAGAAGACAACATGGCCGCTGATGCACTGGCTAGGCTTGCCTCATCCTTGGAAACCCTACCAGGAGAATCGGCATTTATCGGTCACCAGTTCGGACCAAGCAAGTTAGACATGGAGGCCAAAAGTGTCAACTGTGCATCTCCTGAGTCAAACTGGATGACCTCGATAAGGGTATACCATCAAGAAGGCACATTGCCAGAGGACCCTCTAGAAGCTAAGAAGCTCAGGATGAGAGCCACCAAGTTTACTATCCTACAAGACACCCTGTACAAAAGAGGTTACTCATTGCCATTGTTGAGATGCCTATCACCTGAAGAAACTCATTATGCAATGCGGAAGATCCATGAAGGGGTTTGTGGAAATCACTCAGGAGGGCGGTCCCTTGCCCACAAGGCTCTCAGACAAGGCTACTTCTGGCCTAATATGATAAGGGACGCCCAGGAATTGGCCAAGAAGTGCGACAAATGTCAGCGTTTTGCCATTGTGCCCAGGCAGCCACCAGAGGAACTCACGGTCATCACAAGTCCGTGGCCCTTCTCCAGATGGGACATTGACATTCTGGGCCCCCTTCCTCTTAACAGAGGACAGTGCAAGTTCATGGTAGTAGCAGTGGACTACTTCACTAAATGGGCGGAGGCCGAACCCTTAGCAAAAATAACAGATGTAAATGTCAAAGATTTTATTTGAAAAAACCTAGTCTACCGCTTTGGGATACCCCTTGCCATTGTAAGTGACAACACCAATCAGTTTGACAACAAACTCCTAAACTCCTTTTGTTATGACCTTCAGATAAAGCAGCCTCATTTCAGCCCGGTGCACTCGCAGGCAAACAGACAAGCGAAAGTCATGGTAAGAACGGTGCTGCGCAATCTAAAGACAAGGCTCGAAAAGGCTAAGGGTCTTTGTGTTGACGAGCTCCCAAGGGTATTATGGGCCTATCGCACCACACCAAGAGCTCTAACTAGAGAAACTCCCTTCTCCCTCGCCTTTGGAACTGAGGCAGTTATTCCTGTGGAAATTGGGGTGCAATCTCTACGGGTCCAACACCATGGCCCCAACACCAATGAGGAAGGACTCCACATCAACCTTGACTTGGTAGAGGAGGCAAGGGAGATGGCTGTGGTCCGTAATGCGGAGTATAAGCGTCGTATGGCAAAGTACTACAACTCGAGGGTGAAGTCTCGTTCCTTTTAGCCAGGAGACTGGGTTCTCAAGAAAGTGATCCTCGCCACAAAAGATTCACGTGAAGGAAAACTAGGACCGAATTGGGAAGGATCCTACCTCATAACAGAGGTGGTGAGGCTAGACACTTACAAGATCCAGAATTCTGAGGGGAAGGTCTTACCCCATCCAAGGAATGCGGAGCACTTGAAGAGGTACTACCAATGACACATTAAGAGTAGAAAGTAAAAAAGTTAGAGACTTGGTTTTATTATTTTTTGTACTCTTTTGTGGGGCTATTACCTGATATTGCTTTAAAAATGAATAAAATTTTAGAGGTTTATTTCAAAAAAAAAACCTTTGCATTTTCATATTCAACTTCTCAGCTTCAAAGTAGCATCAGTGGCAAAAACCACTTTTACAAAAATTGGACCACAAAATGATTTCCTAAAGACAAATTAAAATTAAAAGTCTCTAGCACTTTAACTACTCTCATGGTCGTCATCCTCCACTTCCTCGTCATCATCAAACTCGGCACCATCAGAGCTCCCAGCACTATCCTTAGTTGGCAAGAAGCCTGAGACATCAATGTCGGGGAAGGCAGCAAAAATCTTTCCCCAGAGCTCCTCATAACCATCAATGAAAGCATCTAGAACACCATTCTCCAGGTTCACCTCAGCCCGAGAAGCTCTTTCTTGAGCAGCCTTCACCTCTGCCTCAAGGGCAGCCTCTTTGAGCATGGCCTTCTCGCGGGTCTTTGCAAGCTCAGTCTCACTGAGCGTGGCCTTCTCACGGACCTCCACAAGCTTAGTCTCAAGTGTGGCCGCCTTTCCATGGGCTGCCGAAAGCTCAGCCTCACTAAGTGTGGCCCTTTCACGGACCTCCACAAGCTTAGTCTCGAATGTGGCCGCCCTCCCATGGGCTGCCGAAAGCTCAGCTTCATTGAGCATGACCCTCTTATGGACCTCAGCAAGCTCAGCCTCGAGTCTGGCCGTCCTTCCATGGATCGCCGAAAGCTCAGCCTCAAGTCCAGTTGCCCTCTTACGGGATGCCACAAGGTCAACGTCATAAATCTTGCCAGCACCTTCAAGCTCGACTATCCTCTCTTGAGCAGCACGAAGATCATTTTGCACAACTTCATGATCATGTTTCAGCTTGTGATAAAGAAGGATCCTTGAAAGTAAACACACAGATGCTGATGAAGCCTGGAAAAAAACAGAAGGCAAAATAAGGTCAGACATTTACGGAAGGGAGAAATGAGAGAAAATAAACTCTTACTTGAGCCCAGCTTTTAAGGAAAGAGCTAAGAATTCCCTCCGTACCCAAGGCTCCAATCTCATCCACATCCTTCTTGCACAAAAATAACCCAAGTCGATCCTTGATGACCAGTGCATTACCTAATATAGAGCAGATCTGAGAAGGTACTCCGCCAGGGTTCCCCATAGGAGGGGTGGCTGAACGAGGGGCAAAAGGTGTGACCGACAAACGAGACTCTATAGTGGAAGGTCCAATTGAGGGAGTCTTTGCCTGAGGAGGCGCCTCTGGAGGAGCCACTTTATGGGAAGGTGCCCGAGGTGCCACTTGAGGAGGTGGTTGAGAAGAGCACGCCTTGGGCGGCAAGGTCACTTGAAAGGCTCCACGCGTCATCAACTTGGAAGTCTTCTTCGCCACCTTGGAAGGAGGAGAACGCCTATCAGAGAGGCGAGACCTAAGCTTCTTCTTGTCTATGGCTGCAAAGCAAATAAAGTGTTACCTAGATGGAAAACACCAAGTAAAAGAGAAGTTGCAAAGGAACTAACTCATTTTTCCTCTTCGAAGAAGAGCCACTGGACTTCGGGGTAGCACCACCATCTTTGGACATAAGGACTCCAAAGTCTTTTTTAGGATAAGCTCTCACTGCCTCCAGCTTCCATTCTTGGTCCGGGGGATTTGCAAGAGGAATGAAGAGTAAAAAAAAAAAAAAAAAACAAGATAAAAGAGAGAAAGTAAGTGTGTGGCATACCGAGTTTTTTAGGGACACTCCATCCACTCGGTATCAAAGTCCTATCCGCCTCTGCTGCCTACTCTCCACCAACAAATAAAAAGTGAGATTTCTAGCTATGATAGTTGGACTTCAATCCAGTGATCAGTTTGTCTTTCGTGGTAAAGTAATACCAACCCCGATTGGGAGCAGGGGTCTCGCTCAAGGAATAAGCTCCATGAAACTCCTTCGGAGAAGCATCCTCATGATGCATTTTCCTCCACAACACTAGAAAGTATAACAAAATCCTCTATCCATTGGGTGACAATCACCCCGGGAAGAGGGAAAAGTACTCGAGAATGCTACAAATAGAATGAGACATGGGGAACCTAAGCCCAGCCTCCAGCATCTCCTCATAAATGGCAATGTCACTAGAAGAATCGTCAGATGCAGGCTCACCCATCTCGGCTCGACGGCACAGCACAGTCAGAGGAATGTGATAAGTGGAAACAATTTGTAAAATATCATCGTTTGAATTTAAAGTGCTGGAGATAGTACTTACTTTTGACCCATCGTCATCGAGGATTACCTTGCCTCGATGCTTCTTGGCGCGAGGGCGTAAAGCTTTGCCCGAGCCGCTGCCAGAAAGGCCTCAAGGAATTTGATTTCGAGAAGTTATATTTGGAGGAGCTAGACTCCCACCACCAAAAGTGTCCATTGCAAGCTGTTTCTTAGTCCTTTGCTCACCCGAAGCTGTTTCCTCACCAAACAAGCGCCCAAATAGGAGTCCTCCTGCTCGTGAAAGGCTTTCTCTTTAGTGCCTAGGCTGGAGCTCAAATTGCTGCTCAAAATAGTGCCTAAAGTGGCCCCCAAGATAGCCTGCGATACCCCCTCAGGCTTGCCCAGCGGACTGGAGCGCTTAGGCTACTCGCCCTTGTCCGCGTCACCAAGCTTGCTCGCCCTTGCCCACCTTTTCGCTCGCCTACACCACCATCAGCGCCTGAAAAAACCTGTTTGTCCAATTGGAATGACTCGCCCAGCTGGTCCCGTGCATCGGAGGCGCCAATCCTGCTATTCATGCGCCCAGGCAGCTCGCCCAAGCAATTCACATGCCCAGGCAGCTCGCCTAGGCTGTTCTTGCGCCCAGACAGCTCACCCAGGTTGTCTACACAACTCTTCTCTCCTTGATCTGCTCGCCCCCACCACGCTGGACAACGATTCAATAGATTGGTCAGCTCGCCCAAATGGAGCATCTAGGAGCCTCACCCTCATCACCAAAGGAGCATCTAGGAGCCTCAGTCAACCTCCTTCATCCTTGATCAAGTCCTTTGGAGAGCACACCAACCGTCACACCTCGCCCGTCAAGAAGATGATAGGTCACCCTAATTACTATAAAACGATCCTAAGCCATAATGACCGTCAGACTAGCAATTCAATTACTACACCAAGCTACTATAAAATGTAAGCCCTTCTAACACTTGGGGGGCATCTCATTCATTTGAGCATAACTCTCTCCTCCTCTCTCAAATCTTGTAACATTCTGCTCTCTTTCCAAGTCGGAGATAATTAAATTCCGACGACCCTTGCCATTCAAAGTGGACGTAGGTCACATTGACCGAACCACTAAAAATCCTATCTTCTCTCTTCTTCTACTAACTGCATTTTATACTATAACTTGACTAATGATGTGCAAACTAATTTGTGCATCATCAGAGTACATTCATTTGTAGGTTTTGGAGACTATTTTTATTTAGTTTTGATTAACGGTATATTGTGGTTAATTAATTAATTAATTAATGTATTTGAGAAATCGGAGCGTTACAAAGTGGGATCAGAGCCTAAATGTCAGAACTTATATTGGTCATAGGGGAAGTGAATCTATCAATTATCATTGTAAGTGTGTAAACGTAGGGGATTAGTGAATTGATGCTCTGATATCCGTTACAAAGTGATATCAGAGTATAGACTTTAAGCATAGACTTTAGATCTTGTCTGAGTACTGTGAAGAGGGAGTTAACTAGTTTATGTTACATGGATGTATCCGATGGAATTTGTGTCAAAATTATGAGTGAAAATGGTATCGGAGTACACAACAAAAAAAAATTATCAATTGACTAACTGAATTTCGAGAACGGATTGTTTTGAAGGAGGCTAGAATTTAATGATCCGTATGAAATCAATCGCAAATCCATTAATTAGAAATATATAATGTGATAAAAAAGATGACAAGTGTCACACTGAAATAAATGTATGTAAATAATTGTGACAGAGTGTTTTGGTGTAAAAAAAATAAACAAATAAAAAAAATGGACAAGTGTCCATGATGTCACCATGCATGCCAAACACATGGAGAAGTGAGATGCTTGGAGGTCTTGTCTTTCCACTTTATAAAGAGCAATGTTTTTTTGATTTAATTTGTTAATCTAATTTATTATGATCTTTGGTGTTAATTCAATGATTCCAATGAAGCCATGTCATTATGTCAGATTTTTAGGTCCAAATAACATTTTCCCTTTATAAATAAAGCTGTCAGACTATTTAACAACATGGAGGAAGAAAGGAAGAAAAGAGAGAGAAAGAGTCTTTGGTCCAATGGTACTTTTTATTTTGTAAAGGTTTTGCCTTGTTAAGGTTAAGAGTTCAAGTCCCACTTCCCCTCCCCTCTCAAAAAAAAATTTTAAAAAAAAAATAGAAGAAAAAGAAAAATTACTAGGTTTTGGGTTCAAAATTACATGGGGACTTTAGTCTTGAGTTCTATGAAATTGTTATATGTTGTTCTAAATATGGTGGTGATCAGAATTATCGATATACCGTGATAATTTTGCGATACGGACTGAAGAATTTTGTGAATTTGAATAATGTAAGAAGGCTTACGACCCAAAAACATAGTCATAGCCAAGACTTATTTATTGGTATATATGCCAGTACATTAATAAAAATGCATAAAATAAATTGTATCAGATAACTAGAGATATTCCAAGGATCAGGTTGTGATAATTCCCTTGACTGAATGGAGTAATCTTCTTGAATCAAAGGAGCTTTCTCTAGATAAGTCCTCCTCTCACATACCATATAAACCACCACTTGAGATAAATCATCACTTGAGATAAACACTCACTGGAGACAAAAATGAGATTATCATGAGATAAACCCTCATGATAACTCTTAACATCCAAAGGATCATCTTATAAACACAACACATGCAACTTTTTTGTTGAACAACTTGCTGAACACAAGTCATGCAATTCCTTTGTTGACGGCACATGCAATCTTATTGTTGAACACATGGCTACACCACCGGCACATGCAACCTTATTGCCGAATACATGGCTATACCGGACATGCAATTGAATTGCTAAACACAAACAATTGACAAGCTAATTAATCTTATTGCTAATTAAATTCTTATCACGGGATAAAATATGCATTATGCTTTGTCTGTCAATCTCTTTACAAAGAGTATCATTTCATTATCTCAAATTTGTATTTTGATTGATTATTTTTGGATGATATGAGATTCTGAAACCTTTGTTCAATTGACCTGTATTTTGGGCTTAATACTTTGAGATTAATTGGTACATGTACAAAGTGTATTTGAGATACATTTTGTAAAATATGATTGTGGCTCTACATGATTTGATTATGGTCTTGCGAGATGTGATTGGTCAATATGAATATAGATTTATATGTCAAAGTGTTACTTGTCATGTCACCAAGATAAATCGAGTATGAGGTTATCTTTAATAGCAGTTAAGCTATGTGAGATGTCGAAATTGATTCTTGATTCTGTTGTCCATGATTGTTTATCGATTGAGTTCTTTGGTATTTGATCTTTCGTAATTTTATTGTTGAGTATACTATTTCCTGTTGTATATTATATTTTCTCACTTTTAATATTTTTTAGGATGCGTTTGGAGGAAAGGATTGAAGTTGATGTAGATTTATAACTTTTAATTTTATTGTTGTAACATATAATTTGAGATCATTAATTTGTGGATTTTGGAGACTATTTTTATTTAATTTTGATGTAATTAGAGTTTTGACTCTATATTTTTGAGATATTATTAATGATATATTATGGTTGATTAACTAATTAACACAACTGAGAAATTGATGAGCTACAAGTTCGATAGCCACAAAAAAATTGAAAAGTTCATTAGCCATTAATCGAATAGATTTATAATTTCTAAAGCTACATGAGTAGAATATAATTACTAGAAATTACAATAATGATTTGTGTGTTGAAAATGAAAGCACATGGTGGATGTACCACCACATACCCACCTCCTTGTCTCCCTTAATTGTGTTGTCTCTCACCAACGGTCTTGAAACATGCTAAATGAAAAATACACTAAATATAGGAGTAATATGTATATATATATATATATATATATATATACTAGTCATAACCCGTGCATAAAAGCACGATAAAACATAAAATTTGAATGTCCAAAAAATTGATCCCACTACATTAAATAATAATTTTTTCTTTCTTTCATTCATTTATTTAATTACATCATTTAAAATTTATTTTTATCAATTATTTTTTAAAAAATATCGACAAAACTATGGAATTTGATAATTTTTCTCAATATATGTATACTATCGTGTATAGATAATGTATTAAATAAATATTAAATGATTAAACATGTGATTGAAATAGGTGATGAGATAGTTTTGAGGGAAAAAATATGTATGTGATAAAATTTCAAACACCTACTTGTTTTATTATATATATAGATATATAATTGTTTATAAATATATATATCTTTATTTCTCAATATTTTCTCTATGTTTTTTTGAACTAGTTGTTTGCATTTATATAATTTGTTAGTTTTATAATACATTATTAGCATGAGAGCTAGTCCATCGAGTCACAACCGAATAATATTCCATATCTTAAAAGTGAAATCAGGTATATAGACTTATTAGTTTTAATTAACACATAAAAATGTTATGAGAATAACATGATGTGGATGTTTATTGTTCTATTTTTTAATAGTCATTATGTTTGAATTAGTGTCTAAAATACATAAATTGTGTACCTGAAGTACATAAAAATTTGATATAAATTAGGTTCCTAAAGAACATAAAAAAAATTAAGCACTTGAAATACAAATATAGCACATTAGACCCTAAGTTTGTAAATTATTTATAAATTATAGAGCTGAAGTTTGTGAGCTATTGTGATACTAGAAGATCACAATTTAATTTTTAGAGCCTGAAGTTCATGCATAAAATTGTGGCAGTAACACTTGGGATATTAATTGATATCAGTAGTATTTTTCTAATTATATTCATGCCTATATGTATATATTTTTATTGGATTCGTTTAGATCTACAGGTCTATCTAAAATGTTTAATCCTACCTTAAGGGAGTGAAAGTCACTGATTTGAATCAACTATCTAGTAGTTGTAATAATAATAATTTTTTTATTTTTTTTTGATGCCAAATAAATCCTACAAAGAGCTAAAATGCTACAGTGGCCTTAATATAGTAATTTAGGTCCCTTAACTTAGACTTCTTGAATTGTGAAAAAAATTTAAAGACTAGGTTTGATTACAATAATAATAATAATTCTTGAGAAGGTTAGACATGAATGGTTCAGCATTCGATTCTAATATTCTAAGAGTGTATACGAATACAATTCAATGGTGCATAGAATCACTATTTAAAAAAAAATTATGTGTTCAGCCCGTACCGGATTCAAAAAAAATAAGAGACATATTCCACATTCTATGCATCAAATATTTTATTACAACAACAATATAGATAATATGGATTCAAGATATATAATGAACTCATAGCATGCATTTTACTTGCTAAAGAGAATAATGAATTACTAATGAAGAATTGTGAGTCTCGTACAACTAGCCAACAAATCTTTTTAGAAATAAATGTCACATCTTTTCGTGGTCAAAGATGATGGCGTGGTTATGATTGTGATAAAAATAAAAATAATCATTTTTGCAGGGGTTACCATGAAGGCCCAAAATCGTTCACACCAAGTCAGAAATGGAACAATTCTGCACACCACTAAAAGTTGCATAACAGTCCACACCACTAGAAGCGGAACAACCATAACAAATAAAAGAAAGATAAGAATTTTTCGAATAAACTCTCTCAAAAAACTAAAGATGGTTGTTATAGATGTTTCGGCCGTATGCTGAAACATCTGTAGATCTCTATCAAATATTCATCAACGAAAAAAACCAACTTGACAGAGACAAATTTTGTTGAGGGGACATCAAGCACCGCCCTTATCGATTATTCATTAAATTTTACGAATTTAGATTTTGTGAACTCGAACATAAATGAAATGGAAAAATAAATTAAGAATATTATCTTAAAACAATGATTTGTATGTCTATATGTGCTATTTATTGTTTTCGGATTATCCATGTCTATGTCTCTTCTCTATTAATAAAATCATGTGTAAATTTTTCATGTAGAAATGATGAATATATATGCCTAGCGGATGGTGCTAAAACACAAATAATACTTTGCGATAGAAAATATTTCTCAGCGCTATTTTTATTTAAAACAAGTGTTAATAAAATATCAGGTCCTGCAGATTTGATTGAAGGCTCTGGCAGAGCGAATATGACTCTTTCTCTAGGAAGAAAACTCTTTATTCAAAATACATTATACTCTAGCAGATCCAATAAAAATCTACAAAGCTTTAAAGATATACGTCATAATAAATATCACATTGAAAGGCCGAATGAGAGTGACAGAGTATTTATATATTCTATGTAGTGTATCATGCCAAAAACATGTACTAGAAAAATTTCATACTGTTTTTTCTGGTTGTACTATACCAAAATAAATTTTTTAGAATCAAATGTAGTGATGCACTAGAAGTGCTCTAATCCAATGAATTTTATTCTTTGATGTGATCGTCTTGGTCATCCAGGATCAATAACGATGCTCAAGATCATTGAGAACTCGTATGGACATTTACTAAAGAATTGGAAGATTCTTATACTAAGTGTATGTTCTACTTGTTCATAAGGTACATTAATCATTAGACCATCCCCCTCGAAGGAGATTTCTGAATCTCCTGATTTTTTGCAACAAATTCAAGAAGATATATGTGGGTCAATTTACACGCCGTGTAGGCCATTTCATTATTTTATGGTTCTAGTTGTTGCATCAACAAGATGGTCATACATGTGTCTTACTTTCCACATGAAAATTTTCCTTTGCAAGGCTTCTTGTTCAAATAATCTAGTTATGAGGACAATTTCTAGATTATCCAATCAAGATAATTCGTCTAGATAACACTGGTGTTTTTACGTCCCATATATCAATAATTACTGCATGTTCGTAGGAATGAATATTGATTATCTAATTGCATACACTCACACTAAGAATGGTTTAGCTGAGCCTTTTATTAAATGTATTCAATTGATAGCTCGACCTATACTTATGAAGACAAAATTATATGTTTCTACTTGGGGACATGTTGTATTGGATGTAATGTATTTAATTCGTGTTCAATCATCTATATATCACACATTTTCACCAATACAACTTGTTCTTGGTTAGCAACCAAATTTTTTTACCTATAGTCTTTGGTTGTGCTATATATGTTCCAATTCCACTACCACAATGAACCAAGATGGTTCCACAATGTAGAATTGAGATTTATGTTGGATTTGAATATTATTCAATAATTAGATACCTTGACCATTTAACTAGTGATGTATTGAACACATGTTTTGCAAATTATGATTTTGATGAGTCAATTTTTCCACCATTAGCGGGAGTCAAAAATACATCAGAAGAACGGTGTGAAATCACTTGAAATGTTCAAGTGTTATCTCATTTTGATTCCCGTGACAAATCAATGTGAATCAAAAGTTCAAAGAATCATTCATTTGCAAGGTATTGTAAATAACTCATATGATGCATTCACCTACATAAATAAAGTAATAAAGTTACATGTACTAGCTGTAAATGCACCATGGGGAATTGATGTCCTTGTAGGACAATCTGGTAGCACAATTGCAAATGAGTCTAAGACACGCCTGAAATGTGATAGACCTGTTGATGCAAAAAATATTGTGTGAGACCCAATCAGGTATTGCATGCATATTAGCATAAATTTGAGGGCTAAATTATAATTATGTGAAATTATTAAAGGATTAATT
Source organism: Ilex paraguariensis (assembly GCA_963454935.2). NCBI lineage: Eukaryota > Viridiplantae > Streptophyta > Magnoliopsida > Aquifoliales > Aquifoliaceae > Ilex > Ilex paraguariensis. Next base: position 124,941 of record CAUOFW020010046.1, read on the forward strand.
AAATTAAAAATATTTCATAAACATGATGTGTATAAGCATACATTGAGTATGTGGACCCCGTTAGTGATGTATTAGTGAGACCCATTCATAAGAATTTCATGTGTGAAAAAATAAGGGGTCGATTTTAAAATTTCTAAAGAACTTTGGGGGAGGCAAGTGTAATTACCCCCACTAACGTGATTTAGCCTTTTATGTGTCAACTTATATAAAAAAAAGAAAAAAGAAAAGGGTGAGTTATGTTTAAGCAAGTGTGGGTGTGTTGAGTATGCATGCCGTGTGTGTAGGTGTGTGCGTTTAAAGGTGTAGAGGTGTGTGTGTGTGTAATTCAAGTGTAAAGGGGTGTGTGTGTGTTTAAAAGATAAAAACAGTGTGTGTGTGTTCTTGTTTGGACCGTGAGTGAGGGGGAGTAAAACAGAAAGAAAAAAAAAAACATGTGTGTGTTCTTGATGTTGTGAGCAAGGAGGGAGAGAAAGAGAGTGAAATCAAGTCTTTGGTGGGTATTCTTAGTCCAAACCGAGAGAGGGAAAAAGAAGGTATGTGTAATTAATTTGAAGCATGAGTTGTGATTAATTTTAATATTTACGTATTTGTATATGTGTGGACTGTTTTAGCATGTTTTAATTAGTAGGCTGTTTTAATTTAAATACATGAGCTGTTTTATTTTAATTGGTTGTTTTAATTTAAATTTCATGGGCTGATTTAGTTAATGTCAAAATAGATTTTGTATGAGTGAAATTAAATATATTTAGCATGATTAACGGGCTGTTAAAGATGGGTTCTTAATGGGTATTAACTAAAGGTGAGAAAAATGTGAAAAATGGCTATATGCGATGTTCGGTATGTTTTTCAAGAGGTAGGTTGAAAACGAAAATTATGGGAAGGAAATGGGTGGTTTAAAGATTCAATTAGGGGCTATTTTGAATTGATTAAATGTGTATGTGAATTTAACTGTAGCGGTATTAAAAGAAAAGAGCGATAGAGGTTAGACAGGGGTATCGATAACGCCGAAACCCTGATTTCTAAATATTATTATCACATGTGTAAATTTTAATACAAATGACCTGAAATTTTGCATTCAACATTTTTAAATGATGCTTGATGTGATAATGTGACATTTGAATGCAAATGAGTACAATATTCACTACGAAATGTATGAAATGTCAGAAATACAGTTTTTAGGATTCCGGGGTCGAAATGTGTGAAAATGGAACCTGGTCAATGTGTTTGACCTACTAAATCCTAATTGTGATTAACGTGAGTGATTTTAGAAATTTGGGGAGAAAATGTGATTCCTAGAACAAAAGTGGTAGTGTGTCAGTGGATAGTGCGGTAATCGGAGTTATTGGGGCACTTTGGGGTGCATCATTTTGCATGCATTAGTGCATGATTAACTATTAAATGTGATAAACATATTGATTTTGTAATTACACATGTGTTAGGTGGAACAGATGAGACATTTGGTGTCAAAACATCGAAAGGATCCACCAATAGAACCAAAAGGTTGTAGATCTGTATATTTGAGGTAGGTGTATATCTTTATATGTTTTGAAAATGTTATTATAAGATGATCGTAAATGATAGAATTTAATAGTAATTCTCTAGGATTATGTGTTATTTGCTTATGTGATTGCATGATGTTTTGTACTGTGTATTGTGTATAGTAGAATGTGACGCACTATTTGAGACAGGGGCGTTGATGCCTGATCACTGAGTGTGCAGTGGGGTGCTAGCACTGTGGTGTTTCCGGGAGGTTCGGGAGGCATGAATCCATGTGGGATCGATTGCCCGATGAGAGGTGGTATGAATGTAATGTGACTTGTGAATTCTTTGGAATTAGATTGATGTTGTTGTTTGATACGTGTATCTACATACTATATATTATTATCATTTTTATTTCATATACATCATGTAAACTCACTGAGCGCGTGGTTTAGCTCACAACCCTATAGTTTATTCTTTTCAGATACTATAGAGGAGGATGCAGACCAGTCCACTGTCCAATCGATTGAGTCTTCTACAATGCCAGTGTGATATCACTCAGGTTGAGTGTGAGTGCGACTAGTTGCTGGGTTGTATATTATATTTGTGAGGGATTATTATGGGAGGTTATTAGTATATATTTGTAAATGGACTCAACAAGCATACTTTATGATATATGCTATATGGGTGTGAGATTTTGTATATGTATATAACATGAGTAACAAACAATTGGTACAGGTATTTTATATATGGTACAGGTTATGCGATAGGTTCTACTATCATGCTTAATGACTAAGGTGATAGGTGGTGTTATTGCACATGTAAGAATAATTAACGTTTGATTAGTCCAGATTATAATAATTGTAAATAGATGTATCAAAAACCTAGTTGCATTCTATCCTTGGGAGACCAGGATTGGGCGTGAGAAATTAGTTGGTATCTTAGCTAGAGTTTATAATTCAGTAGTCAAGTTGAGTTTAGCATGACAGTGCATTTAGGAATTGGTCTATTTAGGAGGAGAGTTAGAAGTTTGTGTGAGTGTGTGGAATATATACTGCATGTTATCATGACCCATATGCGATACTCACATTTGTTACAGTGATACATAGAGGGAGAAGGGTTATCTACTCGGGCCGGAGATAGGGGACAGAGACCATATGTGGAGGAGGAACAAGGTGATTGGGAAGCTAGGCCATTATGGGAAGCAATAGTTAAGTACTTTGAGCAATATACTATGCGAATGGAAATAGTAAAGCCTAGGGGTACGTTGTAGGAACAATTTAAAAAGCTTGATCCACCAATATTTACGGGAACTGCAGGTCCATTGGAGACAAAAAATTGGTTACGACGCATCTAGAAGATATTCAGGGTGATGGGAATTGGTGAGGAGGATAAATTGTTATTAGCCACTTTATGTTAGCAGAGGAGGCCCAGTATTGGTGGGAGGCTATGGAAAGAGCATTGCTGCCAGTGTGTGATGAGTGAGTTTTATACCTATGAATTGAGTACTTTTGGCTTGATGAATTTACAAGTTTTTAATTATTTTATGTTTTTTTTTATTTGTTTTGTGTGTTTTGATGTTATTCGTAGGAATCATTATTTGTAAACAAACAAGATCATTTGGAAGGAAACAAGGTCAATTTAGAGCCTAAGTGTTGGATTTTTGAAGGCTAAGCAACAAGGAAATATTTAGGCTTAAAAGGGGTTAGAGCCTAGGCGCCGACATTCTACCCAAACAGCGCCTAGGCGCTTTAGTTGGCTCTGGACGCGAATTCTGACTTGTTTTTGATCCGAAATTGGATTCTAATGCGATAGATATGCTAGGGTTTAAAAAGAAAAGGGAGATATTGATTTTGGGGGCTGCTAACATAAAAAAAGATCAAGGATTAAAAGAAGAAGACAAGGATCGAAGAAATCGATACAAAGAAGATTGGACTTGAAGGCTAGAGAGAGATTGAAGATTGCAACTAAGTTTTCATTCTTTTCTCTTACTTTTACTTCTTGATTTTCTGAGATGTTGTTTAATTTTAGAATGATATTTTTCAATTGCATTATGAACTAAATTCTTATTAAGATTGCAACAGAACCTAATGTCTAGTTAAATTGATCTACTCTTGATTCTAGTTCTATTAATCATACATGAGTTGTTTGTCATATTTTGAGCTTAGTATATGATTGTGTGGCCAACAATTAATTTGATAACCTAAATGAAATTGGAAGATGAATTCTAGGTTTAGATCGGAATATGATGACATGTGTTTGGTTAATTCTTCTTAGGATTGAATATCTGAGTTTGTGTATAGGATATGAATATATCTATATGTCGTGTGTAACTTTTATGAGAGTTTGAAATTAATGAATCTATTCCAACTTATTTTGCATAGGAATATAATAATTTAATTGGGAGAGATAATTTTATCTAACTATCGGAAGGGGTTTGATAAATAACTTTGAGTTCTCAGTTAACAACTTATTTTGATCAATTAATTAGAAAGAGAGTGAAAGATTTATACGAAGTATTAGAGAAAGTTGTAATCTTGAATTCTTTTATTCGGTAAATTCAATCATTGATTATTAAGTTTAGATTTAGTTTTAAATTAGTGAATTCTTAGTCAATTCCAATTGTTTAAATAAAATTGAATTTATACAAAGTTAGTACTTGAATATTATTAACAATAATTCTCCGTAGGAATGATACTCTACCTATCACTTTATTACTTGTTGATCGTGTATACTTGCATATAAATTGTCAATATCAAATTCGGACAAGTTGTTTTCGGCGCTATTGTCGGGGACTTATTCTAATAATTATTTCAATATTAATTTCTATCAATTTGATCTTAGTTTAAACTTATTTAATTTTCTGTTTTAATTATTTTCACAAGCACTCTTGAATTTTGTACAAACCTGATCTACAGGTCAAGAGCTACTACCGTACAAAGACGAAATTGAAAGAAGGCTCTGAAACTTATAAAAACATTGTCAAAAAGTAAATAATCAAGAAACTATGGCTGAAGAAGAATAGCAATCACTAAGGGATTATGCTATGCCGCTTGTTACGGAAATAAAATCGAGCATTCAAAGGCCTGCAATTCATGCAAATAGTTTCGAGATTAAGCTGGGTACCATCCAAATGATTCAGAATTCAGTACAGTTTGGGGGTTTGCCTAACGGCGATCCAAACGATCATTTGGTGAGTTTTCTAGAGATTTGCAACACATTCAAATACAATGGGATTTATGAAGATGCGATTTGAATCTGACTTTTTCCTTTCACACTTCATGATAACATGAAGAGTTGGTTGCATTCATTGCCGCTAGGTTCTATTACTACGTGGACAGATTTAGCTCAAAAATTCTTAGCTAAATTCTTTCAACTAGCTAAAACTGCAAGGATGAGGAATAACATCACTTCATTTGCACAACATGATTTTGAGACTCTATGAAGCTTGGGAGTGATTCAAGGATTTACTCTAAAAATGCCCTCACCATGGTATTCCTAAGTGGTTGCAAGTTCAAACATTTTACAACAGGTTGTTTAGTGCTACTCGGACCCGTATTGATGCAGCTGCAAGTGGGGTATTGATGGAATTTTTTTTTGATGAAGCTTATGAGTTATTAGAAATTATGGTTGCGAACAATTATCAGTGGCCCTCTGCAAGTATCAATCAGCCAAATGTAGCTGGGGTTATGAAGTTGATGCGGTTTTTGCATTGGCTACATAGGTTGCTACGTTGATAAAGAAGATTGACGCTCTAGGGGGGTGCCTATTCAGAGCGTGACAGTTATTTGTGAATGTGTGCTGAAAACCATCTGAGTGATCAATGTGCATTTAGTTCGGAGTCGGTACAATACATTGGTAACCACAACAGATAGCAATATAACAACAATTCCAACAACTATAACCCTGATTGGAGGAATCATTCGGGCTTTTCATGGAATAATAATCAACCCCAACCTTTTGCTCCAAGATAAGCACACCCACTTGGCTTTCAGAATCAACCTCCATAGCAAGAAAATAAATTGAATTTAAAGGAGCTACTTTCCAGTACATAACACAGAATGAGACAAGAATGAACAGTACGGAAGTATCAATTCGAAACCAAAAAAAGCAAATGGGTCAGCTTGCTAATGCCATTAACAACTGACCTTAAGGCATGTTACCTAATGATACGAAGATCAATCTTAAGAGGGAATGTAAGGAGCATTGCAAGGCTATTACATTACGAAATGGAAGAGAACTACCTGAAGTTGTTGGTGAAACTCCAAAACAATCACTTGGAGAGGATAGAAGGAATGAAGATAAAGACAACAAGAATGTGAAACATAGAAGAAAGAAGAGGATCCAAGCGCATGTTCTAAGGGAGGCAAATAGTGTCATATTGTGCCTCCTGTGCCATTTCCACAACGTTTATAGAAACAAAAGTTGGATAAACAGTTCTCCAAATTTTTGGAAGTGTTCAAAAAGCTCCAAATTAATATCCCTTTTGCAGATGCATTGGACCAGATGCCTAGCTACGTGAAATTTATGAAGAAAATTTTGTCAAGGAAGAGAAAACTTGGTGATTTTGAGACAATAGCACTTACAGAAGAGTGTAGTGCTATTCTTCAAAAGAAACTACCACCAAAGCTCAAAGATTCGAGTAGCTTTATAATTCCATGCACAATAGGCAACCAATTTTTTTAGAAAAATATGCCTAGCAATTGGGTTTGAATGAAGCAAAGCCTACCAATGTTAAGTTGCAACTAAAGTGGATAAGTTTATTTTTTTAGCTGATTTTCATAGTCTTAGATTGTGAGGAACATAGGAAATACCTATTATTCTTGGGTGGCCATTCTTAGCAACGGGTAGAACACTCATTGATGTACAGAAAGGTGAGCTAACTATGCGAGTCCAAGATCAAGAGGTGACATTTAATGTATTTTCAACTATGAAATTTTCTAAGGAAGCAGAAGAATGTTTTCTGGTTGATTTGGTGGAAGATGCAGTAAATGAGGTTTTTGTAGGGAGCTGTATTTCGGATCCCCTTGAGACATCACTTGTTAGTTCCACTATTTCGGACTACCCTGCTCCTCTAGAGTATGTATAGTGGTTGAATGTTGCTCCACTGGTTGTCAAGTTCAAGCAAGAAGTTGAGACTTTGGATCATTCGGGAAGCTCTATTCATGTAAAGTCATTTTTGGAAGAACCACCTTTGTTAGAGCTTAAACCTATTCCAAATCATTTGTGGTATGCGTATTTGGGTGACTCTTTTACTTTACCTATTATTATCTTTGCTTCACTTGATGAATTTCAGGAACGTAAGCTGTTTCGAGTCCTTCATGAGTACAAAATGGCTTTAGGATGGTCTATTGCAGATATTAGGGGTATTAGTCCCTCAATCTGTATGCACAAAATCCTGCTTGAAGATGATGCTAAGCCTGTGATTGAGCAACAACACCGATTAAATCCTATCATGAAGGAGGTGTTAAGAAAGAAATCATCAAGTGGTTGGATGCCAGAATTGTATACCCTATCTCAGACAGTTCATGGGTTAGTCCAGTCCAATGTGTTCTGAAGAAAGGAGGCATGACGGTAGTGTCCAATGAGAACAACGAGTTAATCCAAACACGAACAGTAACTGGGTGGCGTGTATGTATGGATTATCACAAACTCAATAAGGCAACTCGAAAAGATCACATCCAGCTACTGTTCATTGATCAGATGCTTGATATATTGACTGAGCATGAGTTCTATTATCTCTTGGATGGTTATTCTGGATATAATCAAATCGCAATAGCACTCGAGGATCAGGAGAAGACTACATTTACCTGCCCCTATGGAACCTTTGCATTTTGGAGGATGCCTTTTGGATTATGCAACACACCTGCAACGTTTCAACAATGCATGATGGCAATATTCTCCGACATGGTTGAGCAAAATCTTGAGGTATTTATGGATGACTTTTTGCTATTTGGAGATAGCTTTGACCTATGTTTAGAGAACCTAACTCTTGTGCTGAAAAGATGTGTGGAAACAAACTTGGTGTTAAACTAGAAAAAGTGTCACTTCATGGTTCAAGAAGGCATTATTTTAGGGCACAAAGTTTTTGCTATTGGGATAGAGGTGGACAGAGCAAAAATAGAGACTATTGAAAATCTACCACCACCAACATCAGTCAAGGGAATTCAAAGTTTTTGGGACATGTAGGATTTTATAGACGATTGATAAAGTACTTTTCCAAGATCACGAGACCTTTGTGCAACCTTTTAGAGAAAGACATACCCTTCAATTTTGATAAGGCATGTATAAAGGTCTTCGAGGTGTTGAAAAAGAAGCTCATAACTGCCCCCGTGATAGTTGCACCAAATTGGGGTTTGCCGTTTGAACTAATGTGTAATGCTAGCGACTTTGAAGTTGGCGTAGTTTTAGGTCAATGGAAAGAAAAAATGTTTCATGCTATCTATTATGCTAGCAAGACGTTATCGGATGCACAACTCAACTACACAACCACCGAGAAAGAATTATTAGTAGTTGTCTTTGTTTTCGACAAATTTCGATCTTATCTCATTGGTACAAAGGTGATAGTGTTCATAGATCATTCCGCCATTAAGTATTTGATCTCGAAAAAAGATGGCAAGCCATGCTTGATTCAATAGGTCCTTTTACTTCAAGAGTTTGATTTAGAGATTCGGGATAGAAAGGGGACAAAAAACCAAGTGGCGGATCATCTCTCTAGACTTAAGAAACCATACAACAAAAGGGTGATGGTGTAATGATCAATGAATCCTTTCCGGATGAGCAACTATTTTATGTTGCAGAGGGAGCACCATAGTATGCAGATTATGTGAACTATATAGTGAGTCATGTGTTTCCTCCTGAAATGAGCAACCAACAAAGGAAGAAGTTCTTGCATGAGGTGAAGCATTATATCTGGGATAAACCGTTCCTATTTAAACAATGTGCAAATCAGATGCTAAGAAGATGTGTATCCAGGGAAGAAATCGAAGGAATCTTGCAACATTGTCACTCATCATGTTATAGAGGACATTATAGGGGAGAGAGAACATCAACAAAAGTCCTTCAATCAGGATTTTATTGGCCAACTCTCTTTAAGGATGCCCGTGTTTTCACATTAAAGTGCGACAGATGTCAATGAACTGGAAATATTTCTAAGAGACATGAGATGCCCTTAAACAATATTTTGGAAGTTGAGATTTTGACGTCTAGGTTATAGACTTCATGGGCCCATTTCCATCATTTTATAATAACTTTTACATATTAGTTGCACTGGATTACGTTTTAAAGTGGGTTGAAGTAGCTGTTTTGCCTACCAATGATGCAAAAGTGGTGTTAAATTTCCTTCGGAAAAACATTTTCATGAGGTTTGGTACACCAAGAGCAATCATTAGTGATGAAGGTATGCATTTTTGTAATAAATATTTTGCAGCCCTTTTTGCTAAATATGGAGTCACCCATAAGATTGCCACAACTTATTACCCCCATACTAGTGGCCAAGCTGAAGTTTTGAATAGAGAAGTGAAGAAGATTTTGGAGAAAATTGTTAATCCCAACCGAAAAGACGGGTTGAAGAAGCTAGATGATGCCTTGTGGGCCTATCGAACAGCATACAAAACACCAATTGGAATGTCTCCATATAGGCTTGTGTATGGCAAAGCTTGTCATCTGCCGGTAGAATTAGAGCATAGTGCATATTGGGCTATTCGGAAACTTAACTTTGACTTGCATGCAGCGGGTGAGAAGCGTCTCTTGTAGTTGAATGACATGGATTAATTCCGTCTCCAAGCATATGAGAACGCCAAGCTTTATAAAGAAAAGATAAAAAGGTGGCATGATAAGGAGATAATTGAGCGGAAGTTTGAGCCGGGACAAGTTGTACTCCTTTTCAATTCGCAGTTAAAGCTCTTTTCGGGAAAACTAAAATCAAGGTGGTCAGGGCCATTTATTATTACTAAAGTGTTTATGTATGGAGCGGTTGAAGTTGAGGAAGTCAATTCGAAGAGAACCTTCAAGGTGAACGGGCAGAGACTGAAGCACTATTTGGGTGGCGATGTTGATCGTCAAAAGACCTTCATTACCCTTGTCGATCCAGAATGATAGAGGGAGTAGTCAGGCTAATGACTATAAAACAAGCGCTATTTGGGAGGCAACCCAAAATTCTAGCTTTTAATTTTTATTTTAAGTTTATGTCAATTTAGTATATTTATTTATTAGTTTTTTTTAGGAGTAATCATGTTATTAGATTATTAGTGCATTTTAATCCCAACACATAATTTCAGCCTTATAAACGCCCAAAACTGCTCCAAACTCAGAATTTCAGCCTTATAAAACACCCTTCAGCTCTACATATATGAACAACAAGCCAACCAAATCAACTCCTACCACTCCCAAAAATTTCAAACCTCTAAAAATACATACACCCCAACTCTTATTCGACCAAAATCCCATTCAATCATCTTGAATATCTCAAACTTCTTTACACCACAATCTTATCTCTCAACTACCACCAAGTATTTCTTCATTTTCCATAAGCAACATTAATCTTTGCAACGTAAGGTACCAAGCTCATTCATTCTCTATGGGTAAAGTTTAAACTTGTTTAAATGCTTGTGGGAGATGGTTTTGTGACTTATTTGGGGGGAGATTACATACTTGGGGATGGTGTGGTAATGAAGAGTTGGTAATTGCACACAAGGTGTTTGTTAAATTGCCAAAGTGAAAACAAAAATTAGGTAGCTATTTTTTGACTTGGTTTTTGATGTTGGGGAGCTTCTTAATTGAGTATTCATCATGTCTTCAAAACTCGTAAGAGGGGGAAAGCTCTAAAACCCAAGCCATACGACAAAAAGAGATTTGTTAGCGAAGCGGCGTCAGAGCGATTTCACACTCTATTGGCGAAAAAAACAATGACTCCCGAACGCGGCTTTTGCCTAGATAAGATGTATGATGGGTGTGCACTTGACATGATTATGGAGCGTGGTTGGTTAGATTTCACAGCACAGCTAGAGGCCGCCGTAATCTCCATTGTCAAAGAATTTTATGCCAATGCCAAGGAGGCCGACAACTATGTGGTTCAAGTTTGGGGGTAAAGCAGTGTTGTTCGACAAGGCATTCATCAATGCCTATTACAACATACAGAATATGTCAGACGATGATGAGTGTACAAAATATAGAACTAAAGAACTTGACTTGGACAAGGTGATCAAGTGTCTATGTAGGCCAGGTGCTAAGTGGACATTAAAAGGCACAGAGATACGTCATTTTTCCCACAACGAGTTGAGTCGGTTTGGGAAAGCAGGGTTCTATTTTCTATGTGTTAAGCCAATGCCGACCACACACTTTACTGAATTACCCCGTGATAGGGCGGTATTGCTTTATTTCATAGTTACAGGAAAAACCATTGATGTGGGTCAAGTTATTCAAGACTCGATCATACAAGCTATTAAGGGGGGATCAACTAGCGGCTTGCCTCATCCACCTTAATTTGCGGGCAATGTAAGAAGGCGAAGGTCACATGGAGTGGTGATGAATTGATTCAACAATCGAAAGTACCAATTGATCATCAAATCATTAGCCGCTTTAAGGTTTGGAAGGGTAGTTTCTCGGATCATAGGGGTGCCGGGTATGTTATGGTGAATATGCCTAAAGATTCTGAGGACCCATTGGCGCCTCCTCAGGCCACAGCTACCTCATCTCAATCACCATTGGAGAGTCTAGTTCATGAGATGCGGGGATGGCATTGAGACACACAGAAGTTATGCAGAGAGACACATGAGCTACGTAGGGAAGTTTGATGTGAGTCTAGACGCAATGATCGACTTGCACATCGAATGGACTCATTCATGAAGTACTCAATGGAATTCAATTCATCGCTAGTCCAAATGTTACAAACTGTGGATTCAACTCGGGCACACCTCCACTGCATTTTCCTAGCCCATTTATATTTTTCGAATGCACTCCCGACTCAGCGGACGAGGAGGATGCTGACGATAATGCCAAGTAGCAAAGTTTCAGGGAAGTCCTCTGTCTTAATTTTTCCTACTTTATACATTGAGGACAATGCTTAGTTTTAAGTTTGGGGGTGTTTTCTTGTTTGCATTTGTATTAGTAGGTATGCATTTAGATAACATGATTTAGTACAACTTGAGCAATGAGTTGATTGAATTTGATCATGGGCAATGATGAATGAAATTAATTGTCAATTTAAGGAAAATTGATAAACATGTTGAGTCTGTAGTTTGACATACTAGTTGATTTTACACTGTTTGTGATCTTTTCATTCATGAGCACATATCCATCTGTTTGGTTAGTTATTATTGAGAGAATTTATTTGGTTAAATGCTTGTGGAATATATCATTGAAACTTTAGAAAACTTATTTAAGCATTATTCAAAAAAATAGGAAAAAAAAAAAAAAAAAGAAAAGAGAGGGGCATGTGGGTAAGTAGAGATGGAGCGTAAAACGCACTCACTCATAAACATATGTTGAAAACGAGATGGAGTATAAAACGCACTCGGTCAAGAAAAGGCGAGATGAAGCATAAAACGCACTTGCTCAATAGGAGGTAAGATGGAGCATAAAATGCACTCACCAAACAAATGGAAATGAGAAAAAAAAATGAGAGAAAAAAAAAATCTTTGGACCTTCTAGTTATATGGTTCCTTTAATAAGCGGAGGTAGATATAAAACGTAAGTTCATAGAGTTGATATTGAGTGTCTCATATGAAGCATTTGATTAAGTAAATGTATTTGGGTGATGACTAGCTGGATAGTTCGGATACGTACATGTATTTAAAGGGTCATGAGCGGAGGTAAAACTAAGGAGTATGTTGAATTTATAGATTTTGCACTGTTTTGAAGTTTTCTGTGAATTATTATTTGTAGTAACTTTTTGGAGCTATTATTCAGATTCATATTGATCCATTGTTTGAGTAGTTGGTTGTTAGGGTTAATTTTTATGGTTTTTGTTCTTAGTATTTTGCTTGAGGACAAGCAAATATTTAAGTTTGGGGGTAATTGATGTGTGAGATTTATACCTACGAATTGAGTACTTTCGGCTTGATGAATTTACAAATTTTTAATTATTTTATGTTCCTTTTTATTTATTTTGTGTGTTTTGATGTTATTTGGTAGGAATTATCATTTGGAAGCAAATAAGATCATTTGGAAGGAAACAAGGTCAATTTGGAGCCTAAGTGTTGAATTTTTGAAGGTTAAGCAACACGGGAAGATTTAGGGTTAAAAGAGGTCAGCGCCTTTCCAGATCCTAGGTGCCCACATTCTGCCCAAACAACGCCTTTCTAGCACAATTCCAGCGCCTAGGTGCTTGTGTTGGTTCTGAACACGAATTCTGACTTATTGTTTACCTGAAATTGGATTCTAATGCAATAGATATGCTAGGGTTTAAAAAGAAAAGGAAGATACTGATTTTAGGGGCTGCTAACATAAGAAAAGACTAAGGATTAAAAGAATAAAGCAAGGATCGAAGAAATTGACACGAAGAAGATTGGACTTGAAGGCTAGAGAGAGATTGAAGATTGTAACTAAGTTTTCATTCTTTTCTTTTACTTTTACTTATTGATTTTCTGAGATGTTGTTTAATTTCAGAATGATATTTTTCAATTACATTATGGACTAAATTCTTATTAATATTGCAACGGAAACTAATCTCTAGTTAAATTGATCTACTTTCAATTCTAGTTCTATTGATCATACATGAGTTGTTTGCCATATTTTTTGCTTCGTATATGATTGTGTGGCCAACAATTAATTTGATAACTTAGATGAAATTGGAAGATGAATTCTAGGTTTAGATCGGAATATAATGACATGCTTCTGGTTAATTCTGCTTAGGATTGAATAACTGAGTTTGAGTTCTCAGTTAACAACTTATTTTGATCAATTAATTGGAAATAGGGTGAAAAGATTTATACAAAGTATTAAGGAAAGTTGTAATCTTACATCTTTTATCCGGTAAATTCAACCCTTGATTATTAAGTTTAGATTTAGTTTTAAATTAGTGAATTCTTAGACAATTCCAATTGTTTAAATAAAATTGAAGTGATACAAAGTTAGTAGTTGGATATTATTAACAATAATTCTCCGTGAAAACGATATTCTACTTATCACTTTATTACTTGTTGATCGTGTATACTTGCATGTAAATTGTCAATATTAAATTCGGACAATAGTGTGCACCGAGGGGGAGGCCAACTTAGTTCCTAGAAATCCCACATGGCAGTAGTTTATGGATGCCTTTGATAAGAAGTATTTTCCCTTGAGTTATCAATACCAAAAATAGAATGAATTTTTACATCTGCAGCAGGGGAATTAGACAATTCTGGAATTCGAGGGCATATTTAGTACTTTATCCAGATTCATGCCTTTTGTTGTTGCAGATGAGGGAAAAAGATGCAGAAGATTCCAGATGGGGCTAAATTACAATATTAGATCTCGTGTTTCAATGCTGGAATTAACAACATTTTTAGACTTATACAACAAAGCCCTAATTATGGAAACTGATCTGAAAGAGATGGAAAGTGTAAGTGAGCAGGCAAAAAAGGGAAGATATGAGCCAAGTGGACATGGTTCCAAGGGAGGTTTCTTTAGTAGAGCCTGGAGAGGAATGTTTCCGAAGGGTGCAAATAAGAAGAAATTAGGAGTCTTATTCCAGGGTTGAGGACAGGGAATGAGTGGGTCATCTTCATTTGCACCGGGTTGAGAGATGGGACAGTCTCGTGGGAGTACAATTACTTGTTATCGTTGCAGACAAATTGAGCACATTGTACAAAACTGCCCTATGGGAGGACCAGGATCTGCTATGTCACAGCATTGTTTTTTATGTGGTCAGGAGGGACACATGCAGAGAGATTGCCCGCAATACTCTACCCAGAGTTCATCGATAGGTAGTGCCCCTACGGTGTCTCGAGGAGTAGCAAGTGGTAGAGGTTGAGGACGAGGAGACAGCGGTGTTGGACCGAGCGGACCTGAGGCTGGAGGTCGTGTTTTTGTACTTAACCAGCGGGATGTTTAGGCAACCTCGGATGTGGTCACAGGTATGATGTCTATTTTTGGTCAACAGGCATGAGTATTTATAGATTCAAGTACCACACGTTCGTTTATATCACTGCCATTCTCCATGCATGTTAATAGACCACCTACTCCGTTAGACTGTGGATTGACTATAGCTACACCACGGGTGATTATGTGACGACCAAGGTAGTATATAGGGAGTGCCTAGTTCAAGTGGGTAATAGAGAATTACCTGCAGATCTGTTACCTCTTTGATTTCCAGGATTTTGATGTGATTTTAGGAATGGATTGGTTGTCTGCATATCATGCCACTATTGAATGTCTTCGTAAAGAAGTAGTATTTAGAATTTCACATGTTCCTTTGTTTTAGTTCTTTGGAGAGCGACACCCTGAGCCAAGAAATTTGATATCAGCAATTAAAGCCAAGAAATTACTCAAAAAAGGATGTTATGGGTACTTGGCTTATGTGAAAGATATTCAGAGAGGTACTCCTGAATTGAAGAATATTCCTATGGTTAATGAATTTGTTGATGTGTTTCCTAAAGAATTACCAGGGTTACCAATGGAACGGGAGGTGGAATTTACCATTGAGCTTGTGCTATGAAATAATCCTATATCCATTACTCCATATAGCATGGCTCCAACTGAATTGAAGGAACTTAAAGTGCAGTTGCAAGATTCGTTAGATCGGGGATTTATACGGCCTAGTGTATCTCCTTGGGGTGCACCAATATTATTTGTAAAGAAGAAGGATGACACTGTGAGGTTATGTATTGATTATAGACAGTTGAATAGAGTGACTATCTAGAACAAGTATCCATTACCGCGTATGATGATTTACTGGACTAGTTACAAGGTGCTCGGGTGTTTTCAAAGATTGATCTTCAGTTAGGATATCATCAGTTCAAAGTAAGGGATAGTCATATATCGAAGACAACTTTTCGGACCAGGTATGGACACTATGAGTTTCTAGTGATGCCTTTTGGTGTGATAAATGCTCCTGTTGTATTTATGGATCTGATGAACTGAATATTCCAGACATATCTTGATTCATTTGTGATAGTGTTCATTGATGATATATTGATATACTCCCGTAGTTAAGAGGAGCATATGCAACATTTGAGGGTGGTACTACAGACTTTGAGGGATAGGCGATTATTTGCCAAATTCAGCAAATGTGAATTTTGGTTGGACAGAGTTGTGTTTTTGGGGCACATAGTTTCTAGTTATTTTTTATGTGTTGATCTAGCTAAGCTTGATACTGTAGTTAACTACGAGAGACCAAGGACAGTGATAGAAATTTGGAGTTTTATGGGATTGGCAAGTTACTATCAGAGGTTTGTATAGAATTTCTCCATTATAGCTATGCCTTTGACCCTATTGATTTGAAAGGGTGTGAAGTTTGAATGGTCTGATAGATGTGAGTAGAGTTTCCAAAAGCTAAAGACCAGATTGACGACTGCACCAATATTAACCTTTCTGTCAGGTAGTGATGGGTTCGTGGTTTATAGTGATGCCTCACATCAAGGTTTGGATTGTGTGTTGATGCAACATGGTAGGGTGGTAGCTTATGCCTTCAGACAGCTGAAACCACATGAGTGCAATTATCCTACCCATGATTTGGAGCTTGCAGCTATTGTATTTTCACTGAGGTTGTGGAGACATTTTCTATATGGAGTTACATGTGAGATTTATATGGATCACCAGAGTCTGAAATATCTATTTACCCATAAAGAGTTGAACCTGAGGCAGAGGCGCTGGATTGAGCTTATTAAGGATTATGACTGCACTATTCATTATTAGTCAGGAAAGACAAATGTTGTGGCAGATGCGAAAATCATTAGACAGATTGGCTAGTTTGAGAGTGATTCAGAGAGGTTTTTTTGTAGATTTGAAATCATTAAGAGTGCAGTTGGGGATAGGAGAGACTGCAACTTTACTTGCTACACTAACTTTAAGACCAGTGCTGGTGGATAGGATCAGAGAGGCACAATAGTTTGATCTTCAAATTGAAAAATTGAAGAAAAAGGTAAAGACTAATTTTATTATTGATAGTGCTGATGTTTTGTTATTTGGTTCTCGGTTATGTGTACCAAATGATGCAGGGTTAAAAAGAGAGATTCTGGAGGAAGCACACAATTCAGCATATGCTATGCATCCAAGTAGTACAAAGTTGTATTGTGATCTGAGAGAACATTATTGGTGGCCTGGAATGAAATGAGAGATAGTCGAGTTTGTGGCTCGATGTTTGGTATGTTAGTAGGTGAAGGCTAAGCATCAAAGACCAGTTGGGTTATTACAGTCTCTACCAATTCCAGAATGGAAGTGGGAGCATATTACTATAGATTTTGTGAGTAATTTGTCCCATACGCAGAAAGGACATGAGGCTATATGGGTGATAGTTGATAGGTTGACGAACTCTGCACATTTTTTAGCTATTAAAATGTCCTATGCTCTTGACTGGCTAGCTAGATTGTACATTGATGAGATTGAGAGATTGCATGGAGTACCAGTATCTATTGTCTTTGACAAGGATCCACGCTTTACTTCGAGGTTTTGGCCTAACTTACAGACAATGTTGGGTACTACTTTGAAGTTTAGTACAACATTCCACCTACAAACAGATGGACAGACATAATGTATTATTCAAACATTGGAGGACATGCTGAGAGCTTGTGTCATGGACCTTCGAGGTAACTAGGATAATTATTTGCCTTTGATTGAATTTGCTTATAATAACAGTTACCAGAGTTCAATTGAAATGACACCATATGAAGCTTTGTATGGGAGAAAATGTAGGACTCCAGTGTGCTAGAGTGAAGTGGGTGAGAGGAAGTTATTAGGTCCAAAGATTGTGCAGATGACTACTGATCAGATTAAAGTTATACAGGAGAGATTACGGAGTGCACAGAGCAGGCAAAAAAGTTATGATGATAGTCGCTGACGTGACTTGGAATTCGAGGTGGGTGATCGAGTGTTTTTACAGGTATCACCTTGGAAAGGAGTCATTCGTTTTGGTAGGAAAAGGAAGTTGGCTCCCAGGTATATTGGTTTGTACAGCATTGTAGAACGAATTGGAGTTATTGCATACCGGTTGAAGTTACTAGTAGAGTTGTCCAGGTTGCATGATGTATTCCATGTGTCTATGCAACGGAAGTACTTGCCTGACCCATCACATGTGTTGACTTCAGAACCGATGGAGTTAGCTGAAGAATTGACTTATATAGAGTAGCCGATTCAAATTTTGGGTAGGAAAGAGAAAATATTACGCATGAAGACGATACCGTTGGTAAATGTTTTGTAGCGTAGTCACTCAACAGATGAAGCAACCTGGGACACTAAGGGGAGTATGCCGGTTCAATATCCTCATTTGTTTGGTGCAGATAAATAATTTCGAGGATGAAATTTTTTTTAGTAGGAGAGAGTTGTGAGACCCGATCAGGTATTGCATGCATATTAGCATAAATTTGTGGGCTAAATTATAATTATGTAAAATTATTGAAGGATTAATTAAATTAAAAATCTTTCATAAACATGATGTGTGTGAGCATACATTGGATATGTGGACCCCGTTAATGATGTATTAGTGAGACCCATTCATAGGAATTTCATGTGTGGAAAAATAACGGGTTGATTTTAAAATTTCTAAAGAACTTTGGGGGAAGCAAGTGTAATTATCCCCACTAACGTGATTCAGCCTTTTATGTGTCAACTTATAAAATTAAAAAAAAAAGAAAAAGAAAAAGGTGATTCATGTTTTAAGCAAGTGTAGGTGTGTTGTGTATGCATGCTGCGTGTTTAGGTGTGTGCGTTTAAAGGTGTAGAGGTGTGTGTGTGTGTAATTCAAGTGTAAAGGGGTGTGTGTGCGTTTAAAAGATAAAAATAGTGTGTGTGTTCTTGTTTGGACCGAGAGTGAGGGGGAGTAAAAGAGAAAGATAAAAAAAACATGTGTGTGTTCTTGATGCCATGAGCAAGGAGGGAGAGAAAGAGAGTAAAATCAAGTCTTTGGTGGGTGTTCTTAGTCCAAACCGAGAGAGGGAAAAAGAAGGTATGTGGAATTAATTTGAAGCATGAGTTGTGATTAATTTTAGTATGTACGTATTTGTATGGGTGTGGACTGTTTTAACATGTTTTAATTAGTAGGTTGTTTTAATTTAAATACATGAGCTATTTTATTTTAATGGGCTGTTTTAATTCAATTTCATGGGCTGAT
The DNA here is from genome assembly GCA_963454935.2 of Ilex paraguariensis. Taxonomy (NCBI): domain Eukaryota; kingdom Viridiplantae; phylum Streptophyta; class Magnoliopsida; order Aquifoliales; family Aquifoliaceae; genus Ilex; species Ilex paraguariensis. The sequence continues at coordinate 143,665 of CAUOFW020010046.1, forward strand.
TTAGTTAATCTCAATACCAACTTTGTATGGGTGAAATTAAGTATATTAGCATGATTAACAAGCTGTTAAAGATGGGTTACCAATGGGTATTAAACAAAAGGTGGAAAAAATGTGGAAAATGGCTATATGCAATGTTTGGTATGTTTTTTGAGAGGTAGGTTGAAAACGAAAATTATGGGAAGGAAATGGGTGGTTTAAAGGCTCAATTAGGGGCTGTGAATTTAAGTGCAGCGGTTAGAAAGGAGTGTCGATAACGCCGAAACCCTGATTTCTAAATGTTATTATCACATGTGCAAAAATGACCTGAAATTTTGCATGCAGCATTTTTAAAATGATGCTTGATGTGATAATGTTGCATTCGACATTCGAATGCAAATGAGTACAATATTAGGTACGAAATGTATGAAATACAAGAAGTGCAGTTTTTAGGATTCAGGGTCGAAATGTGTGAAAATGGACCCCCGGTCAATGTTTTTGACCTACTTAATCCTAATTGTGATTAATGTGAGTGATTTTAGAAATTTTGGGAGAAAATGTGATCCCTAGAACAAAAGTGCTAGTGTGTGAGTGGATAGTGCGGTAATCGGAGTTACTGGGACACTTTGGAGTACGTAATTTTGTATGCATTAGTATGTGATTAACTATTAAATGTGATAAACATATTAATATTGTAATTATACATGTGTTAGGTGGAACGGGTGAGACAGTTGGTGTCAGAACAAATACGGTAGCACCGAAAAGATCCACCAACAGACTCGAAGGGCTGTAAATCTGTATATTTGAGGTGGGTGTATATCTTTATATGTTTTGAAAATGTTATTATAAGATGATAGTAAATGATAGAATTTAATAGTAATTATAAAGAATTATATGCTATTTGTTTATGTGATTGAATGACGTTTTGTACTACATATTGTGTATTATGGAATGTGGCACACTGTTTGAGACAGGGGCGTCGATGCCTCATCACTAGGTGTGCAGTGGTGTGCGAAAACTGTGGTGTTCCCGGGAGGTTCAAGAGACACTAATCCGTGTGGGATTGATTACTCGATGAGGGGTGGTATGAATGTGATGTGGCTTGTGAATTCTTTGGAATTGGATTGATGTTGTTGTTCGATACGTGTATCTACGTAGTATCTACATACTTCAGTGTATTATTATCATTTTCATTTCATATACAGCATGTATACTCACTGAGCGCGTGGTTTAGCTCACACCCTTGTAGCATATTTTTTTCAAGTACTATAAAGGAGGATGCAGACTAGTCCACTGTCCAGTCAATTGAGTCTTGTACAACACTAGTGTGATATCACTCAGGTTGAGTGTCAGTGTGACTAATTGTTGGGTTGCATATTATATTTGTGAGGGATTATTATGGGAGGTTATTAGTATATATTTATAAACAGACTCAACAAGCATACTTTGAGATGTATGCTATATGGGTGTGGAATTTTGTATATATCTATAACCTGGGTAACAAACAATTGGTACAGGTATTTTATATATGGTACAGGTTATGAGACAGGTTTTACCATCATGCTTAATGACTAAGGTGATGGGTGGTGTTGTTACACCTATGAGAATAATTAATGTTTGATTAGTTCAGATTATAATAATTGTAAACAGGTGTATCAAAAATCTAGTCGCGTCCCATTCTTTGGAGACCGGGATGGGGCATGACATATTGTCCTTAGAAAAATAAAGAACAAGAGAGAATAAATAAAGAAGTTAATAATTAAGAAGAGAATAACGAACCCAAATTTTATGCCTCTAAAGTGAGTCATCCCACATAACAATTACCTTTTGTAGAGGCTCAGTTAACTCTGGAAGAGTCTCAAGTACCCCTGGAAGAAGTTTAGGTATTTGAGAGTGAAGAGATCTCTATAAACTATGTACATAATATAAAAAAGATAGGGTCAAAATAAAATCACTGTGGGAGCCTGACCCAAAAACTGTTGATTAATGTCGACAGAGAAATGATTGGCCAAAATAAAAAGAAGCGATTTAGACAGAATTCAACTCATTAAGAAACATGGCGTATTTGAACCTTGTAGTCCAAATGCCACAATATGTGGAATCCGTTGGACATAAATTGTGACACTACTAAAATCGGGAGTCCTTTGTCAACCCATTGACCAACCGTCAATTTGCAGAAGTACCCGTGATCATCGCACAACCTAACATCACGTCAATATCATCCCCTTTACCGGGATCTCAATAACTCAAAGTTTGGGGAGAGTCTCCTTTGTACCGGGCACTCCCAAACGTATAACGTGTATATGTTTATTCACATGACCCATTCGAGGTCCAATATACCACAATTTATACTACATTATTGTCCATTTACATCACTTAAATAAAAGGACACTAAGCCCGAAAACATGGCAAGCATTCTTGAAATTTGAGATTCTTAAAAGTCCATTCGAACGTTCGCTGCTCCCAGTACTTTGTTTCTCTGCAAAGATGCAAAAGTACTGTAAGCTCCTTATGTTTGCACATGGAAGTGGCGTTCGAACGTGATTTGGCGTTTGAAAGTCAACAAAAAGCCAGGAACATTTATATGCCTGTTCTTGACTTCCAATACATTCCAGCCATGTACAACATTAACCCAAACTCCCATATCATATATTTTTACATGCAACACGGTTCACACAATTCCATTACAATCATTTTTATATAATTGCATGCCCAAAAACTAAATTTCTATAATAGTTTTACAAAATGTGATTTAAAAGCCACAAGTTGGCTTTTCTTCATCCTTGAGGCCCCGAATACGAGCCATCCACTGATGTATAACTCACACCTGAAATGTTTTCACATAAAGGGTGAGTCACGCTCAATATAGTATCTCCTAAAAATGTTACTCCCCAACCTAAATGCATATGAAATGTTCACATGCGACATTCAGCAAGCAACAACCATTTCAATCAAGAGTATACAATTCAATGTTGGAAATCATTATGCCATGCCATGAAATAAGACGAGACTCATTCGTGCACCTCAACTTGAACCCTTACTAGCTCCCATAACACATGCAATGTCATGTTTTTAAAAAAGGGTCTTCCAAGCCCCAGCCATAGATGTTGAACATCGAATGACCATTTTTAAAATCTCTAGGTCTTTCTTGGGGTTGATATTCATGGACTTACACCAACAGGCACTCAACTGACACAGAATTCATAGACTTTCAACAACGGTTTCGCGTACACCTATACACTTTATGGACTCTACACCAACAGAGTGCGTATCCAATCACCGGGCCTTGCACCCGAGGGACATTCTAGTCCTTCTTGCTAACCCTGACCCAATTTTCAATGCGAACCGTGCGACTCACCCAGATCTTCAATCTAACTTTTTTAAGCTCACCCATCATCCACTAAGTGTGGTGCTTCATGATAATCTTGCACACACACCCACATAATGCAGTGTCTTCATGCATATGCAATATAATGTACAATTGCAATCCAATATCATGTCCAAAATGCTATGAATGCCATATGGACAAATTCAACTCCATATCAACATATTCCATGGCTAATTATTATCACAATCATATAATTACCAAATTCCATCATGATGTCAATATATCAACAAACATATGTCAACATTTAATCCAACTACAATTCTCAAGCATGTTATCACATAATCAAGCAATTAACACACTTGAATTTTCAAGGCATAATGTAAACACATAGCATGCCCATATATCAAAACTTCCAAGAAATCACAAGTTAGCAATTTCTAATTTTTAATTTGTACTAGAATTAAATTTACCCATTTCATCAATTTGACAACAATAGACAAGTGTTACAAATCTCTAACAACCTACCAATTCCATATAATAAATCTAGGTTGAAAATAAATCTAGTTAGGATGAAAATCCTGTCTCTTGAAGTGTAAAACAATGGTAGAAAAGCCTTCAAAAACTCAATACAAGCTCAAACTTTGATTTTCCCAAAATTATGTTTTTGAATCTTCGGTGAAATTCGTCCTTTTTGTATAGTTGTGTAGCCCTCGTCGCGTAAATAAACTTTAATACTTGGCCTGAAGGATTCCAACAGACGAAACTCTGTAGATCGTAGAGAGAAGGTGGAGCTTTCTCTCTTTTTTCCTCTTTTCTCTTCCAACATTAAAATCCAGCAGAGATGTGTGGAGAAAATCAAATTTTTGTCCCCTATTCATACCCTTTAATGCTTAGTCCACGTCGCGCCACGTGTTTCTTACTTCCGGGTCCGTTTTCGCCCTGAAATGATTAAATTTTGTTTTAGTTCAAGCTCAAAATATTTTTATTTCAAAAAGCTTTAAATTATAATAAAATTTTTGATTTTTTATTTTTAGGGTCGTTTATGAGGTCACCTGACACTTGAGCCTCGTAAAACTAGAAAATCTAACTTTTTTGAAATTCGACAAAAATTGAATGGGCAGCTAAATTATGTACGAGGTCTAGAAAAATACAATTTTTCAACTCGTATCGAAGTGACAAATTAATGTTTTGCCATTTTTTATAAAAAGTTCAAATTTACCCCGGTTTTACATAAATGGGTGTTCGTGAGAAAATAAAATGAAAAATAAAATTATGCGGTATAAGTCACGACTTGAGACACAAGGTTTCTCGCAGAGACCTGTAATTAATTATGAGGAGACATATTCTCTTGTAATGGACGCTATCACTTTCAGATTTTTGATAAGTCTTATAGTCTCTAAGTAGCAGGATATGTGTCGGATGGACGTCGTTACTGAGTATTTGTATGAAGCATTGGACAATGAGATATATGAGAGAATCCCTAAAGGATTCAAAAATTCAAAAGGATATAATTTAAAATATTCTATTAAATATCAACAATCGTTGTATAGATTAAAATAATCAGGGTGGATGTGCACACTAAACAACCATCATTTTTGATGGGATGTATTCAACAAGGGGAGGCTTGTACTCTTTTTCCCTTTGCTAAGATTTTTTCCAATGGATTTTACTTGGCAAGGTTTTAAACAAGGTAGTACTTAGGATCCCAACTGAATAATTTGCACACTGTACACTTTTTCCTTCATGTAGTTATTATTCCACTGGGTTTTACTGATACTGTTCTAATGAAACAACATCCGTGCATCTAACACTATTGATTAAATCTAAATAGTGCATATCTATCTTATCATTTATGGGTTAATTATCATGAATATGGACTTAGTTATATGAGATTAATGCTATATTTGATTCTATCATGATTTAGTGTTTACCTATTTTGTAGATAAAATGAAACAATAAGAAGGCAAACATGAGAGTGGATGACACAAAAAAAGGAGAGCATTGAAGAAAAGAGCTTTGAAGACCACGTCCAGACGTCATATGACCAAGTCCGGACGTGGGGTTTTGCATCAGAGGAAGAATTGCAAGGACTCTCAGTTTCTCATGTCCAGATGATACTTTTATCACGTCCAGACATGTGTGAATCCAAGATTCAAGTCCGGATGCCCCTTTAACCACGTCTGGATGCATGTAATCATTCTTAGCCAATCAGAGAGCTCAATGACACGAGGCTTGGGTCATCTTCCCTGATTTGTGAAAGTAAACACTGTACTTTTTCACCTGTTTTTTGGAGATTTTTCTAAATCTGGAAGCTTTCTTTTAATTTCTTCTTTAACCTTTGTTTAATTTAAGAAGGATTGTTGACGAGAGTGAGAAGAAAGTGTCTGATTTGAAACAAGTTGTTTTTCACCAAGCCACATAAGGAAAAGTTCAGCCATGTAGAAGGTGCACGTTTGGTATAAAGTAGTCAATGAATAAACGCATCAACAGCCAAAATAGAAAGAACTATTTGTTTGTATGCATTTTCTAATGAACGAACATGTAACATCGCTTCAAAAGACCGAACGCGTCAGTGAAGTCAATAAGAAATTCCTTTCATTTTTTCTTGGAAAAAAAGGGATGGTTGACACGTTCTAAAAAAAGGTAAATTAGTCAAATATGTCATGTTCAGTCTAATTTCCCTATAGGTCTTACATACTAACTATTCCTAGTGTCAAAGCTAATCAAATTGGTACACCTTAAATAGTCAAGATCTTGACCCTAAGTTAGTTGGATTCGTGAAAAGGGAACAACTTTTTCTTTGCATTGAAGGTTAGGTCTAGTAGGCTTCCACCGACTCAACAGATGGAGAGAAGTGCACAAATAGAGCCGAACAACAAACGAACCTAAGGGTGGAGCACTTTCAGGGAGTAGTTTGTTTCCCATTACTCAATAAGACAATTCTCTTTTAATGGCGAACCAACTGTAGCTTACTTGACACTTGACTGTAGCTTACTTGACACTTGATTGTACCCCAAATCTGTAAGCATTCATTCCTGCCTTGATCCATCCGATGAAGCAGCAAGGATTGAAGAATTGGATAAGCCTTTATCGATCTTAGTGGTGGGGATAGTAGGTCATCTTGTCATAAAATGGCTCCCAAAGCATGAGCAGAAGCGTCTGTCTTGATTTTGAAGAGCTTCTGATCGTCTGGCATAGCCAGAATCGGTGCTTTGCAAACTTTCTCCTTAAGTGCTTGCATTGCATGCTCTAAACCCTCTCCCCATCAAAAGGTGTGTTTCTTTTTTGGGCCCCAAGTAAGATCAACTGGGAGTACTTTTTTATGTACAATGATTTGATGTTGTACTAAAGAAGGTGAAGGGTAAGTTGCACACCCTTCTTCTAATGCATCAAAGCTGATAGAACCACACAAAATTTTGCACTTTGCATTGGGTATTTTTTAAGTTACCCATGAGGGTACCAAGACTGTTAAGATCTCCAAGCTCCAATGGTGGGCAACACAATTTGAAACCGTCCGTATAGAGGATAGTGAAATGATGCAGGGTATTTCGTGCATCTATCGCAAGGGGGGTTTGGGACTCGAACCCGGCTAGCTAAATTCTTCACTAAGGTTAGGAGAAAATTTAGTATACATTTGGGTATGTAATTAATCCTTTGAGCTTTAATTGATGTTATTCTTTAATGGTTCAATTCATCTTATTTAGCAAAGCTTTCTCTCTATATAATTTCTTGATAGATTATGCTAAATGTGATAGAAACTTGAGATTTCTTGTGAGTAGAATAGCTAGATGTACATACTTGATTTGAATTGTTAATGAATTCATCTAATTAGTTGATTTATATGAATTGAGATATTTGATTAGTTAATTTATTGATTTATCATAGATTTGGACATGGTAAATGCTTGTGATTAACAATTGGATGTTTGGATTAATGTAGATTAGCCTATTCATTGTACCTTAGAGAATTTCCTCATTAATCATTGATAAATCCTCCAATTGAGTTCACTCCCTAATTGTTCCTCAATTAAGATTAGAAATTAGGATTAATTTACTACCCAATTGTTATTGAAGAAGTATCCAACGCCTTGGTATTTTTCCTATATCATTTTCTCAAGCTATTTTAGTTTTTTTGTTTAAAGATTCGACTACCAAATAAATTTCTCTCAAACACACAACATATTTTCTTTTATTTACTCTTTTTCACTCTATGTTAGATATTGGTTGGGTCATGGACCCGAACCGAGGCGTCTATAGTGGGTTGACCTAAATTAAAGAATGCCCAAAGGAGCATGTCTTTTGGAGGTATTCTTTACCAAGAGGTATGTTTTACCCAAAATACATGTATGTTAAATATTAACAGACATGTCCTTATATTATGTGTCTCTAAATGACACCTACTGGTTGCCTATATAAACCTAAGGCAATCGATAGATGAAAAATATATCTGAAAAACACTCAAACATTAAAGTCTCCTACTCTATTTCTCTCTCTCTCTACATAACATTAAAAGGCTTTTATGTTGTGGAAACTCGGTGTTGATTCCTATTGTGTAACAACACCATATTGCTCGAGCAATCGAAGAAAAGACAATTTTTCAGATTCTAAAGTACATCGAATATCCTCAAACAATCTTTAGGATTAAAGCAAACAAGGTATGTCATTGATCATATGCTTCTGCAATATGTTATAAGATTTCCAACATTGGTATCAGAGCCACTTAAGGGTGTTTTGGCATTTTTTTGGGATCAGTTATTAATAGTTTAGAAATACTATTTTTTCGATGAAAAAAAAAACTTTGAATGGGCTTTAATGAAATCTCAAACAAATGATTTTTGAATGTTTTGAAATTTTAATATATTGTAATTCATATGTATATGAACTACTCTGACTTTCGTGAGAAATGGTCTCAAGGGTTTGAGAGTTTTCAATTTTGTTTAAAAAAAAAAAATTAGCCCGTCACTGTTAATAAACCTTTTTTCCCTACTAGGTCCATTCTACTAGAAAGACTAGTTTGCTTTGTTTCATATGTCTTTTGGAATTCAGGTTCAACCATGACGTAGACAACACAAGTAGATAAAAGTTTTTTTTTTTGGGTGGTCATTATCGTTGCCTGTGTTTTTTGTTTTTGGGTCCATCAGAAAGACCCATTTTCTTTTGACTATACAAACGTTGACCAAGGGAATGGATTAACCAATGACGTTAAAATTAAAAAAAAAATGAACTACCCCAGAAAGAATGTCTACTATATAGTAATTATTGGTTGTTTGGTTTTTACAACATAATGGATATGCTAGTTGCATTTATTATGTTGTTTAGCGTCATTTAAATTAGAATTTCATATCCCTAGATTGAGTATGCATATTTTTCTATATATCTAAAGTAAGAACATGTATGATATGAAATTAATTATGATCAGTATGCCTAGAGATGCTAGATTTAGTGGGAGTTTTATTTTGTTCGGTATTAAAAAAAATCAAAATTTTGCGCATTAATTAAATTAAGTATTATTAATAATCACATGTGGCACGGGAGATGATTGGGAACTTAGTGAACTTTCGATTTCGCGACTTGTGAAAGTTGTTAATACTTGAATTTAGATTTTTACGGCAAAATTATAGAATATGTTGTGCTAATATCCATACGCATTGTCTCTGCATGTAAATTAAATCATAATGACTACTAAAAGCATAGTGGCTGAATTAACTAAGGGCGACATATTGAATGGCGATAACTATGACATATGGCGTCATAAGATTCAATTTGTCCTATATGAGCAACAAGTTTTGGATACCCTTGACTTTGTGCTATCAGAGCCTAAGCGACCTCAGAACCGCCAAGAACAAGAGAATTAACAATCTTGACAAAATAACGATCGAATTGCGCACTATACCATGCAAGAAAGCATGCAAGATGACCTTATTCCTGAATTTGAGAATTACTCCACAGCTCACGCCATGTGAAAGGCCTTCAAAGAGAAGTTTGGTATTACTTCTCTTATTAGACTTCGTGGTTTGACCATGAGGTTTGACTCGTATCAAAAGAAGTCAGAGCATACAATGAAACAACATCTGAGAGCTATGACCACTATGATGCGTGATTTAGGCCCTGCTGATCATGCGTTAACCAATGAACAACAAGTTCAAGCTGTATTTCGCTCCCTTCCACCATCATGGGAGCATATGAAACGAAACATGATGTATAATGAGAGTGTAAAAACATTCAAGAATCTATCTCTTCACCTTGAGTTTGAGGCTGAGTGCTTGGAGGCTACCAAAGGTGAGAGTAACTCTTATGTGGCTAAAGTTGGCTCGCGCAAGACCTTTGGGTCCAAACACAAGCGCGGTGGAAATAGGTCTGATGCTCAAACTAGGGCTGGTCATTCTAATTATAACAAGCACTAGCAGTGTAAAAAAGTTGGTAAGAAGAATAAATCTAACATGGTCTGCTATAACTACAACAAGAAGGGTCACTTCACTCGTGAATGCACTGAGCCAAAGAAGGTACTCTCTATTTCTGTGTCTCGTATTGACTGTTTAGTTACTAGTCAAGTTTTTGTTGCTCACTCTCCTAATTTGTGGATTGTAGACTCAGGAGCAACAGACCACATAACGAGACACAGATTCGAATTTGTGGAATACCATCAAGTTCCAGCTGGAAGCAAACGAATTTACATGGGGAACGAGATCAGTATAGATGTGCTTGGGATTGGTACATACAAACTGGAATTGCAACACGAGCGCACTTTATACTTTCATGATGTAGTATATGCCCCAGGAATCCGACAAAATTTATTATCAGTTGCTAGCTTAATGAAACTAGGTTTTATTTTTCATTTTAAAGGCCCGCATGTTGGCATTTATATTGGAAATACATTATATGGATCTGGTTATATCACAGATGGTTTTATTGTTTTAGATATTGATCATTCTGGTAATGAAACTTATTCTTATGTTACATCTATGGATAATGTTAATTTTATTAGATGGCATGCTAGATTAGGTCATATTGGGCAAGACATACTGAATAGATTAGCTAAAGAAGGACTTTTCGGCCCACTCGCTAAAATCAACTTGCCCACATGTGAAAATTGTCTCGCAGGTAAGCCAACTGGAAAAAAATTTGGTAAGGCCAAAAGAGCATCTATTCCATTGCAATTAATACACTTAGATATATGTAGGCCAATGAATGTGAAGGTAAGACATGGTGTTGCTTGGTCATATCCGTTGTAGTATATTCTAACCTCTAAACATCATCCCTCAATGCCTATAGTCTATGTATGGAGGGAAATGTCACTCTCCCATGGAATGATGTCAAAAGAAAGGGCAACGGAATGGTGGAATGAAATGTGTGTGTGTGTGTGTGAACAAAAATACTTCCTAAGCGCAAGAAGACTTTTGTGTGTCGTGTTTTACTTGGAACCGTATTCTAAGGTCGTCTCCTCAGGGAAGGAGTTGAATCGTGTAAAAGGAACTTTTGGTGAAAGAAAAGTGTAAAATCTTTTGTTGTTTGAAGTTGGTTTATGATTTGTGTTGTGATGAAATTGAAATGGGAAACAAGTGTTAACTAATCCGAATGGTTCACTCCAATAGAAATGTCAAGTCAACTTGAAACCTTCCTCCAATGGTGCATAGATGAACAATTGATTCGTGAGAAGCAAGGGACAAGATGAAAGTGAGGATCTAAGCATAACTCGTGACAAGTTTATAGGATATCAAAGACTCACACCATGTCTCACTCAACCCAGTTAAACCGAACCATCGAAAACCGAGGGGAGGAAAGAAGATGAGTTGAAATGACATACCCAAGAGGAGGTCTCCCTTAGATTAGCCAACTTAAAGACTTAGCTATTCATGCTTAAGGTAAAAACAACAATGTAATAAGAAGACATTATGAAAAAATGAAGATTGGAGCTAAGCATAAACGAAATGTACAAATATAACTTCCAGATAATTATACATGTCTATCACCTCTTACTAAAGATTGGATGAGAAACTACTCACTCTTCATGACTTTGGTAAAGCTAGAAAAGTGAGTGATGCTCATCCCTCCAAGTAGAGGAGTTGCAAGGTAAAACATATTATACACGGAGCCAATCTTTGACAAAGAATGAGTGAATCAAGTTCCACCCTTCATGGTTTTAGACTCTAGAAAAGTGGAAGAGTTTCACTCCTCTAAGAGGAGAAGGAAGCTCAAAACAATAGAAATAAAAGAAAGTAATAAATTAAAAGAAAGCAATAATACAACAAAAGAAAGAAATAAATTAAAAAAAAGCAATAATACAATAAAAGAAAGTAATAAATAAAAAGAAAGCAATAATACAAGAAAAGAAAGAAATAAGAAGAAAGCAATAATGACTTTAGGAGGATTTTCCACTACCAAAAGGTACTCTTTTCAAGAAAGCAATAATGATTTTTGGAGGATTTTTCACTACCAAAAGATGCTCTTTATAAGAAAGATGATACAAGAGAAAAAAGATGATCTTTACAAAACCCAAGTGGTGGTATATATAGGCAAAAAGGGAGGGCTTGAATTACACTTTGATCTCCCTCCCTTTTGAGCTTTTGATAATTGGCACCCTACAGTTTGTAGCTTTAATAATTGGCACCATATAATTTGTAGCTTTGATAATTGGTTCCCCAGTAGTTGGTAGCTTTGATGCACAAAACCCTGAAAAGAACAACAATCAATGCATTATCCCTAATTCACATACTAACCCTAATTTGATTTATTTTGACTAGTTTAACTTTGTTTAACTAACACAATTAACCTATTAACTTAATTAAATTATGCATTAATTAGGGTTAGTCAGGTGCATCCTATTTTATCACTTTTATAGATGACTTTACGCGCTTTGGTCATATCTATTTGATTTCTCAAAAAGTCCAAAGCATTGGATTGCTTCAAACATTCCATTAAAGAGATTAAGAATCAAGGAGACAATAACATTAAGGTTCTTAGAATCGATCGAGGTCGCAAGTATCTATCTGAACAGTTTAAAGAGCTATGTGAAGAAAAAGGAATAATCAAGCAATTAACAATACCTGGCATTCCACAACAAAATGGTGTAGTGGAGAGACGAAATCGCACCTTGCTTGATATGGTTAGGTCTATGATGACACAGGCTCATCTTCCGATTTCATATTGGGGAGATGTTTTATTGACTGCTACTTATATGCTTAACCGAGTGTCTTCTAAGTCAGTTCTTTTACCCTATATGAGGTATGGACAGGCACAAAACCTGACTTAAATAATTTACGGTCATGGGGTTTAGCAGCTTATGTACACAATACTTCTCATAAATATGGGAAGTTAGGTCCTAGAGGGAAGAAGTGTATCTTCATCCGCTATTCTGAGCACTCTAAGGGCTATGTGTTTATAGGTGAATAACTTGATGGAAGGGTAATTGAAATTGAGTCGCGGGATGCAATTTTCCTTGAAAAGGATTTCCCTAGCAGAGGAGACATGTCTAAAGGAATAGAACTGTATGAGTTAGATGATCCCCAAAGAGATATACCCACTAACCAAGTAGAGATCGAGAAAATAATTTTGTCACCTCCTAGGGACAGTGGGAGTGATATAGTTAATGGTGGATAAGTTCCAATGGATGTAGATCCATACGACACAGAGTTACGTAGAAGCAAACGTGGAACCATCCTTCAACGTCGTTTTGAGGTTGAAAGGGAAGCTTTTATGGTTGCTCCACATGATGATGCCGAACCTAAAAATATTAAAGAGGCTCTATCATCACCTGCTAGTAATGAGTGGATATCTACAATGAATGAAGAGATGGAGTCAATGAAGGCTAATCAAGTCTGGGACTTGGTTGGCCTTCCACCTGGGTGCAAGGCAGATGGGTCCATAGAAAGATATAAGGCTCACCTAGTGGTAATAGGTTACACCCAAAGAGAGGGTGTGGACTACAAGGAAACTTTTTCTCCAGTTGTAAGCTTTGCCTCGATTCGCATGATTCTAGCTATTGTCGCACATTTGGATTTAAAACTATATTAAATGGACATTAAAACTGCATTTCTTAATGGAGAACTAGATGAGGAAATCTACATGGATCAACCTGAAAGCTTCGTGGTGGTGAGTCAGGAGAACAAAGTTTGTAAACTCCAACGATCCATTTATGGCTTGAAGCAATCATCCAAACAGTGGTATCTAAGGTTTCATCGAGCTATCACTTCTAATGAGTTTACGATGATCGATGAAGACCATTGTGTGTATGTTAAACGGTCTAAAGATAGCTTCTTGATTCTATTTTTGTATGTTGATGATATTTTATTGACTAGAAATAATAAGGAGGTGATTATCACTACTCAAAAGTGGTTATCCTCAAATTTTGAGATGAAGGACTTGGGCGAAGCAAGTTATGTGCTCGGAGTTAAGATCCTAAGTGATCATTCTAAGAAACTTCTTGGTTTGTCTCAAGAGACTTATATTAAGAAGGTTCTTGAACAATTCCAGATGCATAACTGCAAACCCATAGACACTCCTGTATCGAAAGATGAGAGCCTAAGCCTAAAGATGTGCCCTAAATCTCCTAATGAAAACGAAAAGATGGCTAGTGTTCCCTATGCCAGTGCTGTAGGCAACTTAATGTACGCTATAATGTGTACCCGCTCCGATATTTGCTATGCGGTAGGCCTAGTTAGTCGTTTTCAGTCAAATCCTAGAAAAGCTCATTAGAAGGCAGTCAAAAGGATACTACGGTATCTAAAGGGGACTTCAGATTATATGTTATGCTACCGGTCTCTAGATTTACGAATGGTTGGTTATAGTGATGCTGATTGGGGTTGTGATATAGATGAACGCAAATCCACATCAGGATATGTTTTTTTACTTAATGGTGGAGCCATTACATGGAGTAGTAAAAAACAATCATGCATATCCTTATCCACCATGGAAGCAGAATACGTGGCTTGTTCTATTGCTGTACAAGAAGTTGTTTGGTTGAGAAGGTTCTTTCAACATCTAGGAGTTGTCACAAATTCCTTAGGCCCAGTGACGATTCATTATGATAACATGGTTGTATTAGCTTTTGCTAAGGATCCTAAGTATTATGAAAGAACCAAACACATAGATCTAAAATATCATTACATCAGAGACATGATTGCACAAAAAGAAGTAATCTTGAAACATATACCTACAACTCAGATAGTTGCAGACCCCCTAACTAAGCCTATAGTTAGAGATGTATATGTGGCTCATGTTAGAACTCTAGGACTTCGTAGGTATTGATTATGTGCTAGAGATTATATGGATCACACAGTCATTTGTATTGACATTTTTTTGGGACATTAATACATGGTTTAAATTGCAATTAATTGTTATATTGATTGATTACCTTGATATTTGAGAAAGCACGCACATTAAGTATGTCAATGCGAGCATGATTGGCTAACTCACATGAGAAATCACCTTTGGCACTTGATATGACGAGCACAGATGAGATACTTTAGCATATAGTATCGCTCTGTTTTGTATATGTAAACCCCCACATTCGTATCTTTATATAACAACGTAATTATGTTTTTGAAATGCTAATATAGATAATAATGTATGCATGAACTATGTAGACTGTAAGATTAGAAATAAAAAGGTTAGTTGAGGTAATAGGGTATGTTGTAGAAATTTGGAAGTACTCCGGAATGAAAGCACACTTTAGAGAGAATTTGGGTAAAAAAGATTTTGGACACTGCCTAGTATTTGGATCATAACCTTTTATCCTGATGTCCATTTAATCTAATATTTTGACAGTAGATAGTAGACTTCTAGAGCTACAAAAGTGTATTTCATAAAATTTTTCCAAATCGACCTCTAAATAGGCCAAAACTACACTGGAAGTTCCAGTAAAAATAGGAATGACGTTCGAACATGAACGATGTTAGAACGACCGTGCGTTCCAGTACTTTTGTCTGATGTAAAAACCAAAGTACTGGAAGCTAAGGACGTTCGAACGCCAATAACATTCAAATGTCAGTTACGAAGTCTGACTCTCAAAATCGCGTATAAGA
This sequence comes from Ilex paraguariensis, assembly GCA_963454935.2. Taxonomy (NCBI): domain Eukaryota; kingdom Viridiplantae; phylum Streptophyta; class Magnoliopsida; order Aquifoliales; family Aquifoliaceae; genus Ilex; species Ilex paraguariensis. The sequence continues at coordinate 158,988 of CAUOFW020010046.1, forward strand.
CACCATTTTCTTCCATTCTTGTCTATTGATGTTAGGGCTAATATATATGTATTCTTTGACTTTAAATCTTATATATTTGTTATGAAATCATCTTTTCTTGGTCTTATTGCAATTATTACCATGTTTTAAACAAAGTTAGGGTTGAATACCTATGAAATCTCTTTTTCTTGATTTAAAACCCTAGTTTTCAAGAGTGATGGATTTTCCTTTTGATTCTTCCTTGGTTCTTGATTTCAAAACCTTAGTGCTTTGTGTTGAGTAATAAAATGATATTGATGATGATCTCTTGCATTTTCTTCAATGTTCTATTGAAATGATACATGTGAAAACTTGGAGATTGTTGAAATTACTTATGCTCTTTGAAATACCCATGGAATTGGGGGTTTTGGAAATTGTTGGTTATTATATCTCTTGTGTGGTTGTTTGGATAAACATGGGCTACGATTGACTAGGTATCATGGAGTGGGTAGACACATTCTTACTCTGTGTGGGTTAAAACTTTTTCTACTACTCGTAATGGGGTTAGTGTCTTGCGAGGATTGAATCATTATCGCTTACAAGTTATCGTGAAAAAAAGGGGCTAGTATACTACTCTTCGGTTGGATATGTCACTGCCATGGTGTTGGCATACGCCCTTCCTAAAGATTGGATATCCTTGCAAGGATTTGTATGGGTTGTACGTGGGCCATGATATTTTTGATGATATCCATGCGAGGTCTTACTTCATACCAATGATACAAATACAGTGGTGGGTTATTGTTCATTATACCAGAAATAGTTTCTACAAGAATCTTGGGAAGTATGAGATTCCGTAAGAACTTGGGAGAAACATTTTATGGTGGAATGGATTATTAGTTGTATATTGGTTTCACTTATGCATTAAATTACTGTTGTTGCTTAAACTTGAGGTCTGTTTAATTGCCCCTATTTTATTTCAAAATTCATATATGCTATTTGTGAAAAGTGACTGACCGTTTTTATATGTTTTTCTAAATCTTGTTCGAGTATGAGAGAAAAGTTTGCTACAGAGCTTAGTGCTCACCCCTTACAAATAATATTTTTCAAATTATGTCCTAGAGAAGAAGTTGAACTGGCACACTGGGAAACTCCTATAGAAGGGAACGTGGATCCCGAGGTGGACGCTTAGGGCAACAATATCTTTGTTCTAAACTAGGAAATTCATTTTTGAAACATTGTGAAGTTTAGCTTTCTTTTGTTATTCTGCTGCACTATAACAGTTAAATTTTTGAGATGTAAGTTCCATAGCGTGCATATTCTGTTGGGATAATGTTGTAAATTTTATGAATGATGAATGAAATCTTATTTATTTATGAATCATATTAGTTGCTCTCATGATCTGAATAGTTTCAAATTGTAATGTCTTCCAAGGTGATTTTTGGAGTGTTAAAGATTTGGTATCAGAGCTTAGGAATTATGTCTTACATGGGAGCTGTAGGTTGTGGACTATCACTAGAGTGTTAGGCTAGGTTGAAGAAGAATCTATGCTTGAATCGGTTTCAAGTTATATTTTTGTAAAATAAGTGTGATTCGTTGTTTAGTTAGGTTTATGGATTAATTATTCATTCAAATTCATGGATTAACTAGCTTCGAGGAGTTGGCAAAAATTTTAGAATGAATATTCCAGTTTTATATCATGTATTTTTGGACTATTCTAAGAGATGAATAGTAATTTGGCCGTTGGTTTGTAAATGATGGTAGGTATGGATCTTTATGCAAGTCATATTATCTATATTGGAGATGGGTATGAGATAAGATTTGTAATAAATGACACCCAAACTTGAGTTGGACAAGTATAGCAGAACCATCAGTCACATAGACTACCTTTCACTAATTTAATCATAACTCTTTGTTGGATAGTCCAAATGGTGCACCGTCTTTTTTGTTAGAATCCTAACTCGTATATATTTCCAACCATATCAGTCACAAATGCTAGAAATACCTGAGTTAAATCAGTTTATTCTTCAAAGTTGATCAAAAATCTGTTTTTGTGGTATTCATTGGATAACAAAATGTTGTGCTTTTCTTCTCAGACTCTAAAGGACTTATCCTTAAGTAAGCTTCCATCACTATTTAGGCTTTGATTTAGAGATACCCCATGTCGATTGAAGTATTTTGATGGATAACAATAGAAAATGGGATTATGACTTGGTGCCTTGCCGACTCTAAGTATTTTAATTCTACTATTAATCTTGCTTATATTTTTGGAAGTTAAAGAGATGTGATAACCCAATTTGGATGTGTGGAGGTAAGGTCAACTTAGATGTTTTTAAGATTGGACTAAGTTTTGAATAATTAGGTTATGAAAATTGATGTGTGTTACTTAAAAGTCAAAAAAATTAAGGAATGAATGTAGTTTTGGTTCTATGATGGAATCCATGAGAGTGTTATGTTTTCCGCAATTATGAGTACGATATTATGAGATTGTATAATTCTCAAATATGATCAATTGATGGAATATGGCAAAGTTACATTGAATGAGAACCTATTTTGGATTAACGATAGGAATTGTGATTATGGTTCTTAAATGGATAGGAGTTTGTTTTCATAACCACAAACTTGAGGTTGCCAATATTTTTTTAAAAATATTAAGGAGAATATTAAATTTACTCTGAATGTTTAAGAAAGGTCATGCATAGGATAATAGTTGAGAGCGATATACTTAGTTTATCTTATTTCCTTGAGGGCTTAGTGAACTACTCTTAAACTCTCTAAAGTATTAACAATCGAGAATCTTTTAGTTGAATGTTAAGTTAATAGTTGACTTGTATTCCACACCTTAATTAGAAATTGAGGTCAATTTATGGAAGCGAACTTATATGAGTTTCATTTGACTCTCGATATTGTTAGATTGAAGATTATAGAGGTTCAAAAGCTCGAGTTCAGACATAACAGACAATCATGGAAATAAGGAAGATATCCAAAATTTGATATGAACTTCTATTATTCTATAGGATCTTTTAATGTTATTGAAGTTGTGTTGGAGGAATATGAAATTCTTTTTCATGCCTTGTTAATACATTATTAAGATATAGGTTTGATTAATTATACTTAAGTATTGTTGGTGCGAGTATTGAAGATTCAAACATTATGATTAGTGGTGATAATTGGAGGGATGTAATTTGAGGAATTCATGATGATACCCATGGATATTGGCTTTGACATGGTTGTAGAAACTTTATGTAATTTTTTGTTTTAAATGACTATGATTATCCTACTAATTAGCAGATCGTTATTATCATGGAGATTGTGAATAATTACTAATGCTATGATGACTAATGCAACTAAATTGAAGAACATTCAGTGAATTATTGGGAGTCTTGTCTTAGTTTTGATTATATCATAAGAAGTCTAGTGATAGAAAATTGAGAGATATTTTGGGATCCTTGATAGTCTATCTTCACATGTTGGTATGTTACAAGATTTATATTGTAATGGATTGTATCATAGGAATTCGAAAGTATAGGTATCGTGAAAAGAGTTGTGATGTTAATGAAAGTCACTAAGAATCGATTACATGGTTATTAGTTCTACCTCAAGTTTAAATAATGAATACTTGGCCTTAATCGATTTGGTGAATATGTAGAGATATTAAGAGTGATCTAAAAGTATGAATTCATATACAAATGAGTTATGAAGGGGATTGTAAGGATTATTGATTTGAGCTCAAGATTGGGGACTGAGAGCAAATATCGTGGAGATATAACTTGACACTTAGCCTAATTATAATAGTTAGTTAATTACTAACATTCCCCTTTGAATCGATTAGATTGATAATTAGTGTATACAATTTGGAAGTTATCATTGGAGGATAAATGCGGTTAGGTTTCAATGGTACACTTTGGTAGAATTTGACATATCTTCGCAAAACTTTCGAACCTATGGGAATTCTTATCTTGTGGCTAGTTTTGATTTATAAATTGTTGGATGTTAATATATATCAGAGTGTGCAACGAGCCATGGGATTAGATTTAATATTAGTGGAATTAACCATTAGTGGTTACAGTGGTGAATGTAGAGAGTATAAGCTTGAAGAGTGAGATTCAATTTCTTGGAAAACTTAGTGTATAGTTTGATGGTTATAATTGTTGGGAATCTTGTGGTGTCCACCGAACTATAGAAATTTATAAGTGTCCATAGGATGTGAAGTTATTATTTGATTTTAAATATTTTGAGTTTCTCTAGTCCAGTGAGAAACAAAGTCATTAAGAAGGATACATCTATTTAAGGAATCGTTGTAGATCTTGTCGTAATGGCATCGCTAAGTTTTGGATTATAACGTAATTTGGGTATATGAATGATGAGTAATCTCATTAAGGAAATTGAATTTGGTTGTTGTGAAATGTTTATGGATACGTTGCATGTAAAAAGCATGCATGAGATTTTTAAAATGATTGTACATTCAAAAGAGAAGTGATACCCAATGACTAGGAAATATGTTGAAGATCTAGCAATTATGCATGATATGGGATTAGTTTAGACAATCACATGGAATTATTGAGTATAAAGAATAATCAAAAGTAGTGAATGAAGGTAAACTTGGGGACTTCATTAACAGTAGTGACGATATAAGTTGAAAGTATGGATTTAAAAATTAGGGTAAGATGTTCTATTTTAATCTTAGCTTTGAGGTTAAAGGATGAATAGAAGTGGAGACATCATAGCCAAATGAGAATTAGATAGACTAACTCAACGATTAAGTTTCGAGAACGAAACTTTCTTTAAGGGGGGTAGATTGTAAACCCCCACATTCGTATCTTTATATAACAACGTAATTATATTTTTGAAATGCTAATATATATAATAATGTATGCATGAACTATGTAGATTGTAAGAGTAGAAATAAAAAGGTTAGTTGAGGTAATAGGTTATGTTGTAGAAGTTTGGAAGTACTCCGGAATGAAAACACATTTTAGAGAGAATTTGGGTAAAAAGGATTTTGGACACTACCTAGTATTTAGATCATAAATCTTTATCTTGATATCCATTTGATATGAAATTTTGACAGTAAATAGTAGACTTATAGAGCTACAAAAGTTTATTTCATAAAAATTTTTCAAATCAACCTCTAAATATGCCAAAACTATACTGGAAGTTCCAGCAGAAATAGGAATGCGTTTGAACGTGAATAACGTTCGAACGTGAATGACGTTCGAATGTGAATGACATTCGAACGACAGTGTGTTCTAGTATTTTTTGTCTGATGGAAAAACCAACGTACTGGGAGCTAAGGACATTTAAATGCCAATGACGTTCGAACGTCAGTTACGAATTCTGACTCTCAAAATCGCGCATAAGACACTATTTCTTCCACTATAAATACTTAAGGACACTTCCCTAAGCCCCATTTCAACATTTCTAGCCCTAGAAAAGCTTAGAGAGGAAGAAAGAAAGGGAAAAAAAAGATTAAAGGGTTGATTCAAGTTTGGGAAATATCAAATCTCAAGTTCTTCAAGAACACTAAGGAAGAAGAAGGTAGGGGTTTTCTTCCATTCTTGTCAATTGTTGCTAGGGCTAATATATATGTATTCTTTGACTCTAAATCTTATATATTTGCTATGAAATCATCTTTTCTTAGTCTTCTTGTAATTATTACCATGTTTTAAACAAAGTTAGGGTTGAATACCCATGAAATATTTTTTTCTTGATTTAAAACCCTAATTTTCAAGAGTGATGGATTTTTCTTTTGATTCTTCCTTAGTTCTTGATTTCAAAATCTTAATGTTTTGTGTTGAGTAATAAAATGATATTGATGATCTCTTGCATTTTCTTCAATGTTCTTTTGAAATGATACACGTGAAAACTTGGGGATTGTTGAAATTACTTGTGCTCTTTGAAATACCCATGGAATTTGGGGTTTTGGAAATTGTTGGTTATTTATGGAATTATTGGTATTCTATCTCTTGTGTGGTTGTTTGGATAAATATGGGCTACGATTGACCAGGTATCATGGAGTGGGTAGACGCCTTCTTACTCCGTGTGGGTTAAAACTTTTTCTACCACTCGTAATGGGGTTAGTGCCTTGCGAGGACTAAACCATTATCGCTTATGGGTTATCGTGAAAAAAAGGGGCTAGTATACTACTTTTTGATTGGATACGTCACTGTCATGGTGTTGGCATACGCCCTTCTTAAAGATTGGATATCCTTGTGAGGATTTATATGGGTTATACATGGGCCATGATATTTTAGTTGGTATCCATACGAGGTTTTACTTCATACTAGAGATACAAATACAGTGGTGGGTTATTGTTCATTGTACCAGAAATGGTTTCTACAAGAATCTTGGAAAGTATGAGATTCCACAAGAACTTGAGAGAAACAGTTTATGCTGGAATGAATTATTAGTTGTATATTGGTTTCACTTATACATTAAATTGCTGTTGTTGCTTAAACTTGAGATATGTTTAATTGTTCCTGTTTTATTTCAAAATTCATATATGCTATTTGTGAAAGGTGATCGACCGTTTTTATATGTTTTTCTAAACCTTGTTCGAGTATGGGAGAAATGTTGCTACATAGCTTAGTGCTCACCCCTTACAAATAATATTTTTCAGATTATGTCCTAGAGGAGGAGTTGGGAGTGGATGAATCGGCACACTGGGAGACTCCTATAGAAGGGAATGTGGATCCCGAGGTGGACCCTTAGGGCAACATTATTTTTGTTCTAGACTAAGAAATTTATTTTTGAAACATTGTGAAGTCTAGCTTTCTTTGGTTATTCCGCTACACTATAACAGTTAAATTTTTGAGATGTAAGCATCATAGTGTGCATATTCTTTTGGGATAATGTTGTAAATTTTATGAATGATGAATGAAATCTTATTTATTTATGGATCATATTAGTTGCTCTCATGATCTGAATGGTTTCAAATTGTAATGTCTTCCAAGGTGATTTTTGGGGCGTTACAGTATACAGAATGAGATCTGACATTTGAGGATCGATAATGCACACAACTCCATGTCTATTATGCTTGTGTTTGTTGATTAGCCAGATGTAAGATCTTAATTTGGCGTCTTTGGAGGGCGAGCAAATAGAGAACTTGGGTTAGACGCTTATAGAGCGACTAAACTAAGATTTGTACAGTGTTTGAGTATGACATACACTCTCATTAGGATTGAGATACTCCACTGTAACATGTATTTCATACTACATGTGCTTGGCGATAATTAAGGAGATGAAGGAATGGATCCTTGTTTCCTCACTGTGTGAGCCCTCCAAGTCATTTTTAACATGATCAGGTTATTTTGTTTAACCAAACATTCTATGTACTCTTTGACTTTTGACTATGTCATAAAGTGAAAGAATTAATGCTCAGCTACTTTGGCATGCTACCTACAGCCATGAGTGATTCGGTCTTCTGGGACATTGCTAGGAAAGCAGTTAATTTTGAACTAAGTGACATTAGGGGCGAAAGGAAGACCATTTGGAACATCTTGTGATATATTCACTGTCGACAACTTTGGGCGCTAGTTTAGATAGTGACAAAGTGTGAATATATATACGAAGGTTTTGAAGGGTTATGTATGCTCTTATATTGAGAGGGATTAGAGATGCTTGAACCGGTGTATCCGAATGGGTCTAGAGTACTTGAGACACCATTTTCATTTTTTTAGAGTTGATGTCTCTATGCTGGCTCTATAGAGTTTCTAGTGTAGAGCTCCCAAATTGCAAGTGTGCTCAGCGGTTGCACGACCCATTAGCCTGTATGAATTGATGTTGATGTATATTATAGATTGAGAGAGATGATAGTGTCGTACCCACCACGTGCGAGTGGGAGATGTTAGATATTGGTTAAGTCATGGACCCGAACTGGGGCGCCCATGGTGGGTTGAACCAAATTAAAGAATGTCCAAAAAGGCATGTCTTTCAGAGGTATCATTTATCAAGAGGTATTCTTTACCCAAAATACATGTCTGTTAAATATTAATAGACATGTCTTTATATTATGTGTTTCTCAATGATACCTATTAGTTGCCTATATAAACCCAAGGCAACCAATAGATGAAAAATATCTCTGAAAAGCACTCAAACATTAAAGTCCCCTACTCTATTTCTCTCTCTCTCTCTACATAACAATAAAAGGCTTTTGTGCTGTGGAAACTCGGTGTTGATTCTTATTGTATAACAACACCATACTGCTCGAGCAATTGAAGAAAAGACAATTTTTCAGATCCTAAAGCAAATGGAACATCTTCAAACGATCTTTAGGATTAAAGCGAACAAGGTATGTCATTGATCCTATGCTTCCGCTATATATTATAAGATTCCCAACACTCTAAAATCCTTATCTTCATGTGGTTCAACCTTCGATTCTACCAAGAAATTTCTGCTTGCTTGACATCTACACTGGGGTTACAACTTTCAAAGTGAAGCAACTATCTTAAGTGGTCATCCAAGTGGGAGTGTTAAAAACAAAAACGCATGCTGGATGGACCACTACATGCTCACCTCTTTGTCTCCCTTAATTGTGTTGTCTCTTACCGATAGTCTTGAAGCATTTTATACTTTGCCTATAAAAGACTTCATCAGCTGAATGAAAAATAACTGATAGCAACAATATATTTCTCTCTTTCTTTATATCGCTATATGTTTTTTTTTTTTGAACTAGTTGTTCGCACCTAAATAATTTTTTAAATTTATAACATTGTGTAGTTTGCTCTAACAAGATTTTGCTGAAATTTGTGGTTGCCATCCAAAGATGTATTAGAAGAAGTGACCCCATTATTTGTGGTTTCCATCCACATATAAGTTATGAACATGAGTTGCTTTTGACATCTCTCATCTTCCCTCAATTTTCTAAAACTGAGGACATGTGTGTTTGATTTGTTGGCCAACATACCTCAAATGGATTAAACCATTCAACAAGGGTGGAGTTAGAGTTTCTCCACAGTAGGGGTACATTTTTTTCATAGTAAGAGTACAAAGAGTGAGTAGGACTTTAAACGATTGAATTTGAATTTTTTTTTTTGGTCATGAAATATAAATGTTTATTAATACTAAGAAGATTGCTTACGCAAATTTAAATAACCCACTCTTTCCCTAGTTTCTCTGCTAATTAACAAACTCAATTGGCGAGGCATACAAGTAAGCCATTAAGGTGGAAGAGTCCAGTGTCTTGCTTTGGTAGCAACTGTATGAGCTACCAGGTTAGCTGACCTCTTGACTTTCTCAAATCTGACCATAGGGATCTTGGAAGCCTATAGCCATATATCCCTCACTATTGGTTCAATTTCCTTTTGCATAGACTCTGGACCCTTAGTGATCAAGTCAATGAGAAGTATGGAGTTTGATTCAAGTATTGCAGCATTGTAATCCTCCTCCATTACCATTCTGCAAACTCCTCAAACAGCAACTGCTTCTGTGATTAAGACTGATGTTGTAGCTATGGTCCCTGCTTCTCCCTGTAAAAGGATTCTTTCATGGTTTCGTGCCACCACTCCATATGCCCCTTTTCTTCGTTTCTCGTCATAGGTTTCATCATAGTTCAGTTTCACCCATCCATGTGAAAGGGGATGCCACTGAAGTTCAGTGTTATCCGTATCAATTGCCTCATCTTGATTGTCTTGAATGAAGTTGAGCTCGGCTATCGCCCCCAAAGCTTGGTTGATAACTCCTCTGGCTTGTGGCTGTCTATGGTGATAGATCCATTCATTTTGGGTTTTCCATATCAGCCAGCATTGATAAGCTAATAAGGATTGCCCAGTACTAACTGTGTCTATGCCTTTTTACATCTGGAGTTGTTTCATCACCTAGTCCTCTATCCTCTTCACTTTATATCGATCAATCCTTATGTTCAAAGGGGAATTAGGCATACATTACTACTCCAAGGGAAAAACAAAAGCACGTTCCAACGTTTCATCTTCTTCTCCATTCTACAAGGAGAAATGGAAGAAAATATAGGCCGTTTTTCAATCCAAAGAGCTACAAATTGCTTAAGAAACAACTCGATAATAACAGCTGATACCAGAGTTTTCTTGAAAGATCAGAACCTTTAAGTTGAGCACCACCATCGCTTGGGAGATAAGAGAAACTCTACCTTGAGAGTGATTCCGTATTATCAAATTTGAATTGAATTTCAAGTAATTGGAATTTAACTTAAAAAAAATTAATCCAATTTGTTTTAAGAGGTCATTTTTGAATTGGATATGGTTATTTCATTTCCACCGTTCAAATAAATTAGACATTATAAATTCGATCAAATTCATAGATCAATTAGTGCTAAACTCTCTTTTTGCTATTGTAGTGTTAAACTTTCTTAGTTTTGATTTAATTTTGTCAAATACTTAAATATACGAATATAATTGGTACCAAATCAGACCGAGTTTTGGATATCTAAACTTAAATTTGAGATAGATTGTATCACAGTTCTTCGACAGTGGATAAAAAAGCTATCAATTCATTTTGACTGGTGGAATTCAAAATCGAATCGGATTCGAAGAATGAAATCTAAAACTCACTTTTAACACCCCTTCCGTCAGCGATCCTGCAAAAGTTTCCATCAACCTTTAACTTGAGGTCACTCTGTGCCATTGCCTTCTCAACAATTACCTAACACATATCAATGGCTGTCATAACAGAGGAACAAGACCCGCCAAAGCCATCAAACAACACAACGCACAAACCCACCTCATCATCAACCTTGACTCCGCCCACCACCACCAGCAGCGACACAACAAATCCATTTCGTTTCTGGTTTTACTTTACTATTATAGTGTCTCTCATCACTCTTCTCTTCGTTTCTCTCTCCTCTCTCACGCCTCAGGACCCCAAAACCTGGTTTCTTTCCCTACCCACCAATCTCCGCCACCATTACTCCAAAGGTCGAACCATCAAGGTCCAAATCGCCCCAAGCAAACCCCAAGTTGAAGTGTTTTCAATCCAAGAAGGTCCAATTAATTCTGACAATGTACTGATTGTACATGGGTTAGGTTGTAGTTCTTTTGCGTTCCAGAAAATGGTCAATATTTTGGGTTCCAAAGGTGTTCATGCGGTTGCAATTGATCTGCCCGGTTCTGGGTTTTCCGACAAATCGATGGTAACAACAGAAGAGAACTGGGGTGGTGGGGTTTTTGGGAGGGTTTGGGATATGTATAGTGATATTAAGGAAAAAGGTATTTTTTGGGGATTTGATCAGTTGATTGAACAAGGGTATGTGAATTATGAGGAAAATAAGGTTCGGGTTTCGAAAAGAGAGAGTGTTAAGGCAATTGAATTGGGTCTTGAAGAAATGGGGAGGGTTTTGGGGCAAGTTATTGAGGCAATGGGACTGGCACCTGTTGATTTGGTGTTGCACGATTCAGCATTGGTTTTGAGTGCCAATTGGATTTCGGACAATTCAGGGTTGGTCAGGAGTGTAATGCTTCTTGATAGCGCTTCGAATGGCACAGTGTTGCCTTTATGGGTATTGGAAATTCCAGTTGTAAGGGAGGTTGCTTTAGGGTTTAAGTTTGTGTTTCGGAAGGTCATTGAGATGTGTTGTATGAAATCGGTTGGTGGTTCGGATGTTGAGGCTCATAGGGTTCTTTTGAACGCTAGGGATGGGAGGAAAGCAGTTGTTGGAATGGGGAAGAAACTAAATTATAGTTTTGATTTGGCAGAATGGGGTGCTTTGGATGGTGTGAAAGATTTGCCAATGCAAGTTATCTGGTCGAACAGCTGGTCCAAAGAATGGAATGAGGAGGGAGGTCGAGTTGCCAAGGCACTTCCTCAGGCAACTTTCGTCACACATTCTGACGGCCGATGGCCCCAGGTGAGAATTGACATACCCCAATAGATTTTGACTTGTTTATATTGTATGTGGTTATTTTTTATTAGATATTTCGGATTGTGGACTACTTGTTATTGCATTTCATGATGGTTGTCTAGTTCAAATGATGAAGCAGAATTAGTTAAACTATTCGACTTATTTAAGGTTCTTTTTCCTTAAATTGACATCTGTCTCTGGGCAGCATATGGGTTTTGTGGCTGGTAGGGGTCAAGTCCAGGAATTGTTTCACAACTGCAAATTATGTGGGGTAGATATTATGAGAGAGCTGTAGTTCATATTTTAGTGAGTTCAGTGCTTGAATAGTTTTATAGATGCAATCGAAGCACCATTATTGTCTGACTGACTTATTCTTTCGAGTAGACATAGCTAAGTAATTTAGGTCAGTTGGGTCTTTCGCTGAGAAAGAGACAAATATAATCAACTTGAATTTGAGACTGTTATTCGAAATCATAGTGAAACACTAGATTTGGATTTGTTATCTCATGTAGTCTTGAATCTCTTTAAACATTATTTCTGCGTTACATTTTACATAAAAAACCTAAAATGGAATGAAATACGAGACGAGCACGAGTTACACCTTTTTGTGGGTCAAAGTTCATAGGACCCGCCTATTAGCGGAATTAAAAAGAGAGTTTGTTCCGGCTAATCCACGAAAATGGATAATTGGTTAAGAAAGCTCGAATGAGGAACGTGAAAAATTGATCAGGTGTTGAGGCTTGATGTCTTCGCTCGGCCTTTTGCTTTTCGTGAAAACATATCAATTGAAGTAGAGGGTTTCTTCAAACAACAAGGGGTTGGGTCAGTAAAAGGAACTTGAGTTTTTGGTGCGATTTTGCTATTTTTTTGTACATAACTTTTGATACAATCTCTTTTTTTTTTATCTTACCTATAAAGATAATTTGAGAGATAGTGCCTTTGTATGCTGATAAACCAGGAACACTTTAGATGTCCTTTGCTAGTTGTGTGGTATACAGACATGTTTGAACATTCATGTTTCCAAAAATTGGAAGTTAGCAATGGAAGATTTATATTTGGTAGAGATTGAATGGAATGTTATGGCTATAAATTACATGAACTCAATGTCATACCAGCTGAAACATGAACTTTCAGCCTGGAAATGTTGCTGTTATTGGTTGGGCTGCTAACTTTGTGAGAGTCTCTTATCTTCAAAAAAAATTGCTAAGTATCTCTGGATGTGAATAAACAAATGTTTAATTGGTCATTAGTACTCAGTGCTTGAGTATGCTTGATTTATTTCAGTTCCGTTGTCATTCTTACTTGGGCCTATTTTGTAGTTAATTATTCTTCTGAAAAAATTGTACTCCATTGCATTCTTCCTGCTCTTAACAGAATTTTTTTGTAACCTTTTCGAATGTGTTTTGATAATCCATAAATTGTTTCAAGCTTTAGGAAAGACAAGAGAGTAGACCGTTATCTATATTATGGCATATTTCAGGAAGAGCATGTTTCCACCATGCATGTTAGAATTGGGCAATGCTTACGTCCAGGATGAAGGGAATCGCGTACACCATTCCAGTAAAAGCTTTTTGTTACCAATATTTTCTTTTGAATTTTCATGGGTGATATTCTGTAAAAGGAAGTTCAATCCCAAGTGGCATGACAAGGTTTTCTGAAGTAGAGTTCATTTCGGCCAATTTGGTGCCATGGTAATTTAATCATAGTGATCAAAATGTTCCTCATACTTCCTAAGAGAACTTCAGAATATGAAGTAATAGTGTCCATTATAAAAAAGGACTAAGCCAAAAAGCTCAATGCAAAATTGTAATTTTGAACGGATTTGGTCTGTGTTCAGGCTTGTTTCAATGCATGATACACAAGCTATCGTTTGAAAGCATTCATTACTTGATGAAATGAGACATTCAAGTTTTTGTCTTGCATTGGTTTAATTTCTGTCCAGTTTGCTTTTCCAAAATGTTGAGTTCAACTGATTGCCTTTTCATATTCATGTCATTGTTACCTAATTAAACATGGCACACACTTGCATATCCAAAACCATCTGCTTAAAGCAACAATATCAGAAAGAGAGGGGAAGTCTCTCTCTCAAAAGAGGAAGAAACTTTTGGAGACCGTTTATATTATTATGCTGAGTTCCTTATCTGTAGCACTATTGCTAGATGTGGTGTTCTTTTCTGGTTGTTTGGGGAATTGGACAGTATAGCTAAGTAGGCTTTGATATTTTGTTCTGAGTGATGCTCTCTTGTATTACTTTCAATTTATAATATTCCATTTCCCATCTTTTTATGACTTAGGAACATACATCTGATGAGCTGGCTGAAAGTATTTATCGGTTTCTGTCCTCATTACCTAAACCCAGCAGACAAGCTGAGGAAGAGTCTATACCCGAGCATATTCAGATGATGTTTGATGAAGCAAAAAGCATTGACCACCAACACCACCATCAACATGGTCATGGTGGCCATGGCCACCATGATGGTCATGACCACGGTCATGAACATGCCACTGGATATATGGATGCATATGGGCTTGGTCATGGATGGGCGAGTTGATCTATTTTTCTTTTCCCCCCCCTCCTCCGGTTTGGTTGTTTCCATGGTATCTTTTTGTGTAATGAAGATGCTTAGTTTTGTTTCCCTAACACTAATTGTTGTATGAGGTTCTTCTGCCTGGAAGCTACATATGTATCTGAAGTTTGATGTTGTAACATGGCAGCTCTCTTTGTAAGAAGACCAATATGTATCTTGAAGTTTTGCTATGTATGGCACTGGTTTTGAATTTTAGTGCATTTGAATTTACCGTTTGTTTCTATTAACACTTAAGTTACTTGGATTAATGTTGTCAACCAATTTTCACAATTATGTTTCCATGCATATCTACACCAACTAGTTTGGTCACCATTAAGTCTAATTGAAAAGTTGTAAATTAATCTCTAATGGACCATAATAAAGAGGGTATCTCTTGAAATTCAATATCAACCAAGAGGAATATAGTGTAATTTTACTTCATTGTTGAAATTGAACATTTAAATTGGTGTCGATTATAATTATCTCTAAAAAAATCTTAGTTTAATCTTTGACTATTATTGTATTTTTATAAGCCAAAAATTTAATTTTTTAATTATAATATTATTTATTCTTAAATTTTTAGTCTGAAACAAAATTTTGGTGTGTAAGGAGACCTCCACCCACCGATTCTAAGTCATCAATGATAAAGCGCACTTTTCCCATCCCTAACTAGCAGAAACTAAACTAAGCTGGTAAGCACCGAGAGCCCGCACCGAAAATGGGGTGTTGTGGTGATGAAGAGGAAGATGATATCCTCCAACCGCTCCACCCCGATCATTCCGGTGACCTGTCCTCCACCGCATCCTCGGCCGTGGACGGGGGCTCCGACGACTGGACCATCGTGACATCCCCGATGAACTCCCTCTTCTCAGCCCTAATTTGCAGGGACACCATGCGGGTCATCCTCGAGAAACTCCCACTTGTCGATCTGGCGCGTGCGGCGTGCGTGTGCAGGCTGTGGAACTCTGTGGCCTCCGATAGGGAAATCAAGACGAGGGCGTTCAAGGCCCCTTGGAAATTGAAGGAAATTGTTGGGAATCCCAGCTCTGGAAGCTTCTGGAGAGATAATAGCCTTGGTAAATTCGCCATTTCGCATCGGTTGGTTCGTGGTGATTCTGTTGCTAGCCTCGCCGTGAAGTACTCTGTTCAGGTATAATCTGTGTGTGTGTGTGTGTGTCAGTTTGATTTCCGTAATTGGAGGGTGTTGATTGGGAGCCTTGGGCTGGGTATGGAAATCAACTTTGTCATAATGTGCTAAAAATGGCTCTCATATTCTAATCAGCTTGAGCATTTTAATCTTGCAGTGGCCAATGACCACTGGTGTGAGTTTGTATATATGTGCATTCATGTAAGCTTCGGTGGGTATGTATGATTTTTTGTATGGTTAGTTCTTTCTGTAATTGTGGGTGATGGGTGAAATATTGTGCACAATGGAGAATTGACTGGATTGATTGCCTTTTTTTTGATTTTTTGTTGGTGTGGTTTCAAGTTGATCTGATTGAATTGAACAATTTTTTTTCCTCGGATGGTTTTCTTCGTATTGTTGTGCTACTTATGATTGCTGAATTGTTCTTGTTTGTTCTGTTCCAATGTCAAAATATAGCTAGCGGGTGAATAGACTTGGGAATTTTTTGGGTGGGTAGAATTTTGATTAATGTCGGGAGTCTCGTGAATTGGTTATGCCTTGGGTGAATGCAATTGGAAGTGTACAAAATCCTGTGTTAAGTATTTTCTATAATGGGCAGTACCAGAATTTTTTTGATTACAAATCCTAATTTGTTGGGCTTGCATTGGACTATAATAAGCCCACAGTACAAGTAGGCCATAATGTAGTGTTGTTGTTGCCAATGTTTGTTGCTGAAAGGGGAAGACTAGGCAGACGCAACTTTCGAAGTGACTACTCCTAGACTCAACCATACATTTCTAAGCTTGGTAGTTTGAGCATCTTAATCTTTCACCAGTTAGGGAACTCTAATTTACTATGCTTATTCAGTAAAATAGGTGATAATAACAACCTTTTGTTCACATTCCCTGCCCTGAAAATAGTTTGGATTTTCAATTCTTGAACCTAGTCTACCAATTTTGCTAACCATGAAAACAAGGTGCTGGAATGCCGCCCTGTTGAAGTATGCCCACGTGCCACCGCCGTCCTACGGTTTACCTTTTAGTTAGGAAATTGCCAACAAGTTCATGAAGTGCTTCCCAGCTCCCTCCAAAAGTCTCTGAATTTTGGCTCTCTCTCTCTTCTGTATTCAATAGCATCTAATTGCAATAGATTTGTTTGCTGAATTGCTGATTAGATTGATTAATGTTTATACTTAGCAGCTTCCGTTAAATTAGTGATAAGTGCGTACAAGACAAGGCACCACTGATTACTTCTCCTTGCTTTGTACTTTCTCAACAATTTGTGTAAGTTGACGGGGAAAGAATTCATCCTACTAACAATCTGCCTGCATCAATTAGATGTTTGATGTCAGTGCAAGGGATTGCAATTATAGTTTCGTGCGAAGGGATTTCATGGTTGTTGTGATCACAGTGTTGGTTGTGGTGGCCACAATGGCGATGCTGGATGTGGTGGTGGTTTTTTTTTTTTTTTTTTTTTGGGGGGGGGGTGATGGTGGTGGATGTGTGCGGGTGGGGGTGACAGTGGTGGGTTGGTTGGGGGAAAAACAAAGAGTTCTAGGGTTGAATTTTTGGTTCGTAGGTTATACGAGTCAACTTGAACATGACCCAATTAGAGATCACGTTATGTTGAGACATCTGAAATAATTAATTAATTAAATTATAATTGATTAGTACTCTATATAAATTCAATCATGAAAATGATACGAGATGACTCGATTGCCCACTAGGTGGCGGCGGTGTTAGTGGTGGTGGGATTGAATAGTGGCAATATTGTGGTGGAGGGGAAGAGCAAAATAAGAAAATCAACAATTTTTAGTTTTCAGCTTTTTCTTCTAATCAAACAGTTTAATTCAACTCAGTTCGTAAATTCCAATACATACCAAAAAATTTTAATATAAAAAATTCAGCATTCAGCACGTAATATTCAACATTTAATTTTCAATTTTATTAAACAACACCTTAGTAATATAATCTTTTGGGAGCTAGAACTTGCTTTGTGTTGAACTATTGAATATAGTGCTACTATTGTGTCACTAGTTAGTACCGTGCTCATACTTTGTACAGCAGATCTGCGTATGTTCATGAGTACATCTACATCAAATGAAAAAGTTTACAGCATGCCCACGAGTTGGTGTGCAAGCAAGCTTTTTTGGTAGGTTTATGCGGAAAATAGTAGAACAACTTGTTTGCATGCATGGACTTATTATAACTACTGGAATGTGTTGCCATCACAGGCCTGCCTCTTTGTGGCATTTGTTGAGACTCTTTGGTTCCTTGTTGATTCTGTATACTTTCTTTTTTTCTTCCTATTTTTTCCCTTTTAACGTTAATGGTTTAGCTTGGTTCTGTAATTTTTTTCTAGCTCTTATTTGTAGGTGACAGACATAAAACGAATGAATAACATGATGAGTGACCACGGGTTACACTCAAGGGAGAGGTTGCTGATCCCTGTAAGCAAACCAGATCTTCTCATCAATGTTACATGCTACATAGAATTGGATATCTACGCCAAAAGGGAAGTGGCAGTACTCTATCTCGATGGTGGCCCTGATAGAAAGCTCAACTGTTTATTGAATAGGGTGACTTCTGACCGTGGCAAGAGAAGGCTAGTTGACTCCTTGAAGAAAAGCATGCAGGTCGATGATGGAACTGCCCAATACTACCTGTCTGTATCAAATGGTGACCCTCGAGCTGCACTCACAGAATTCTCCGAGGATCTTAGATGGGAAAGGCAGGTGGGATTGTCCTAGTTTGTAAGGTAAAATTATATGCTGGGTTTGGTCTTTTTTAAAATAATTGGTGGTAGAGGCAGCGTAAAGTTTGGAATAGGGTGCTTCTACATCACGTATAGTTGTATCTGCATATAGCTGTATCCGCATTTATCATTTTCTTCTACATTTTCCAACTCCACTATAAAGGCACATTCAGAATGTTGATAAAAATTCTACCATCACAAGTGGTGCTCTTCCATCAGAATCAAGTTAGAGGAAGTCCAAACTGCTACAAAGCGTTTTCTGGGTGGTTTCTGTCTCTGGTCGATCAATCTGATGTGGAACTTGTGTTGTATATGATTCTGGACAATCTTGGGAAGTGTTGTATACTTGAAATTTCTAATACCAATGGACCTTCTCTTTGTGTTTTGCTGCTTGCTTTAATCAGTACATGCTGGCAACATTCTGTGAAGTTTTTCGCCTGCACATCGATCACTTGTAACAGGAAAAGAGAGGACAGAAGAACGTAGTTTTGTTAGGCTTTCACTTCCTGATGTTATTTGAAAAGTATTAACCAATGTATAAAGATACATATCAAATTTGAATGATATTTGTAACTTATAATTGCTATTTTAGAACTTTATAATCAATATATATTTAAAAATTAAATAGTTTGTCAAGTAGTTGTGTATGAAATTTAATTTTTTATATTTATTTTTATTACCTTTTAATGGGTAAATGTTTGTCTTGATGGATATAATATAACGCTTTAAAGTTGTTCCAATTCCTAATATTTTTTTGGATTTTGCCTTTTTGTGCTACCACTTCTGCCCTTGCCTCAGCTTTATGTGATCTAGGCTATAACCATATAGTGGTTGATGATGAACTATAGTCTTCAATTCGGTAAGTTTATCCGACGGTTTCAAATAGATTTATCTAACAGTTATTAAAATCGTTCTCAAAATTATTAATATTATATCGTATTTTTAGACACGGGTTATTCTTAGTTACCTTACAAGACAGAATTACAATCTTACGGGGCTATGGCGATGAATTATTGATAGTGAAGCACTGAGTATAGGAGGTTGTCGTAAGTCATCATCACCTTGCTGCTAGATAGTCCGCTGTAGTTGGGCTAACCTCTGTGCATACCCTTACTGAAACCAAATTTTGCCGATTCTTGTTCACAATTTTTTTAGTCTGTTGGGAATTTTTTTTTTCCGGAAAGTAAAATAGATTCTATTGTTTGTATTAATATGATATGAACAGTGGTCTTGTTTGGCATTGACTTTTCGGAAAATTGTGATGAGGTACGTTCTAAATTACTTAATTGTGAGAAAATACATTGACTAAAATCTTTTGTAAATAAGTATTCTTGACTTGGGATACATTTTGGCAGATTTTCAGATTTTTCTTTACTAAAATACATTTTTTCATATTTATTGGAAAGATTGGTAATCTCATTTTTTTTTATGAGATTTGGTTTATTATATTAAGAGTTTCTTATTTTAATGAGACACAGTGAATTTGAATTTTAAACTACATCGTCTTTTTCATTTTTCATCGTTGGATATTCTAAACTACACATTCATTTTCATCGTTTAAGTCACAACCGAGTTTTTCATTTGGCAAAAATGTCATCATTTTGAATCAATGTACGATCTTCATCTTTTCCAATAAATAAATTAAATTAAGATATTGTTACAAGCATTGTTCAAGAACATCTCCAATGGATCCTTGACATCAGACATTGAATAACAACATTAGATTTAGGTTCATATTTTCGATTATAATATAAATCTATATTGAAATTTATTTTTTTAATATTATTTTTTAATGTTAAACGACACTAATTGTTCTCAAATTTAACATGTCATCTTGCAATATTACAATGTGGTGTAACACTGTCATTCATTAAAAATAATATATATGAATGTTACATTTATGATGTCATATTATATGATGCATACCATTTAGATTGTGTATGAATTAGTGAATGTAATTTTACATTTTTTTGTTAGTAATTAAAGCGTTAATGAAAGTGTTACATTGTCATGTATCACTATAATGTCATATTATCATCAATTTGAATTAGAAGAGAAGGAATATCGATTTGCAATAGAGTTTCAACGTCTGTTCTGTCACTTCACTTCACAGGCGAACGATTCAACTGAATTTTAATAGGATTGTTGCATGACTTCTGACGGTTTTCTTATGCACTCTTTGCACTAGGTAATTGTAACATTGGGGGCACTTTTGTCATTCAAAAAAAAGAGTACTTCTATACAAAATATTTTGTACTGAGTATTTTTTCACAATTAAGTGGTGAATTAAGGTGGTGTTTGATAAAATTGAAAGCAAAAGTCTAAAAATTGAAAGCTAAAATCTGAATTAGTGGATTGTTTGGTACTCATTGAAATTTAAGTACTGAATTGAACCAAGCTGTTTAATAATTACACATAGTTGACGTTTGAAAATAAATTAATATTCAATTTTACCCTTTCACTCTTTAATTTGAAAATATGCTTTTATCTTATAAAAAATTACAATATATGATATTTGTTTAATTCATAAAATAAATCATAATCACTATTATCATATTGTAGCCTATATTTAATAAACATGATAATAAAATTAATTGAAGTTAAATTTATCACTTAAAACTGTCAATTGTTATAAATGTTAAAAATTACAACTATGTTACAAATCAAGAATTTAGTTTTCTTGCAATTTGTTCATGCAAATTGATCATAAAAATTTGATCACAATAACTTAATAATAATTTTTTTTTTCAATAACTAATAAATAATCAAAAAATATTGAAAAAAAAAAAACAATGAAAGGCGTGTGTATGTGTGCAATGGGCAGTGTGTGTGTGTGATATTAAACTGTGTGTAATTATGTGTGTGTAACTATATGTGTGTATATGTGCAATATTCCTTCCTTTGACAAATTCTTGCTGCTCTTCTAAAATAAGTTTAGGAAGAATTTCCCCAAGTCTAGTAGCTAGGATTTTAGTGAATACCTTATACACAAAATTACATAAACTTATCGGTCGAAATTCATCAAAAGAAACAGGATTTTCCTTCTTTGGTATAAGGGATAACAATGTAGCATTCACTGATCTGGGAATAACTCCCCCTTGAATGAAAAAATTTGCAACAGATAATAAATCCATCTTAATTACCTCCCATGCAGTCTTAACAAATTGACCCGAAAAGCCATTTAGTCCCGGAGCACTATGAATGGACATCGCAAAAACAGTCTCCTTAAGCTCCTCCAACGTAACATTTGACATTAAAGAAGCATTGTCTTCATCAGTCACTATCTTGGGGATAACGTTAAACAACTCCTCCTCCATAACATGGGTTTCAGTAGAATATAGAGCTGAGTAGTAACTCACAGCATAGTTCGCAATTGCTTGATCATCCTCCAGCCAAATATCATTTGAATCTTTAATTCTAGAAACTCTATTCCTCGTTGCTTTACCTTTAGCCATAGTATGATAGAATTTAGTATTTCGTTCTCCCTCCATTGCCCATTTCACATTAGCTCTCTGCTTCCAAAATATCTCCTCCATTCTCAAAGCGTGTTCCAGTTATTTCCTCACTTCCAGCAAAGCCATATAATTTGCCTCTGTATCCGACCTTTCCACCTGCAATTCATCCTGGACCAGACTCCTCTCCAACCGCTTAATATTCTCAAAAACATTACCAAAAGTATCCTTATTCCCATCTTATTAACTGAAACTTCAAAGTTCTAAGTTTCAAAGAGAGGTTCTCAATAGGGTTAGACGAATAATTTGCAGGCCAATAAAACTCTACTAACTTCATAAATCTAGGATGTTCAATCCACATGTTTTGAAATTTGAAATAAGAAATCCTTGCTTGAGAATCTATCTCCGAAAATTTGGTAATTAAAGGGCAATGGTCAGACTTCACTATGCCAGCATGTTCAACCACAGTACTTACAAATCTACTCCTCCATTCCATACTCACCAAAGCCCTATCCAGTCTCTGCCACATTCGTGATCTACCTTGATGGTTATTGCACCATGTAAAAGTAGATCCTACATACCCACAATCTTGCAAACCCATAGAGCTTATAAAACCAGTAAACTCACTCATAATTGACAAACTTGGAACAACACCACCTTTCCTTTCTGTTGAAGAGACGATTGTATTAAAATCACCAACCACCATCCAAGGAGCATTAGAAACTGGTAGCCCAGACAAATGAGCCCATAATTCTCTTCTTTGTATATGCTCACATTTAGCATAGACAAGGGAGAAAAGAAAAGGCACTGAACCCATGTAAGATACCTCCACCGTTAAAACTTGTTCATGAGCATATTTTAATAAAACCTTCACTCTGTGATCCCAAATCACCCATATGTATTTTTCAGCTAATGGATTAGCTAAATATGATGAAAACCTCATATTATTACATAAGCCATGCATTTTAGAAGGAAGTAACTTTGGCTCTAAAAGACAGACTAAAGAAATGTCATGCATCTTCACTAACTTCTTGAGCCTCATCCTAGAAGCCTCCTGATTTGCCCCCCTCACATTCCATGTAATCGTATTAATCATTAAAAAATTTTAGATTGGGAAATCTTGCTAGACCTTGATCTAGTAACCATATCTACTCTAAAAAGCTCTTGTCTTTGCTCTGCATTTGATTCCAATTCTTGAGTATCACTAACCACTCTTTCATCACCCCTACTAGTAAGCTCATCTTCTGAATAAAATCCCCTATCTGGTGGTTCCGTTGTACGATGCAGTCCACATTCATCATTCATAACAATCAATGTACCCTCTTGACAGGCGTATTGGTGTTCCACCAAAAACGTAGAAGCCAAAGAGGGATGTTGACAATTAGGCATCTCTCTCAAGGTGGGATGCTGCACAGGTTTGCTTGGGAATGGTAAATCTACAATTAAAGAGAGAAGAGGATCCAGTTCTGCATACTTATTGACAAGCGATGGGTCATCTAAAATTATCGGTGCCGGAACATCACCTTTCTGTTGGGCCTGATCGTCTGTAGAGGCCTTGGGCAAATCACAGCCATTTTGCTCTGCATGTTCTTCAATCTCAACAACCAAGTTTGTATTTGGAAACGAAGGATTCTCAAAATCTTGAATTGGAACACTTTCCTTATGAGGATTTCCCTTTCCATTATCATTTGAATTCATTGTACCAGAACGCTCCCCATTTTCCAGGATCAAAATTGAATTTTCCTTTTCAATATTCCCTCTTTCCAAGACTGGCTCTGCTTCTTTCCCGAATACAGCTACTGTTTCCTTACCTGGGTTATTATCCTTCTTCAGCTTCTGCTGTTGCTTCCAGCCTCCCTTGATTTGTTTATGAAAATGTACATGTCTTGACTGCAATTGTGCTTCCCCACTACCTTGTCTTTCCTTAAATACGTTGCCTATAATAAGATTATGCGTTCCCTTCGAATCTGCAATTAGGATCTGCTTTCCTTTTTTCTTAGCCATAGTTTCCTTTTCGTCTCCTACTAATTTCTGGGAATGAATTCTTTCCGTCTGGGATCATCATCTTCTCCGTTGGCTTCTTCTTCCTGCATTCAAGTTCATCATGGCCTTGCTTCATGCAGTTTTTACAGAATTTCTTGTTTCTTTCATAAACTATCTGTTGCCATCTTGCATCCTCAACCCCCATATCAATCCAGATTCTATTTGGATTATTTGCAAGAAGGTTTACCTCCACACATACCCTTGCTACCCCAGGCCTAGCTAAAGAGAGCGTCCCCTGATCATATGCCAAAACTTTGCCTATGGGTTTTACGAGTAATTCCAAAAACGGTTTCTTGAAGAAATTTAGAGGCAATCCAGGTAATGATATCCACATAGGCACAATGGATGGCTTAATCCCTGGTACAAACGCTGAAAACCATTTAAAAAATCTAAACAAGTAATCTTCAATCATAGTAGCATCTTTTAACCACGTCTTCACATAGTCTTCTTGCTTTTCAAAACGTATCAACACATGCCTTGGGTCTATTGAATCTATCTCAAACTCACCTTTTAATCCCCATTTAGATCTTATTACTTCTCGGATCATGCCCAAACTAGGTCTGCCATAGGCACACTTGCCTATCAACGTATATTGAAGGGATAAACATGATTGTTTAACCTCTTTATTGGTGAAGTAAAAGGCCGGTTCCCCTTCATAAAAAACGATAGGCTTTTCAATCTTGGGTAAAGGATCTTCCACAAAGACAGGTTTGGATGATTGTTTGAAGAGAGAAGTATAGGTGGGCTGTGTTTGTGGTGGGTTAATAGGTTGTAAATCCGGTGGTTTTGGTGGAATGTTGGAAGAACTTGGTGCGACACTCATGAATTTTGAAAATCCTAGAGAGAAGTCAGAGCTTCTCTCTCTAAACTCTAAAAGCCCACACCATCAAGGCCAACATACATTACTTAATGGACCTAGGAATATTTGCAGGACTTAACCAATCACTTGGGTCATCATGTCTTTGAAAGATTTCACAAAAGACGAAAATAAATCCACTATCTGTTTTACATCAAGTAACTAGGGGTAACTTGTGCCTGATGTTACGGTGCAACGTAAATCAACCGATTAATTTGGAGAAGTGAGGAGTGAAGATCCCAGAGAGAGAAAGTGAGGAGATGAATGTAAAATTTAATGTGAATGGTTTTAAAAGAGATGTTGGTGACTGCTAGTTGAGTCTATTTGAGACTGTCGGATAGGCTTATTGAAACTTATTCAGTGTTGTATTATAGATATGTGGAGTAATTCTCGATATAGCAATAAAAGAAAGACGTATAAGTGGAACAACTCATTAAGTTCTCATTGAAATAAGATCCACGGAAAGAAAAACACTTGTCATTTGTTGGTTATTAGTGACATTCCGAAAACGTCCGAATCAAAATATGACTTTTAAATTAAAATTTGAATTAGTGGATGCTGCCAAGGGGAATGGCGAAGCCATACACAAAGGAAATTTGTTCACTATATTAGAAGAATAATAGGGTTAGAAGTTATATACTGTCACAGACTCACAATTCCCAACCCTCACGCCTCGCTCCGCCCATGGGCTCGTGGACCATTAGGGCTAGTAGTCATGTATTAAAGAAATATCTTCTTAATCAGTTGCATCAGCAGCCCTTTTAACCACTGACCCTAATTTTCCTATGAAAAGATATTGTTGGCCTTTGAAGGAAAAGGCAATGGAATAATAGGCCCTGTAATGTTGGGTTTGGGTCCAGCCCATGTGGGTAACCCAACCCATAATTATGGGTCCATGGTCCATATTCAATTTAATTTAAGAGTTTTTTTGAAAGTCGGTACTTAATTTAGTATTTAATTGTGTAAAAGTATTTAGTGAAAAATATTTTGTACATATGTACCTTGTTTTTTTGAATGACAAAAATACCCATTTAGTAATACAAACTAGCCTAAGGATTGATTTTGAAAAACAGCTGGAAGACATGCCATAATCTCTTGAAATTCGACAACTGAATCTTCGTACAAAACACGGTTTTTGAAATCTAAATAAATTCAACCACAAAAAAATCAAACACACAAGCATCCGAAAAATAGAACGATAATATTATACGTTGTCATAGTAATATTATACTGTGACATTACATAGATACACGTATTGTGCATAAAAAATTGTACGTGTCAAAAATTGTTGATATACTAGAATGCATCAAATCATTGATAAAAAAAATTGAATTTGATACAAATAAATTTAACATTTATATGAAAATAGAATAATAGTATTATAAGTTGTCATAATCACATTACACTGTCACATTACACGGATACATGTATCTTGTCACAAATAAATTTAACATTTACATAAAAACATAATAATAATATTATACATTGTCACAATGACATTACACGGGTACATGTATCATACATGTAAAATTGTACATGTTAAAAATTGTTGATATACTTAAATTATTAATAAAAAAAATACAGCAGATACTTATTTTATTTTTCAAAAAAAAAAAAAACAACTGCTAATAAACATGGGGGGGGGGAAGGCAAAACCAGGCTCATGACGTTATATATTTTCAATTTTCAAAAAATGATAATCATCATATTAACATCAAACATATATATTCAAACATAAAGTGAAGAATACGATATACGTTAAAGAAGACGAAGAATATCAGACATTGATGTAGAAAAAGAAAACTAGACGATGAAGTGTTTTTCGTTGACGAAGAAAGACAAACATTGACGTAAAAGAAGAAAATTAGAAGTTAGAAATTTACATTAGCCGTTAAAGTATAATCTAGAAGATATAAGTTTAAAATTCAAATATTCTAGTCTATTAAAATAGAAAATAATTAATATAATAAAATAAGTCCCATAAAAGATGGGATTGTCAAACTAAACAGTCTAATAAATATCGAAAAATATATTTTAGTAAAGAAAAAATTTAGAAATCTGTCAATGTATATCTATCTATAATACATTTCAAGTCAAAAATGCTTAACTATAAAAGATTTTAGTCGATGTATTTTCTCTCAATTAAGTAGTTTAAAAAGTATTTCCTTATAATTTTTGGTTTAATTAATGTGCTTTGTTTTATTGTTAAACATAGAAAGAAAAAAAAGGGGTGCTTTGTGAAATAACGTGGTCAAACTTTGACCACAAGAAACCTAATTAAATTAGGCTTTGGCGGCTATTTAAAACCTTGGTGTGGAGGCGTAAAGACAGAAGCAAAGAACGGCGGCTTTGAGCCGCGACGAGACCGAGAGGAGGAAAATGGTTATTCGTGCACTCGACGTCTGATTTTGATAAAATTTAAAATGTTGTTCATAATAACAAGAGTTACATAGTAATCAATTTCTTAATCAAAAGTCTTCTCAAATAAGGGATACAACAATTATAATTAAAGTGTATTTGAGCAGTTAATGATGTTGAATATCGTAAACCTTTTGCAGGGTGTTAGAGAAATCATGGTGTCAGACTTGAAAAGACTATTCCCAAGACCCTGCAATATAACGGGATAGCAGAAAAAATAAATAAAACGATTTGCGAGAGAATTAAATATATGCTCTCTCAAGCAAAATTGTCTACATCTTTTTGGAGTGAGAATGTGGGGACAACTATTGATTGGATTGATATTTATCCGTCAACGCCTTTGATTAATCCCTGAAAGAGTTTGGAGAGGTAATAATATTTCTTTTTAAACACTTAAGAGTATTTAGTTGAAGGGTATTTGTTCATATTCCTTATGATGAGGGATCCAAGCTTGACAGAAAGGTTAAACTGTGTATCTTCTTGGGTTATGAACATGAAGAATTTGGTTATAGATTGTGAGATATAGTTGATGGAAAAATTGTCAGATGCAGATATATGGTTTTCTTTTGAAGACTTCAGAGTCTTTCAGTGAGAAATTTTTTGATTTGGGTCCAGTTTCGCCTCCACCAAGTACGCATGATGATCACTAGAGAGATGTCCAAGAAGAACATGTTGATGCAGTTGATGAACCAACCATTGATATTGATGGAGTACCTATACTTGATCCTATAGAACTAGAACATCCAAAGCAAGTTCTTCCAGAGCCAACTTAGTATGTAGAGCCAACTCCAGAGCTACTAGTTGAGACTCAGTTAAGAAGATCTATCCAAGACAATCGACCTCCTAGACGATATTCTCTTGATGAATATGTGTTACTCACAGATGGTGAAGAGCTTGAGAGCTTTAAAGATGTTATATCACACACTTAGAATAAGGAGTGACAAAAAGCCATGCAAGAGGAGATAAAAATGACCTCTCAAGCTAGTCCCTAAGCTATTTACATAAAACTAAGTTCGTCTAGATTTTCGCATTGCATCCAGTAATCTATGTTCATCCCCGAGTTTATCTATCTTTGTGAGAAAGATTGAGACTGAGTTTAACATGACATGTTGATTAATTTATCTCTAACTCATTTTGAACTAGGAATGTACCAAGGAAGATGATAAATGGATGAATTGCTAAAAGCAGTTTATCAAAAGCTCTACCTTCTCTCTAGAAATTTTTCTCTTCATGAGTTCTTCACCAAACAATTCCCAAATCCCACCAAAACCACCAGATTTGAATCCATACAACTCAAAAGAAAACTCCCCAACCTTTGCTTCATTGTTTAAACCTTCATTGAATCCTATAACTAAACCAAAACCTATTCCCATGATTGGGAAGCCGATTGTCTTTTATGAAGGATAGCCTGCCTTCTACTTCACCAATGAAGAAGTTCAAGCTTCTTGCCTCTCCTTGCAATATTCTCTCATTGGTAAACGTGCTTATGGAAGACCTTCATTAGGAGTAATCAAGTGATCAGATCAAAGTGGAGTCCCAAGGGAGATATTGAAGTTGGTTCTATCGATCCAAGACACATATTGTTAAGGTTCCAGCTACATGAGGATTACGTCAAAACTTGGTTAAAGGATGCCACCTTGATTGAAGATTATCTATTTAGTGAAAAATAGAAGGTACAATACGAAAAAATAATTTTTTAGTTCCATAATTGGACCCATAAGTCATATATCTGTCAAGGATAGTAATATGATTCGGAATATTCTTGTTATCTTGATCACTAAAATAATAAAACAAAAAGTATATACTAATTTTATTTATAAGAACACAGATCAACACGAAAAATAAATAAGAACAACTAGAATTTTAATCCGAGCCTTGTGAAACATAATCTCCTTAAGACATATTTGTTCCCTCTCGATGCTCAAGGTGAATGAGCAACTTTCTTCTAAGATAAAATAATTTTTCTTCTTGAAAAAACAGTATTTCACTCTTCAAGAGTCCAGCGACCACAACTTGTGTTTATATTTGAACTAAACCAAAAGAAGAATGCAACAATATGCACATAGAGGAGAAGAATTCTAAAATTGGAATCCAGAATGAGATGTAATGAAATGACAAAGGAGCAGTCTATTTATAGACCATTGATGGCTATTCAGATTACTTGAAAAGGCATGAGTTGCCACTGTTCAAATTGAAGAGACACACTCTCTAATCTAAACAGGCTAGAAGTACCTCCTGGATGAATAGTCTCTCTAAAAACAGACCCATGGAATGAACCAGACCCTTTTTGATGCCAAATTCAAAAGGTAACAGATAGAAATTTCAATTGGGATTTTTAATTATGATCCGCGTTTGGATTCGATTGATTCTACCCATGACTCGCACCACTCCAAATATATTTTGTCAAAAAAAATTATAGCTTTTTGGCCCGAACCCAAGCCAAGTCGGGTTGTGGCATGGCAAGCGGCGTGTGATAACCAAGGTAGTGTAGGTGCTCGCTCCATTTACAAAAGTGTGGTTCCCCTTGGGATTGAAACCTAAGAAGTCAACTAGGAGTATATTAACTCACCAAAGTGTTGGTATTTTTCCAACGTGAGACAAACCTTATTATACTATATCAATCTTAGTTTATTTTATCATTTCAAATAGGTCACTTTGAGACATAATTTTTCATTCAAATCTTAATAGTTTTAGAGTTGGACAATATTACATAGACTTTATTTAGTGACTTTGTTTGCTTAGCTTATCATTTTTTGTCATTAGATTAACATGGACCCCACTATTAGTTGAGACCCACTACTATGATCCATCGTATCACTAAATAAGATCACTAAATTAGGTACAAAAAGTGTCAAAAAAATATTTTCTTCTATCCCTTTCTTTCATTACATTGATTCGACATAGTTTGAAAATAGACTCATCAATATGAATGAAAAGAAAAATAACCAACTAGCCATATTGGACCATTGAATATTGTTGATCACTACTCTTTGTCCTCTTCCCCTCTTCCTAATCAATACAATATAATATTTACATCATTTCAGTATTTTAACGTGATATAATCGCTCATAATAAACAAATAAGTGAGCAAAATGATCCTACTCCTTCAAACAATCATCACTCCATATAAGATAGTAACTGCAACTTATTCAAAAAGTGGAATACATTTTGTCAGCTTGTTTGTTTATTATTGGGCAATTACATCACGTGATAATACTAATCTGATGTAACCGTTACATCCAATAATTACTCTATAAACAGATGTCAATTTTACCGAGAGAGAGAGAGAGAGAGAGAGATCCAATTGAAGATGCCTTTGCAGAAGAAGTGTCCAAATCTTCCTGGTTCTCTCACTTTCTGTTTTCTAGGACATCACTGTTTTTTACTATTATAATGTTTGATAGGATAACTTCTATTGTATCCACAAAAAAAAGTATGACTACTATACTAAAAAATGGACAATACTGATTGAAGATGTCAATTTTATCGGGAGAAAAGAAGAGAGAGAGAGAGAGAGAGTAATCCAATTGAAGATGCCCTTGCAGAAGAAGTGTCCAAATCTTCCTGGTTTTCTGAATTTCTGCTTTCTAGGGCACCATTGTTTTTGACTATTATATTGTTTGATAGGATAACGTATATTGTATCCACAAAAAAGAAAGTATGACTACTATACCAAAAAATGGATCCAAGTCGTTGGCTTTGTGTTGATTAATTTATTTGTGACTGTTCCTTTTGAAAATATTAAAGTAAAGAGAAACAATAAAACATACAAAATTTTATGGATTGGTGAAAAATGGAAGGTACAATACGAAAAAAATAATTTTTTAGTTCCGTAGTTGGACCCTTAAGTCATTTATTTGTCAAGGATAGTAATATGATTCAAAATATTCTTGATATCTTGATCATGAAAATAATAATAAAAAAAATTATATAATAATTTTATTCAGGTCATGCTTTCATTAGCAGAAGATTAGAGGTCTAGTAATGTAATAATGTTTAGTATCCAAATAGTTGTAACAGATGATGTGTATATAATTAGAAAATGCGTAATTAAAACAGTGCAACTACATGGACACAGATCAACATGAACAATAAATAAGAACAAACCAGAACTTGAATCCGAGCGTTGTGAAATACAATATCCTTAAGATAGATTCGCTCCCTCTTAGTACTCAAGGTTAATGAGTAACTGTCTTTCAAGATAAAACGAATTTTCCTTCTTAAAGAAGCAGCACTTCAATATTCAAGATTCCAGCGAATACAACTTGTGTTTATACTTGAACCAAACCAAAAGAAAGATGCAATAATATGTAGAGAGAGAGAGAGAGAAGAATTCTGAAATTAGAATTCAGAATGGGACGAAATGAAATGGCAAAGGGGCAGTCTATTTATACATCATTGATGGTTGTTCAGATTGCTTGAAAAGGAATGAGTTGCCATTGTTCAAATTGAAGAAACACACTCTTTAATTTAAACAGGCTAGAAACACCTCTTGGATGAACAGTCTTTCTGGAAACAGACCCATGGAATGAACCCAGACCCCTTTTGGCGTCAAATTCAAAAGGTAACGGATAGAAATTTTAAAAATCCTGTTGGATTTAAATTTCAATTGAGATTTTTAATTATGATCCACGTTTGGATCCAATTGATTTGACCCATGACTCGTACCACTCCAAATAAATTTGTTCAAAAATGATGTAGTTTTTTGGGCCGAGCCCGAGCAGGTCGGGTCATGGTGAGGCGTGCGGCACATGATAACCAAGGTAGTGTAAGTGCTCGTTTCGCTCACAAAAGTGTAGTACTCCTTGGGGTCAAAACCCAAAAAGTCAACTAAGAGTATATTAACTCACCAAAGTATTGGTCTTTTTCTAATGTGAGACAAACCTTATTTTACTACACCAATTTTAGTTTATTTTATCATTTCAAATAGGTCATTTTGAGACATAATTTTTCATTCAAATCTTAATGATTTTGGACAAATAAATATATCACGTTAATCTCCTAATAGAGGAGAACGCGTATAAACTCTTGGTTATTAACTATATGTTTGTTTTTTGATGAACACTAAACAATGCATACGACTTAACTCATTGTAGACATCTAATAGCAAAATGGCTCAAAACCTTTGTATGAAAGCTAACAAAGAAACAATGAATGTATGGTTTATGGTAGTTCATATTTTTTGCATTTCAAACACAACATATATATTATTAGATTTTATTATGGTACATACCTATTTCATCGTTCTTTAAAAAATAACAATATTGTAATGGTACTTTTCAGATTTTTTCTGCCATTGTTCTTATTTGCAGAAAATCAAGACTTCATTCAAGAGCTGTTGTGGAATATCCTTACAGCAGATTTCATGGTTTCTATGGGTACAATAACAGACTAACGAATGGAAGGGCAAGCCTTTGAAAAAGTTCCAAACATTGTGCTTACGATTGTCCTCTATAAAAGTTTCAAATTCTTCAAGAAATAAACAAATGGCATTGATTTGGAACTTGCCAGTCCATTGATAATACAATACCAATATAATTATTGATTTCCACTGCTTAACGAGTTTGGACAAGTGTTTCTGTAGTAGACGAGTAGCCTTTTTTTTTTCTTTTTCTAGTAAGTGGACGAATAGCCTTCGTACTATTTTCTTGGTTTGTATTTACAATGTTTTTTGGTCAATAAGTGCATTGGACTTTGTTGCTTTATACTTGTTTAATGGGATTTTGTATATTGTTTACCACTTCAAATGTAATGTCTATTCTTCCTATCAACAAAATACAATGAATGTCAATTTTTCTCACGTGCAACGTACGTATGCACCACCTAATTAATTTAAAATATCACTAAATAGTCAAATTCGAATTTAGATTAGACTCATATCAAAATCTGATTAATTAACACACTACTAAAGACAAATTAACGGTTGTTTTTGGACTTAAATAGAAGAAAAAAGTTTTCATTTTTTCCTATTATTTGGGAAAATTTTGTATACTCAAAATTACAATGTTAACTCAAAAATGAATTAAGCTATTAGTGTGATGCAATAAAGAAACTATTTTTTTTATGAATAGTTTGTGTTGTACATATTAATTTAAATTGTGTCGCGTCTTGTGATTTTCAAAAAATATTAATTTAAATTGTGTTGAATTTTAATTGTATAATTCATATTATGTTTGTATTGTGTTCAAATCATTTTCTGGTAATCATTGAACCTAAAAACATAGGACTAAGACTTTTTTTTCAATTAAATCCACGACAAATAGATCTTCCACAAGTTAAAAATTTACTTGATTCACATTTTAACAAAATTATATTAAAATAATTTAATTCTACAACAACCTATGCAATACCTGATAAAAATAACAGAATAAATATTTTCTTCTTACAAATTTACAATACCCATTAATAGATTACACACGTTTAACACTAATCGGTTTATTTCAATACATAATGTTCATTAATAGCTACCATTAGTAGTTTAGGCGACAGAGGCTTGGCCGATTGCTCAATAGTATTATTTGTTTGTTTTTTCAAGTGTGCATATGTGTGCTATTAAAAAACTGATTTTTTTATTGTAGTGGTTGTGTTCTATTGGTTATTCCAGTTTTAAGTATGTGTTTGGTTGTATATCTTGAAATTTTTTTTTGGTTGATATCTCAACAATTATAATATTTTTTTTGGGTAATAAACGATGAGAATCAACACAAGCAAAACTTAATTTAAATGGTTCGTTTATGGTGACCTACTTTATTGTGAAGGGCTAAGATGATCCGAATATTTTATTACTCAAAAAGTGTAGAGTGCTAAGATGTGAGTGATATGTGAGAAGTGCCCCCTTGTGTAGGTTAGACTTACAATTTATAGACACCTCCTAATAGATTAAAGTGACAGATTATTGTGCTTTTCTTGTAATAGGTGATGTAGTTCGAGGAGGTGTCGCTCTTCTCGTAACAGGTGAAATTGTTCTGTGGAGGTGGTGACATGCGCGTTTCAAGGAGATCTCATTACGTGTCAATTGTGGATTGAATCTCTCAAGTGGGCTTGATCAGCATTCTTAAACTAAACCTTTAAACTGCCCCTGATCTATAATTCTGGACTTAGTTTGGGCCGAGCCCATCAACCTCCACACATAAACATGCTAACCAACTATAGTTGGATGTGTTTTTCTCTCTCTTTCTCTGAAGCCACTATTGATATAATGCTATGTGGACCTTTCTTTGTACAATATGGGGGTGTTTGGATGAGTTAAGCTTAGTCTTGATGAATGGCTGCATTGATGATGTTGAATTTTTTTTGGCTGCTTAAAAGGTTATTTAGGTTTCAGATAAGTATTTAATCAAATACCCATGCCTTTTCCCATGTGCTATCTTTGAATGTGTATTTTAAGTTGCTACATAAGGAAAAAGGTCAAATCTCAATGTTCTTTCTTTATGTGGGTATGATAAATTGTGAGTACTTTTCTTTTTTGGCTTTAGATTAAGATTCTTTTGCCATTTTTAGGTGCATCTCTAGCTCTCATAACAATACTCAGACACATAATTTTACTGAAAATTAGGTTATTGTATTCCTTATGGTATATATGTTTAACGGATTACAATATCGAGTTATTGCCTTAGTTTGTGCCTTGAGACAAAAATTTAGAAGAATAACTTGGGCTTTTGGGTGTTATTGGCTTGGTCTTTAATTTGCATCACATAAGTCATTTTAGGTAACTTTATGGCAAAGTCTTCAAGATTTTCAGGAATTATAAATATTAATACAAATCATCAAGAATTTCGAAATCAGCAAGATTGCTGTAAATTATAAAATTGATTCGAAGTCTTCAGGACTTATAAGAATTAAAGATCCAATAACAAACATTAAATTGTATGGAAAGTTTTTACGAACAATATATAATATCGAGTAAACTATACATATAGCCTTCAAATTATGATATTTATGTCAATTAAGTCCCAAAACTTTTATTTTGGGTCAATTGAACACCTTAACTATCTAATTGTATCAATTTAATCTTTTTGTTTACCTCTATTAAGTTTTCTAATGGAAAGTGGTAAAATGTTTCACTCATGTGACATAAATGGTTGGAGTAAACTCAGACGTTCTCATATCATACAGGATCTACTGGAAAGCTAGATTTTAGATGTGGGAATTTAGTTGATTATTAAGTAGCAGGGTGCCTATTCTTGAGTAATATCTGCTGTCTTAACTATACACACGATTTCGCATCCAAAAAAATGTGACAATCAAACTATAACTTTTGATTAAACCCTTAAACATTTTTTTTTTGTATCAATTGAGTTCCTGAACTCTCTGATTGTGTTAATTGAGCCATTTTATCTTTTCGTGCTATATATATAGTCACGTGAGTGACACACTCTAACGGAGACAAACAAAAAGACTTAATGGACACAATTAGAGAGTTTAAGGGTATAATTGACACACAAAAAAAATTATAAATTTAATTGACACAAAGATCATAATTTAAGAGTCATATATAAAATTTACTCTATAATATTCAAGACTTACCATTCTTTCGAAAACGGAGTCTTTCTTTGGATAATTAGAGACTCGTGTTCAAAACGTATTGTGAAAATCAACAAAATATTAATTAAATAAAAAGAAAACAAAACACAAAAAGTATATTTAAAATAAATGTTTCAAGAACTTAATTTATCATTGTGTTGATGTTCTTTTCTTTCTCTTTTATTATTCTTTTCGTTCACTCAATGTGCACTACTTACACAAACTCCAGATGAAATTTCTCGTAGAAATGGGTGGAAAATAACGAGGTTAGTTGGGTGGTTGGTGGAAGGTCATTCATCAATTTACAAAACAACCATATATATATTTGCTAGAACAATATATGTGTATTATTAATATAACTATTCTATGTCCTCTTTCTCTCCTCCATGCCGAGTATCCCCACAAACATTAACCAAGAAAGACCTCAATCTAATAACAAAAATAGTGTCCAAATCTTCCTAGTGGTCTCACTTTTTCTGCTTTCTTGGAACCACACTGCTTTTGATTATCTTTTTTTTTTTCGATAGGTCAAAAAAAAATATCTAATTGTTTAAACCATGTACTTGTCAATTATGTAGCGGAAAAAGATGATCCAATAACCTCTCCTTTTCCTTTTTTCTTTTTCTCCATGACTTCGACACCAAGATGACACATGGAATGACATCTTTTTCTTTGTTCTTTGTTACTTAGTCACTTAAATTATTTGACAATTGAAATATTACACATAGATTCCTAAGATTTGTACGTATGTAACACTTAGACTCTTGTCGTCAATATCCGTTAATAAATTACATTCAGACTTCTTAAAGTTTGTAGGCGTATACTACATAAACCCCTCAAATTTAAAATGTTATACTTAGACCAAAAATACTGTAATCAAAGATATAATATCAAATATTTTAAATTTTATAATCAAAATTCATGTTCTATTTTGATATTTATTGAACTAAAATTAAAAATAAAAATTTAATTATTTCTTAAAAAATTATAATTAGTATACAATTATACTATCTATTGGAATTTAATTTGGTCGTTTAAATGACCAAATTAAACTACCAAATTATCCCTATTAAAACTAGAATATATTATGTCAATTATAATTTGATCCCTTGTTTGATTTTTTAGTTTTATTCTAATAGATAATATAATTGTTTACTAATTATGATTCTTTAAGAAAAAAATAAATTTTGATTTTGATTTTGTTTCAATAAATGACATAATAGAACATGAATTTTGGTTGTAAAATTCATGTTCTATTATGAATGATTTAGACTCCCTTTTTTGATTTTTTAGTTTTATTACAATAGATAGTATAATTGTATACTAATTACAATTTTTTTTTTAAAATAATTGGCTTTTTATTTTTGATTTTATTTCAATAAATGATACAATATAAAATGAATTTTGGTTATAAAATTTAAAATATATTATATTTTATATTTTATTGGAGTATTTTTAGTCTAAATATAACATTTTAAACTTGAGGAGTCTAATTATTATATGCTTATAAACTTCAGGAGGTCTGAGTGTAATTTATTAACGGATATACTAACTAATATTTGACAACATGAGTCTAAGTGTTATGTGCATATAAATTTCAGAAAACTTGTGCATAATATTTCAAATATTTGGGAGTTTGAGTGATAAGTGATCATGGGTATAATAATTTTAAAAAATCTGAGTTTGAGATTTACTCATTTATTGGCTTTTAAAAAAGCCTATATGTGTATAGTTACACCTTGTTCTTCTCATAGTCATCCCCAGTCAATCAGGCAAGAAGTTTTGCTTAGTTCCTCTCTCTCTCTCTCTCTCTCTCTCTCCTATTTTCATCTTCTATCATTTTCTTCGTTTGATCGAAAGGCCAATGGGTCCGCTTCATGTGTTCTTCTTCCCATTGATGGCTCATGGCCACATGATACTAACTTTGGACATGGCCAAACTCTTCGCTTCACACGGTGTAAAAAATACTATAGTCACAACCTCTCTCTCTTTTTTTTTTTAAAGATGTGCTACAGTGGATATAGTCACCATCACTCTTAATGTACGTGTTTTCTCCAAAACCCTCGAAAGAACCAAGCTTTTGGGCATGGAGATTGGCTTTCATATCATGAAATTCCCATCTGCCAAGGTCAGTTTTTCGGAAGGTTGTGAAAGTGCCAATCAAATCACCTCTAACGACATGCTACTCAAGTTCTGGGGGGCCATAACCATGCTTCATCAACCATTCGAACAACTCCTTCAGGAGTGTCGTCCTGATTGCCTAATCTCCGATATGTTCCTTCCATGGACCATAGAATCGGCAGCCAAATTTGATATTCCAAGACTAGTTTTCCATGGAACTAGCTATTTTGCCTTGCGCGCTTCAGAGAGCATGAGAATCTACAAGCTTTTAAGAACATCCCTTCTAATACTAAACTGTTTGTTTTGCCTAATCTCCCACATGAGATCAAGTTGACGAGAACACAGGTGCCTGATCATGATCGAGAAGAGACTGAAAATGATTGGCAAAAGATGATGAATAGAGTGAAGGAATTAGAACTAAAGAGTTATGGTGTTGTAGTTAACAGCTTCTATGAGCTCGAATCAAATTATGCTACTCACTACACAAATGTTTTTGGTAGAAGGGCATGGCATATAGTCCACTTTCTCTCTGCAATAGGGATGTTGAAGAGAAAACACATAGAGGAAAGAAAGCTTCCATTGATAAACATGACTGTTTATAATGGCTTAATTCCAAGAAACGCAATTCAGTTATCTACGTGTGTTTCGGAAGCTTGGCTAAGTTTACTGCTTCTCAATTATATGAGGTCGCAATAGCACTTGAATCTTATGGACAACAATTTATCTGGGTTGTCCGAAAAGGAAAAGAAGACAAGGATGACAATGAAAAGTGGTTGCCAGAAGGAATTGAAGAGAGAATGAAGGGTAAGGGCTTGATTATAAAAGGATGGGCACCCCAAGTTTTGATACTTGATCATGAAGCTATTGGAGGTTTCGTGACTCATTGTGGGTGGAACTCAACCTTGGAAGGTATTTCTGCTGGGGTTCCTATGGTGACTTGGCCTGTATTTGCGGAACAATTTTACAATGAAAAGTTGGTGATTGAGATTTTGAAGATTGGGGTTGGTGTTGGGGCTAAGGAATGGAATAGATTAGCAAGTGAGGGAGTGAAAAGTGAAGCCATTGAAAAAGCTGTGAAAAGGATAATGGTGGGGGAAGAAGCCGAGGAAAGAAGAAGAAGAGCAAAAGGGTTTAAGGAGATGGCGAGGAAGGCTGTTGAAGATGGTGGATCATCTTTCTCTGATTTGAATGCTTTAATTGAAAATTTGAGTTCCAAACGCCATTAAAGACGGATAAAATATGTGATTGTATTAATTCATGTCTTAGCTTCTATAGATAATGTTTTTGATCGGATTTTTATTATGATTCAAACACTTCTATAAGTGTCTGCTGCTCCATATATATCCTTATTAATTTGTTGTTCCGAGCTAGAGGGACATTTAAGTATGTGACTTGTGTTTGTATTGCATTATTTTTTATTTGTCTTTAAATTAATCAATTCTAACACAAATTTGTAAGATGTTTTGAAACGAACTCGATATATTTATTACAGTATCATATTTGAGTTAACCTATATAAATTATAAATTAAGAAATCATAATTTTAAAATTTGGCCCCGACATCAACTTGAGTAAGAGATTGAGTTAATGAGTCATTTGTTTAATTGTTGGATCGGTGCTTGGATGGGTAATATAAAAAGAAAAATAATAAATAATTTTTGATAATAATAATAATAATAATAAATAGGCTAAACGATTACAATAATCGTTTGAGGGAAATAGAGAGGGGAAGCAAATGAGGGAAAAAGGAGGAATGGGATAGGGGGACCTAGAGCATCATATTTCAAGATGGTACAACACCGTATCAAGAGAGTCATTATTAATGTCTGGTGTTTTCGGTTTTTTAAAGTTAATACCATACATCAACCTCCAACCCAACAAGAAATTGTATGAGGATAACGGGACTCACAACTTTTTAAAATTTAGATCCAAACATAATATAGTGCTTTTTCGAAAGAAAACAAAATATAGTTAGAATATGGGTAAAGTGGTAGAATAATTATTAAA
The DNA here is from genome assembly GCA_963454935.2 of Ilex paraguariensis. Classification (NCBI taxonomy): domain Eukaryota; kingdom Viridiplantae; phylum Streptophyta; class Magnoliopsida; order Aquifoliales; family Aquifoliaceae; genus Ilex; species Ilex paraguariensis. The sequence continues at coordinate 198,618 of CAUOFW020010046.1, forward strand.
TTATAATTAATTATTTAATTTTATTTCATATTGTATCCAAACCAACACACTCATAAGGTGAATGCTAGTGGAAGTCCCTCCGGATCTCATTGGAATCTTCATCCTCTCTTTGTCCCCTCCTATCTTTCTAGAATGATGTTCCATCTTAATCTTCTTCTTCTTCTCTCTCTCTCACATCTGTTTTTTTCTCACCCAACCCCCCCCCTCTTTCTGTCTTATCTTCTTTTTCTCATCCACCCCTTCACTCGTCCTAATGTTCTCAAAGAATTGGTGATAGGAGAGAAAGGTCAGCTTCAGACCATTTGTTCTCTCGCCTAGTTTGACAATGTAGAAAATTTGTACACTTTCTTGTGGTTTGCCCTTCTGTAGCTGCAGTGATCACGAATGGTCCGAAGGTCCAAATTCATATAGGGGCTGTTTGGTAGGTGGGATTTGGAAGATGGGTTGGGAAAAAATAAAGGTTTTTTGGAAGTTGATACACCTAATTAAATTTATTTGACAAAAAGTGTATAGAATAAAATATTTTGAAAAAGGTACACAGCTAAGTTATAAAGACATAAATGCCCATTTTAGAGTTATTTAATTTAAAATCTCTTATTTTTAATGCACCTTAATTCATGTGTGTTTGTTAATACATATAAATACGTGTGTGTGTGTATATATATATATATATATATATATATATATATATATATATATATATATATATATATATATAGTATACATTTATATATATCTATGTATATATAGTATATATTATATATATACTAGTTATTGCATGTACCTAAAGGCACAAAGTAATAAAAAATTATAAACAATAAATATATTTGTATTCATATCTAAAATCAAATCACAAACATAGAGAAGAGATAAAAGAATTTAAATATGAATTTGTAGTAGGGGTGAGAGGTGGTGGACAGTAATGGTGGTTGTAGGAGATAGTGATGGTTAGTGGTGGGTGACAATAACTGTGGTGGTGGTGGTGACAGCGAGGGCGACGGCGATGGTGGTGGTGGTGGCGGCAGTGGCAGTAATGGTGGTGGTGGTGGGGGGTGGCGATGGTGGCAGCGGCGCCAGTGGTGGTAGCGGTGGGGGTGGTAGCGGCGTTAGTGAGAGTGGTAGTGACGGCGGTGGCAGTGGTGGTGGCAGAGGCGACAATGGTGGTGGCAGTGGCGGTGGGGTGGCGATGGTGGTGGCAATGGCGGGGATGACAATAGTGGCGGTGGCGGTGGTAAGGGTAGTGGTGAGATAGTTTCAAACACAATTTTTTTTAAGTATTTATGAGAAATAATTTTTAAAAGTACTTTTAAAAAATCACTCCAAACACTCTCTTAAGGACCTATTTTTTCCTATTAAATTTAGTGTGTTAATATTAGCCGTTAGATTAATTTTAAAGTAAAATTTAAAACGATCTCAACCACGAATAACAAAAGTCATTTTGTTTATTTTTTGAGATTTGAATTGGAAGTTACTTTATTATATATATACGTATTTATATATACTTGTTGTTATATCACTTAAATATATACTTGTTATTAAATCTCTTATCTAAATTTTGAATTATCTTTAATGCACCATGATTAATGCGTATTTTTTTTTTTGAAAAGTAATTTTGTTTTCAAATTATATTTAATGCACTTTGATTCATGCGTTTTTTTTTTGGGAAAGTGGTTTTATTTTCAAATTAATTTATTTAATATCCAAATAGTGAAATAATATAATAGTTTAACAATAACAGTGTATCAATAATATTGTAAAATAACAGTGTAACAAATATACTGTAACAAAGATAATGTAACAAATACACTGTAATAAAAATAGTGTTCAGTAGTTTGTGCACATGATAAGAAATTAAAAACGGAGATGAAATATTTTGAATGAAATTATATGAAACTATATGTTTGACAAAATGTAATAGTACAATATTTTATGTAAATAACTTGTTACACTGTTATTGTTACACTATTACAGTATTCGGATATTAAATTAACTCAGGATATTAAATAGTTTGTTACACTGATATATATATATATATACACACGTGTATTAAAGTTTTCCCATAAAACTAAGGGATGTTTAATGCACCACTTTAAAAAAAAAAAACACATTGATTAATGGAGGGCAAAAATGTCACAAAAAATTAATAAAATTCAAATAATGTACTTAGATATAAATAAGTATCAAAATTAAGGACTTAATTATTTAACATTTTTTTCTGTGTACTTTTTTACAATTAAATCTAATTTGGTTTACCCTTTCAATTTCCCCAACAAATAATTCAAATGACACACAAAATTTATGCTTGAGTTATCAAGCCCAATCCACTATTGGTTGGGACTTTAAACCTCATATCATGGTTTTATCAAACCCGGGGGAGAGGTGGAACACGCAATGAAATTCATCAAGCCAATTCATTCGACAAAACAAGTCCATATAAAGTAGGAACACGCAATGAAAGAGAGGATAAGTCATAAAACCAATTCATTCGACCCTCTTTGTTTTATCTCGTCAATTTAGGTACTATTTAAGCCTATGACTAGTGGTGTAAGTTAACTTCGAAACTGTAAAATTGACGTCTTAAAGTTCAATTTTTATCGGTGACTTTTGTGTTTGAATAAAACTTACAATTAATGGATATTGTAACTATTTAAAGTTTATTCTCGATAAATAGATATTATATGTCATGTCTTGGAAAAATTTCTTCAAAAAAAATAATAATTTAAAATTTACTGTACAAAGTTGGATACAAGACAAATTCGACATAACACGACTTACCCTTAGCCCAGGCTACAGTAGTGGGAACCAATGAACATTCAATTCAACTTTTGATTGTATGATCAGTCAACCATATACCTCAAGGCAGAAAAGCCATCCCCTCTTTCACGTGACATTTTCTTCGTTTTTGTTGACTCAATTTGTCAAAATGAAAGAAATAAAAATAAGCAACCAGCCACATTAGACCGTGGAATAGGAATATTGTTTATGATCAATTTAAAAACATGTGACCAATGAGATTAAGTTGATGACAATCATATTTCTATAATATTATACTTAATAATTTGAATTCCACATTAATTAAAATACAATAACAATTGAGATTAAACTAATTTTTAATTAATTTTATCTAATGTTATAAAATTCATCTACAAAAAGTTTTTTTGTCTAAAAATATTATATTCTTTGTATCACTCGGAATATCAAACAAGTCAACTAATACAGTCCTCAATGCAACAAACTTCATTATTATAGAATATATTTCGCCACAAAATTATTACTAATATCCTATAGTAAACTATTATTTGGACCTAATTTAGAAATCTAATTCAATACAACCATTTGACTGATTGTGGGCTTCATTTAACATTAAAACTCATAATTAATTTAATGGTTACATTGAAACCACATCATTAAGTCTTCAAATTAAGTCCTTAAATAAGGTCCCTATAACATTGCTCTATTCTATATCACGACTCTTGCCAATTGCGTAGCTTCGGTATGAACATCATGATCAAAGCTGACTTTTCTATTTCTTTTCTTTTTCACCAAAGACTTCGAAACAAAAATGACCTGTGCAATGACATCTGGGCAATTGAACAAGAAAGAATCTAAGGAGATTAAGGAGCAAATTTCTAAAGTCATGGCAAACAGCCTATATAAATGTACACCATGCATGTTTCTTCTCATACTCATCATCCCAGTCAATCACAAGAAATTTAGCTCAACTCCTTTCTTTCTCCCTCACTCTCTCTCTCTCTCTCTCTCTCTCACACTTTCATCTTCTAACAGTTTCATCGTTTGATCGAAAGGCAAATGGGTCAGCTTCATGTGTTCTTCTTCACGTTCATGGTTCATGGCCATATGTACCAACCGTGGACATGGCTAGACTCTTCGTTTCAGGGGTGTAAAAGCCACCATAATTATAACCCCACTTGATGCATCCAATTTCTCCAAAACCATCGAAAGAACCAAGCTTTTGGACATGGAGATTGCCCTCCATATCTTCAAATTCCAGGTGGCTGAGGCCGGCTTGCCGGAAGGATGTGAATGTGCCGATGAAATCACCTCCAACGACATACTACCCAAGTTCATGAAGGCCATAACAATGCTTCAAGAATCTCTCGAAGAAGTCCCCCAAAAGTGTCGTCCCGAATGCCTAGTCTTTGACATGTCCCTTCCATAGACCAAAGATTCTGCAGCCAAATTTGATATTCTGAGACTGGTTTTCCATGGATTTAGTCACTTTGCTCTTTGTGCTACTGAGAGTATGAGACTCTACAAGCCTTTCAAGAACGTCTCTTTTAATTCTGAACCCTTTGTATTGCCAAATCTCCCACATGAGATCAAGTTGACAAAAAATCAAGCATCTAATCCAGATCTACAAGTGGCTGAAAATGACTGGCAAAAGATGGTTAATCAAGTGAGTGTCCAAATCCTTCTTGTTCTCTCACATTTTTCTGCTTTCCACGAACACAAAATAGAGTCTATGACTCTCTCTCTCTCTCTCTCTCTCTCTCTCTCTCTCTCTCTCTCTCTCTCTCTCTCATGCAATACATATCTATTAACTAAGTATTACAAGTAGATGTGACAATCTTAATTCATTACCCATTAATTAATCAGTTCAACTCGTCTATAAATAAATGAGTTCGAGTACTTATATTAATTAATATGAGTTTTAAATGAATTGGGTAAGATGATTCATTTTAATTAGGAAAAATTGGAAATGGTACACCAAATTGGAGTTAATTGTAAAAAGGTACACAAAAAAAATATGTACAGTAAAAAAATCTTTAATTTTGATACTTATTTGTTTTTAAGTACATTATTTGAAATTTTCATATTTTTTCTGACTTTTATATTCTCCCTTAATCCATGCGGTTTTTTTTTTTTTTTTAAGAAAGTAGTACATTAAACATCTCCCAATTTTATGGGAGAACTTTAATATTTTTTATTTCTATGTCCTTCCTTGATTCATGTGTATTTTTTTTTAGAAAGTAATTTTGTTTTCAAATTATATTTAATACACATTGATTCATGTGAATTTTTTTTTTGAAAAGTGGTTTTATTTTCAAATTATATTAATATCTGAACTCTATAATAGTGTAACAAAATATTTACACAAAATATTGTACTATTATATTTTGTCAAACATATATTTTAATATAATTTCATTCAAAATAGTTCATTTCTGTTTTGAATTTGTTACCACATGCATGCACAAAATCACTGAACACTATTTTTATTACAGTGTGTTGTTATACTATTTTTGTTACACTATTATGGAGTTTGGATATTAAAAAATTTGAAATTCATACAAAGTGATATATCCTAAAATAAACATAATATTAAAGTTCTATCATAAAACTAGAAGATATTTAATGTATAAATATTATTTGAAAACAAAACCATTTTCCAAAAAAAAAAATATGCATGAATCAAGTTGCATTAGAGATTTTGAATTAAAAGATCCTAAATTTCAACGCTTAAAATAAATGTCTTGTTACAGTTTTTAAGAAAGAAAATTTTAGAAAATGGGTATTTACGTATTTGTATCTCAGCTGTGTACTTTTTTTTGGATTTTTTATAAATATGTCTAATTAGGTGTACCGGCTACCAAATGACTCTTTTAATTAAGCGGGTTAATATGAATTATAAATAGGTATCCATTAGGTTGAGTATTTATCTTTTTATTAAATAACACAAGTAATAAAATTAAATAAATATATTAATATACCAAAAAATGCACACACACTATTACACCAAAAAATATACACATACACTAGTGCACCAAAACATACACACCCTAATATATCAAAAACACACACACTAATACACCACCCCTGACCCAAAGGTTGATCCATGACCCACAAGGTGACCCATGACCCATGAGTTGACCCAAAATCTATGACCAGTAGTTGACCCCATAACCCATGAGTCGACCCACGGACCAACCCATAGCCCATAATCGACCCTGACCTATTGTGTGTGTATTTTTTTTTATTAAATGTGTTTTAATTTTTGTGTTAGTATTGGTGTGTATATTTTTAGTGTTTTCGTTTGTGTGTATTTTGGTGTATTAATGTGTGTGTGTATGTTTGTATTTTGATGTATTACTAATGTATGTGTATGTTTTGGTGTACTAATGTATCTATTAAGAATTTTAATTTTTTTATGGGTTAATTGGTTTAACTCTACTCGTTAAAAACCCAACACATTGTAACTCATTTACTACGTGAGTAAAAATAGATTAGATTTATTTTAACCCAATCTAATTAAATCTTACTCATAATCAACTCAACCCACCCATTTGTCACCTCTAATTACAAGCCTATAAAAAGCATCAAGTTGGCTCCAGCTAATATTTAATTAGACGTGAACGACTTCATCACAGAATACTTTTATAATAATCTAGAGACCGACGTGACGAAATTACAAATTATCCTTTTGACATTAAAATCATAAAGCTCTCAAGTCCTGTGCGTAATTAAACGGCCTATATACCTACACCTTTCTTCTCATACTCATACCCAGTCAATCACACAAGAAGTTTAGCTCTGTTCCTTTGTCTCTCTCTATCTTATTTTTATATTCTAGCATTTTCACCATTTGATCGAAAGGCAAATGGGTCAGCTTCATGAGTTCTTTTTCCGATTGCCAGCTCAGGTCCATATAATACCAACCTTTGTTCAAGCGGCTGGAAAACACTTCTTATAGACCACAAATAGTTGTAGCTTTATTAGACTTTCCGATGTGGGGTAAGTTTATGGCACAGTAGAAAGCTTTCACTCCTCGTGGCTTCTCTCTTCTAAGGTTAAGTTAGTGTCTTAAAACTTGGCTCGGCCCAGTAGATCGACCCGGTGAACCGGTGTCTGAACCGGATCGTTCAGTCATTAAATCGTTTCTGCACAAGAACCGGCTAAAATCCTCTGAATCGGCTAAAACCCGTTAACCCATGCGACTCGGACGAGTTTAATTAAACTGGCTGGATCATTTCATTTTGAATAAAAGGCTAATATTTGGGCATTTTGCTCTAAATCCATAAATCGACTGTCTAACAAGTCAATCGAAGTCAAACGACGAAGACTAGCCTTTGCCTATGCCTCTTCGCAACAGTTGAGTAGTCGACCACCTTCTCAAGCTCTCCGAAAAGTCTCTCTCTCTCTCTCACAGTTTTAGACTTTTAGATTCAATCTCTCATCTCAAGTCTGAATCTCAGATCTCTCTCTTTCTGTGACGCTGCGAGCAAGCAAGGGAAGAACGCTTCAAAACTCCTTCCCATCGACGCATCGACGACCATTTACAGCATCAAGTCCACTATATTCTCTCTCTCTGGTAGGATCTCAAAATAATATTGCACTCAAAATAATCTCACAGCACACAAAAATTTAATCAAAGAAAAATATCAAGGAAGAAGAAAACAAAGCTTGCGGCCAAAACAATAAAATTCCGGACGAAAAGCTTACATAAAAAAAACTCAAAGGAATTCCTTAACCCAAAATCAAAGTTGGCCAAAAGTTACTACCGAAACATTTAACTCACTAAAGCTTCTGCCATTACATCCATTATAATTAAAGACTTTTTAAATATTAAAGAGATCAAAACCTGTTAAAAAATTAATAACATCAAACCTATTATAACTTAAATTAAACTACACCAAATTAACTAGAACACTTTATGGGTCAAAACTCTTAAACCCATTAAAACTCTATTTTGTAAATTAATACTAAATAAATAAGGAATAAAACACTTAGAGAGTTTGTGTCAAACTCCAACAGTCCTTAAACCAAACTTTTTAATTTTGATCATCTTCATCATCCGCTTGAGCTTTATTAATGCATCGGAGACAATACAAAATTTCAATCTCACCATCAATAACCAAATCACAAATATAATAGTACTTGACAGGAATATGCTTGGCCTCCCATGAAAAACTGGATTCTTTGACAAAGTAATAGCTGACTTTTTATCACAGAAAATCTTTGAAGGAATTTTCTGTGCATGATTCAAAAATCCAAGTATACGACACAACCACACTGTCTGTATAGCACTACTGGTGGTTGCATTATACGCTACTTCAATGATAAAAAGAACAACAATTTGTTGTTTCTTCGAAGACAAAGAAAAAATTCTTAAACCAATTTGAAAACAATACTTTGAAATACTTATACTTTTTCCACATCACCTCCCAATCACTGTCCGTATACCCTACAAATTCACAAGAATTAGTAGGAAAATAAAAAATACCATCACTTTGGGTACCGTTAGCATACCTCAAAATCTGTTTCCTTTTTGTTGCTTATAAGTGGGATTGACGTGGAAACTCTATGTATCTGTTGATAAGACTAACTCAAAAAATAATATCAGGTCTAGTGGAAGTCAAATAATGTAAACTTCCCACTAAATGTTTGAAGTATGTGGGATTCACCAACTCACAAACCCATAACAGTCATCTCAAATTGAGAAATCATTATTTTCCTGAATTTTTCAATTAACTTAAGATTATTCCCAGTGAAAATTAAATCATCCACATACAAACACACAATAATAATATCTCCATGAGAATTAGTTTTGACATACAAAGTGTGCTCATAAGGACATTTCTGAAAACCATTCTACACAAAATAAGAATCAATCCGAGTGTACCAAGGTCTAAGGCCCTATTTAAGCCCATACAAAGTCTTTTTTAACTTATAGACTTTGTTTTCCTTCCCTTTATTCACATAACCAGCATACTGCTCAACATAAACTTCCACCTCAAGGAAATCATTCAAGAAACAGATTTCACATCCATTTGAAAAATCTTCCAAGAATTATAAGCAGCAAGAGAAATAATCATACGAACAGTATCAAGCCTAGCAACAGGAGCAAAAACCTCAAGATAATCAATACTTGATTTTTGTTTGTAACCTTTGGCTACTAATCTCGCTTTGAAGCGATTCACCTCTCCGTTTGACTTGTATTTGGTCTTGTACACCCATTTAACTCCAATAACTTTTTTTCCATTGGGAAGAGAAATAAGCTCTCATGTATTATTTTTCTCAATGATATGAATTTCTTCATCCATTGCTTTCATCCAATGTTTCTCCCTGTAGGCATCACTAAAAGAAACAGAATCACAATTTGCATATAGAGCAAAATTTATCATATCCTCATCAGAAATATCACTGTCAGTGTCAATCACATAATCTTCCAATCTAGCTGGCATGCATCGTTCACATTGTGAACGTTTGGATGACTCTGGTTGCGGGGATTAAACAGTTGGGGACTGTTTAACTGGCTAATCACCAACTGAATCATCAACATCAAAAGGAACAAGAGTAACTGACTTGTCTTCCTTTTGGGACCAATCCCAAACACCCTGCTCATCAAAAGTGACATCCTTAGTAATAATCATTTTTCCTGTGATAGGATTATACAACGTGTACCCTTTTATAACTGAACTATACCCAATAAAAATACACTTTTAAGCCTTGTCCTCTAGCTTTTTCCTGAGTGGATCAGGAACATGGGCATAGGCAATACAACGAAACACCCTCAAATGTTGAATACCAGGCTTCTGACCACTCCAAATCGCATAGAGAGTTTTTCCCTTAAAACTTCTAGTGGGGGACCTGTTCAAAACATAAACAGCACAAGCAACAGTTTCTGCCAAAAAAATTTTAGGCATATTTTTAGATTTCAAAATGCATCTAATCATATCCATAATAGTTCTATTTTCCCCTCTATCATATCATTCTATTGGAGAATATACCTGAATGTCAACTTATGCTTAATACTATGATTTCTCAAAAAATTATCAAAAATCATATATTCCTAACCTTTGTTAGTCTTTTAAACTTTATTTTTCTCCCACTTTGCCTTTTAACACAAGCCTTAAAATATTTAAATATATCACAGGCATCAGATTTATTTTTCAAAATATACACCCATGTTTTTTTGCTAAAATTATCAATAAACTTAATAAAATACTTACTCCAACTATTAGAAGGAACTTCAACAAAATACAAATCAAAGTGGATTAAATTTAGAGGTCTTTTTTATATACCAAACTTGTTTATTAGAAAAAGGTCCCTATATTTTTTCCCAAAACACAAGTCTCACAAGCTTAACTAGGAATATTAATAGTAGGCAAACCAACAACCAATTTTTGTCGGGCAAGAAAATTTAAACTATGAAAATTTATATAACCAAATTGCATATGTCCTAATCAATTATCCCCTGAAATTTCAAAACTAAAGTAAGGTAAATTCTGATAATTAATTTGTAAAAGAAACAAATGATTGGGTGTCATATTTATCTTTACTGTTAGTTCCCTGCGGCTGTCATTGACTGTACAAACACTATTAAAAATCCTCATATCATACCTCTTTTCTGACAGTTATCTCATACTCAATAAATTGTGGTTAAGACCGGGAACATAATAAACATTTGAAATAACATTCAAAATCCTATCTTTTAACTTGATAGAAATTTTACATTTTCCCGTTATGGGAATGGTTGAAGCATTCCCAAATTTAATGTCTAATTGAAGAGACTCATCCAAAACGTTGAACATCTCTCTGTAACCACACATGTGGTTACTGCAGCCTAAATTCAAATACCACTTGTTCTTTCGAACATCATCCACTACACTATCAACCAAAAATAAAACCCCTGGATTATCGTCATTACCCTTTGCAATTTTAGCATGACAATTCCTATTATCGGATCTCCTTAATTTGTAACAGTCATTTTTATAGTGCCATAATTTTTCACAATAGTAACACTTTATCTTGAATTTATCACGTTGTTCGCCCTAATTATTACCTTTGTATTTTTGTCACGTACCTTGGTTATTTGAATGCTGATATTTCTGATTTGATTTAGATTTGTTATGAGACTCTTCATTTTCTTTTTTGAAACTCGTCTGAGTCTGCCAGACTTCTTCTCCTATAATCTCAATATTTTCATTCAATCTTTGTTCGTAGGCTTGCAGGGAACCCATCAACTCATTAACTGTCAGGGGATGAACATCCTTTAACTCCATGATAGCTGTGACAATATACTCGAACCTCATTGATAAAGTTCAAATAATTTTTTCCATAACTTGCAGATCCTTCACATCATCGCCATTGGCTCTCATCTGATTGACAATAACCAACGTCCATGAAAAATAATGAGATATACTCTATGATTTTTCCATCTGAAGAAGCTCAAACTACCTGTGAAGGGTCTGCAACTGAACTTTTTTCACCTTGTCTTGTCCAATATAACAATTGATCAAGACATCCCATACCGCATTTGCCGTCGAAACATGAACAATCTTGTCATAAATTAACAAATTAATTGCTCCATAGATATACATCAACGCTATGCTGTCTTTCTACCGATTAATTACCAATTCATTTTTTTGGGCTTTTGTGTGAGTTGGTAAATCTCCGAGATCTGTGAGACATTGAATGAATTTGTTCCTGTTTGTCATCTCTGAAATTGACTCTGATACCAAATGTAGGATTTCGAAATAATATTGAACACTCAAAATAATCTCACACCACACAAAAATTTAATCAAAGAAAAATATCAAGGAAGAAGAAAACAAAGCTTGCGGCCAAAACAATGAAATTCTTGATGACAAGCCCACCGTCAAAAAAACTCAAAGGAATTCTCTAACCCTAAAACAAAGTTGGCCGAAAGTTACTGTCGTAACTTTTAACTCACTAAAGCTTATGCCATTACATCCATTATAATTAAAGACTTTTTAATTATTAAAGACATCAAAACCTATTAACAAACTAATAACATCAAACCTATTATAACTTTAATTAAACTACACCAAACTAACTAGAACACTTTATGGGTCAAAACTCTTAAACCCATTAAAACTCTAATTGTAAATTAATACTAAATAAATAAAGAATAAAACACTTAGAGAGTTTGAGTCAAATTCCAACATCTCTCTCGTTCTCTCTGTCAGTCTATCTCTCTATACTCCAACATGTACACAGTTAACAGAATATGCCCTAATCGACTAATCTACTATATCTGATTTTTGATTTTTATACATTGAATCTTTGATAATGTTATGAGCAAACATGCAATTATAATTAAGTATTGAGCTTTGAAAGATTTTACATTATAATGGAATAATTTTATTGAAAATAGTTTAGAGCATGTGAAATTCTCTTTTGAGATTGTTTGACTGCATTGCGTAAATTGTCTTTGTGTGTGGGCTCTATTATTTTTATTTATTGGGGTTTATACTTTATTTATTGTCTTGTATATTAGACTCTTAGTTTATATTTTAAAGTTTAAAGTTAGTGTGTTGTGCTATGGGGTTTAATTGCTTGTGATTTTTTGGTTTTCATGTCTTGCTTACTATAGTTTGAGTTTGAGATTTTGAAGAGTGCAAATTACATGGTTTATGCTTAGATTGTTGCATTGTCGAAGAGTTGAATTTGGACTTGAAGCCTTGAACTTCAATAGAGGTATTTTTCTCTAATTAACTTTACAAGTTGTGTTGAAAATTGAATACATTGAAATTGTATACGTATTTGAAGATTTTTCTTTACTTAACTTTACATGTTTGATGTTATTTTTTATAATTATTATAATTTTTAGACTATTTATTAGTATTTATAATTATTTTTTAATTTTTTATTATATTACCAGTCTGACCAGTGACCGTACGTACGGTTGAATCAATGACCCATTGACCAGCTCCCTTTGCCGAGTTGATGTCCAGGCCGGATTTTAAATCTATGGGTTAAGTAGTCTTTTCTTTTCCAAAATACACCTCTTATATAAAAATTGTCTTAAATTTTTTTATTCCATTTTTTTTTGCTCTATTAGATTCTATCAATTATCTAAAATACTATAAATCATGCATATTTTATACTTTTATTTGATCTACTATTGCATAAAATATGTTATTCTTATAACTATTACAACTTTTTAATATACTAATTGGTGCACGCATGCGTTGCATGCCAACAATTTTGACTTTTTGTTAAAAAAATAGATAAATTGAACAAATTTTCTTTTTATTTATATGGAGATATTTATTGAATTTTATGGGACAAACTTGTCCATTTGTTCCCTTGTTAGTGGACGATTTTGACACTTCTGACGTGGAGTAACTGTTGCGCTCGAGATTTTCTCATATTTTAAGTTGTATGAACCTAATTGCATAAGGTTCAAAAAAAAAAAAATTAAATTACATTGCATTGCATTTAAAAACTATAATGTTTAACTTCAGTAAGTTATTAATAGATAAATGACTAATGATTTTTTGGACTAATAAGAAGTTACTATAATATGTTATTATTGTCTTTTAACTTTTAAGGATAGTATTATCAATTAAAATTTTTTTATAAGTATTGACGAGGGATGACAGTGGACCAGGTAAATTGAGTATTCATCCAAACCCGCCTCGTTTGGACTGGGGATGGATTATACGTATTGGACGGTTGACGTATATGAGAATACTCGTATAAATTCGTTCGGGGATGAAAGCGGGAATGGACTGACACTTACCCCTGCCCCGCTTTACCGTTATGATTTTTTCTTTTGGAAAATATTTGTTTTTTTTTTGTTTTTCCATATTTTTGGCTTGTAAAAGTGTAGATTTTTGTGTTTTTATATTTTTTTTATGTTGAATTATGTTATGTTACATTATGTTGTGTTGCATGATGTTGTGTTGGATCTATATCGGAGACAAGCTTTTAATTATAATATATTGGATTATGTTGTAGACAAGGTTTTAATTATATTATGTTGGATTATCTTGTAGATGATAAGTTTTTACTTATGTTATGATATTTTATAATTATGTTGGATTATTTAGAATGTTAGATTTATTTAGAATTTTGAGTTATGTTGACTTGGGTTTGAGCTTGGACTAGGGCTGGGGCGGGGGCCGGGACAGGGCGAGGATTTACTTGTGGATGCACTACAAGAAAAAAAGTTTTACGACGGTAAAGTGCTGTCATAAAAAGTCTATTTGTCGTCACAAATACTTTATGTGACGGCATTGTGGCAAGATTGCTTTGCCATAATAAGTGTGGTCTCAAAAGATTTTTACGGCAACAACGATCTGTCTCAAATAGTATTTATGGCGGTAAGACTCTGTCGTAAATAAGGTGTCACAAAAAATCCAACACTTTTGTTTTTATCACGGTGGCAAAAGTGCTGCTTCAAATACCATATTTAGCTGTTGTAAAAAATATAAGATATATTTATGACAGCAACGATGCCACCACAAAAAAAAATATAGATTTTTTTTTAAGTATTATGGACCGTTCGTAACCAATATTATATACCCTGTTCATATATACACTATACAATTTTTTTTTTTGTTTTTTGGTGGGAGAGGGGGAAAGGGGACTTGAACCCTTGACCTCAAGAAGACAAATCTTTCATAATGTCAGGAGTACTATTAGACCAAAGACTCATTCGTATTCATACAACTACCGAATTTAATATATAGATAAACACAAAAGTAAATATAATCAACATTTTAAAAATCATAGCAATATTTTCATATCCAAAAAAACAATCCCAATAGTTAAACAAAATATAAAATATGCACTTTTATAAAACATAACGATCTATGAGTATAAGAAATTAATACAAAAAGTTGAATACCTTCCCAAACCATCTACTCTCTCAGTGACATATAAAAAAATATAAAATTATTGTTACACTACTGAAATAATATTTATATACATATATACAATAAATAACTAAAAGAAGTTAGAATATACATCAACAGAGGGCCACATAATATTTCTTTGAACGGCTTGTCTAATTATGTAAATGGTATATAAACAAGTCATATCGTATACATTATTTCTTTTAACTGGTTTCACAAATACCTTGTTCGTTTATAATCGTATCGTGACGGGTCCACTCGTTTACTAAACAGGTAGTTTAAGGAAGACTCAAACCCACTAATTTTATGCCATATTAACGAGTCATGTCATATTTTGGCACTCTTAGTTTTGATATAAAAACTTGACTTTGTAGAGTTTAATTTTTTTTCTTTGAACTAGAAATTGTCTTTTGAAGTTAAACTACGTAATTTTATAAAATATTAGTTGTAACATAAAAAATAGTTGTGGCCAATACAAATTTTTTTTAGAATTTTTCTTCTTTAAACTATAAAATATTTTTTAATTTAAAACAACATACTAATGTTTTATGAAATACTATATACGACAGGAAAAGTAGCGGCCATAAATATGAAAAATTCTTTTGAATTTATAACATATTATTTGAGACAGGAAAAACAATTGTCTCAAACACAAAAAATTTCTTTTGCGTTTATGACACTATTTATGGTAAAAAAAATAGCTTCTACAAATATTAACACAAACACGCTTTTCTGATGGCAAACATAGCCGCCACAAAAAATTGTCTCAAATACGTCATTTGTGATAACAAACACAGCCGTCGTAAAAAATTTATCACAAAGGCCCTTATTCTTGTAGTGATGGGGATGAGGATAAAAATTATACCCGTTAACGGGGGTGAACAATGGATGAACAAGTTTTTTAAGCAGGTACGGGGATGAAGACTACATGCTCCGCCCTCGCTTCGATTCACTATTATTCCTAGTATTGACATTCAAAAGTAGTGTATAGATTATTAGATCTATTAAAATAATAATTTTTTAGCGAATTTGAATATGCACTGCATACCTATAAAATATACAAATATATGATGTAATTTAGTGATTATTTAATAAAATTGAGTAGAAATCCATGTGTTAAATGTTAAAATCGTCTCTAATCAACTTATTTGAATTAGAACAAATATCTATTTTAACAAACTCATATTTGCACTATGAAAAATAAAATTCGTTAGACAATTGAATTGGATTCAGGTCACATTGTTCAAATCGAATTTATATTGTTTAAAAAGAAGATAATCAAAAGTCAAATAATGAATTTATTAGTTGAATTAATGCAACTAATAAAAAAAATTAAAAATTATTCAAAGACGGATAAAGTAGACCTTATATAATTTTTGAAAGATAAATAAAAAAATCAGAAGTTTTTTTCTTAAGCCATTGTAAAAAGAATAAAGTAGACATTATAGAATTATTAAAGATAAATAAATAAATCAAAAAATTGTCACTTAAGCCACTTTTATTAGAAGTATAGACTAATTCGTATTAATAATTATTTTTTATTTTTTTATTATACGATTGGTCCAATTAGTTTTTTTTTGTTTTTTGAAAAGTAAAGTTTTCAGAATATTTCAATTACGTAGGGAATTGTTTGTTACAATTAGTAGCTAAGAAAGCCTTAAGCTCGAGAAGGGGACAACTCACCCAACTCAAAGGAATTGAGTTTGATAACGTCTTGGCTGCAACCCAGTGAGCTGCTTTGTTAAGAGCTCTTGACTTGTGTAAAAATCCTAAATTAAGAGCTTTAGCAAAGTACCTAATATCACTAACAAAATCACTAATTTCCCATGGGGGAGTATTTTCAGAAGAACTTAGCTTGATCATCTCTATATTGTCACTTTCAACAATCGCATGTCGTAGCTAAGATGCTGAAGCCAAAAGGCATGCCTCTCTTACAGCAGCTGCTTCAGAAAACAAGCTAGAAACAGTCGGAATTCGTTTGGAAATACCATCCACCACGGTCTCATTTGTGCCTTTTAGAATCACCCCTATAGCAGTATCTCCATTCTTGAAGGCTCCATCGCAACTCAGAAAATAATCTTGGTTATGGCCTGGGGTATGCTCTTGTTGATGATACGATTCAACCTGTTGAACCTCTTGCCTACCCTTATCAATATACCTTAGGATCTTCTGAGCCCACATCAAAGTGGCTAATGCATTAGGATCTTCTTGGTTGAACACGAAGTTGTTTCTGGAATTCCATATAGCCTATGCAATCGTTGCCACTCTCCCCATGATCTCGAGCAAGAAGGGGATATTCTTGAAATCTTCCAAGAGAGGCGAGACCCACTGTAAGACTGAAACATGAGAAACCAATTCCATTCTCAACCCCAATTTAGATCTAAACCATACCTTCTTTTCCCATTTGCTTTCGAAAAAAAGGTGTTCAACATATTCAACTTTCTCGCCACAGATTTGGCACCAAGGGGATTCAACACATTTTCTCTTAAATAAATTCTCTTGTGAGGCCAAAGCATTGTTGCAAACATTCCACCAAAAGTGCTTGACCTTTGGGATGGCCGTCATATGCCAAACAACAAACCATAGTTTTGGGTGAGGAGTGAAAGAAGAGCTAAGATACGTTTTGGTGGATGGATTGAGGTTGATAGCAAGGGAATAACTTGATCTAACCAAGTAAACACCTCTTGAATTTAGTCTCCAAATTCTCTTATCGATAGTTGGGACCTTTGGGATTGGGAAAGCCAAAATGGCCTTGATTTCCTTCTCATTGAAAAGCTCTCTGATAAGCTCAGCATCCCACTCCCTTAATTGATGAGAAATGAGTTGATTAACCCAAAGAATTTTACAATATTAAGGTCTAGGGGACTGTACTGCTCCATCTTCGAACTAGGGGATTCACTTGTCATCCCAAATATTAACCTCATTGTCTTCCGAGACTTGCCATATAATGCCTTTTTCAGGGAGTTCCCTTCCCTTAATCTGACTATTCCAAACCCAAGATGGCCCCGCTCCCTTCTTAGCCTTCATAGAATCTCCTTCAGGGAAATAAATAAACTTTAGGAACTTTGCCCAAAAAGAATTAGGTTTCTGGACTAACCTCCAACACTGTTTAGCAAGTAATGCCTGATTAAAGAGATAAAACTCTTTGAATCCCATCCCCCCTCTTGCTTTTGCTTCAACCATCCTGTTCCAACACTTCCAGCTAATGCTTCTCTTTTCCCATCCACCACCTCCACCAAAAACTTCTCACATACTTTTTGATCTTATCACATAAATTATTGGGGAATGCTAGGACTGACATAGCATAATTTGGAATCGCTTGGATGACTACCTTAATCAAAGAAATTCTTTGCCAGCTTGTGTAAGAAACAGACTCTTCCACCCTTGCAGCTTCTTCAAAATCCTCTCAGGTAGATATCCATACATCTCACTCTTTGCATTTCCATACAAAAAAGGCAAACCCAAATATTTAATCCCTCGATCCAAAGGATTTAAACCCAATAGATTGCAAAACTGAATTTTCTGCTCTTCCGTGGCATTTGTAGAGAAACAGATACTAGATTTTTGTTGATTCAAACACTGTCCATAGGCTAAGCAATACTTGTGCAGAATATTCATGACATTTAAAGTTTCTTGTTCCTTTGCTTTAAAGAAGAAAAAAGGATCATCCGCGAAGAACAAATGAGAAGTAGCTGGGCTTCCTCTCCGTACTTTGACACCCAAATTTTTTTACTTTTCCACTCCTTTTTGCAACATAGAGGACAGGACATTAGCAACTAGGATGAATAGATAAGGGAAAATGGGGTCTCCTTGTCTAATACCTCTATGTGGGAAGACATCACATGTTTTTTCCCCATTAATAATCATTTGGAAGCTAACAGTACTAACACACTAGATAATGAGTTGCACCCTATGCTCCCAACTTAAGCATCACAGCCTCCAAAAAGTCTCGTTCTATTTTGTCATTCGCTTTGTTGATGTTTATTTTGATTGCCAGATCAGGTACCTTGCTTTTTTTTTTTTTTTCAGCCTCATGTAATGGAGAACCTCATTTGCTATAATGATACTGTCTTGAATTTGCTTATTAGGAACAAAAGTTGCTTGCTGGGGTGAGATGATGGATGACATCAAACCATTCATTATGTTGGCTAAGACATTTGAGATAACTTTGCATAAGAAATTACATAGCGTTATAGGTCTAAACTGAGAAATCTTTTCAAGCGATTCTTCCTTTGGGATGAGAACTATGTTTGTCTTGTTCAAGTCCCTAAAAATAAATTCCCTTCAAAAAAATTCCTTACGACTCTACCCACATCTTTCCCGACAATGCACCAATAAGAATTGAAGAAAATACCCGAGAATCCATCTGGCCCTAGGGCCTTGAAAGCCCCTAACTGCATAACAGCAACCTTAACCTCTTCATCCAGGATCGACTTAAGCAACTGTAGATTCATCTCCTATGTAACTTTCCTTTCTACAATCCCCAAAACCTCTTCAAATTCTCTTTGCCCCATTGTAGAGAACAGATCCTAATAGTATTGTTTGATATGGTCATTTAGCTCCTCCTTTTCATCTATCCAGTTTGCCTCATCTTTCTTTAACCTCAAGAATTGATTTCGTTGTCTTCGCTGTTGAACCAATGAACTATTAACTCAGCCCCTTTATCAATTTGATGTAAAGTTTGGTTCTAATAACCATGCTCCCAATAGTGATAAATCACTCACAAAAGTAAAATTTTTTAATTGTAAAATAACTCATAAATATTATAAAAATATTCATTAAAATAATATACCTCTTTTTTTTTTCTCCTAATCAATTCTACACTAATATTGGACTTGTCCCCCACTTCTCGAAGTAATGGTGATAAGAGAGAGAAAGGTCAAGTTCAGATTGTCTTCTTGTGTAATTTGACAATGTGGAAAATTTGTACACTTTTTGTGATTGCATTGTTGCTGCACTGATCAGGAATGGTCCAGGGTCCAAATTCAAACAAGATTTCGGGAACATACAATAAAAGAGGATGAAATATTATAATAATTAGTGCGTGAATTATAAAATTTTACATAAAAATCATACATTTTATTTGCAAAAGCAATATTGGTATAAAACGTAATTTATCAGATATAATAATGATGAGCATTTCAATCTTCCAAAATTTTTAAAATTCTTGATCTACATTTTGAAATTCTCATATTAAACCTATAAGAAACTAGCTCATATTTTCCCCTTATATCTGTCACACCAATTCTCTCTGACATGTCATTCATTTGTCAGAGGCCATGGCTCATGCGACTTCTCTACCCCTATCTCTTCCTTTTTTTTTTCCTCTCTCTCATTCTCTCCACCAAAGCCACTGTCCAGGTATTTCTCTCCATTCCCTCACTCCCCCTCTCTCTCTCTCACTGAGAGATAATCCCCAACCCCAAGCTCTCACCTTTCTGCTCAACCCCCCCCCCCCCCCCCTCTTACGCCCTCTGTGTAACCAACCCCCACCTTTATTGCGCTCCAAAACTACAAAAAATTGCTTACAATTGTTGAATTAGTGAGTCTTATCACATATTTCATGGTTTCAGATAATTTGGTGCAAATTTTAGTGCACAAATTTAATGAACATAAAACTATTTATATTTGTTATATGTAGTTAAGGGGTTATTGAAATATTCAAAGTTTATTTATTGTGAACGGATGCAATGTATGCCTACCCTACCTTAAAAATATTTTAACACGGTATAAATTCAATCTGACCTAGGACTAAGTAGTGGGGCTTACCATATGAACAACCAATGCAACTCTTGATCGTAGGATCACTCAACCTTATGCCTAATAAAGTCAGACACTAATAAAATCCATCCCCTCTTTCTCGTAACATGGTCTTTGTTTCTGTTGACCTAATTCATTATAACTATTAGATTGATTATAAGTCCTCTCAAATATTAGAACTTATTATCAATTAAAAAATCACACTATTGAGTCAAAGTTGATTAAGTCAAATTTTTAAGTCGAAAAATAATTACTCTTTATTTATAATTATAAAAGAAAGAAAAATTACCAACCACCCATATTGGACCGTGGACCGTGGCTGATCCTTCCTTGCTCAAACAAGTCCTATGACAAATTGTCATTTGGTGTAGGGACATGGCATTATTACCATGTGTCTTCCAAGCATCGTACCTGATTAATAATGTTCTTTGGAGTTGAATTTATACCTACAAAATATTATAACTTAGCCATAAAATATTTGTTATTGGAGTTGATTAAGTCAAATGTTATTGGAACTTGGTGTTGATACAATAAATCTTATAAAATCACATTATTATGTCAACAAATTAAGTCAAATTTTTAGATCCAAATAATATTATTAATAAAATATTTGTAATTTTCCAAACTCATCCTAGTCGTCCTCGCTGAAAGAGATTTTGTTTCTAAATTCTGTCCGCATTAATGAATAACCATATGCATTATCATTCAACTATTCTTTGTCCTCTTCCTCTAGTTCATGCTGTGTACCGCACAAACATTAACCCAGAAAAGCCGCAATCTAATAACAAAATAGTTTCTAAACCTTCCTCGGTCTCTCACCTTTTCTGCTTTCTTAGAACCACACTGCTTTTGGTTATCCTATTGTTTAAACCATGTACTTGTCAATTCTGCAGAAGAAAAAGATCAGATCACTTCTCCTTTTCCCTTTCTTTTTCGCCAAGGCTTCAAGACCAAGATGACCTATGCAATGACATCTATTTACCTTGGATGACGAACAATCTAAGTTTGAATTTGCTCATTAATGGCATTTAAAATCATAAAGCTCTCAAGTCCTGGTAATTAAACAACCTATATATATGCACACCTTCATCTTCTCATACTCATTCCCAGTCAATCACACAAGAATTTTATCTCTCTCTCTCTTATTTTCATCAGCTAGTATTTTCATCATTTGATTGAAGGACAAATGTGTCAACTTCGTGTTCTTCTTCCCATTCATGGCTCATGGCCACATGATACCAACTTTGGACATGGCCAAACTCTTTGCTTCACGCGGTGTAAAAACCACCATAATAACAACCTCTCTCAATGCGCCTATTTTCTCCAAAACCATCGAAAGAACCAAGCTTTTGGCCATGGAGATTGACCTCCATATCATGAAATTCCCGACCGCTGAGGTCGGTTTGCCAGAAGGTTGTGAAAGTGCGGATCAAATCACCTTCGACGACTTGCTACCCAAGTTCATGAGGGCCATAGCCATGCTTCAAGAACCTTTCGAACAAGTCCTCCTAGAATGCCGTCCCGATTGCCTAATCTCCGATATGTTCCTTCCATGGATGACAGAATCTGCAGCCAAACTTGAAATTTCAAGACTAGTTTTCCATGGAACTAGCTATTTTGCTTTGTGTGCCACAAAGAGCGTGAGACTCTACAAGCCTTTCAAAAATGTCTCTTTTGATTTTGGACCATTTGTTTTTCCTAATCTCCCACATGAGATCAAGTTGACGAGAATGCAAATGGCTGATCATGATCGAGAAGAGACTGAAAATGACTAGCAAAAGATGAGGAATCGAATGAAAGAATTGGAGCTGAAGAGTTATGGTGTCGTAATGAATAGCTTTTACGAGCTTGAACCCAATTATGTTGTTCATTACACGAAGGTTTTGGGTAGAAGAGCGTGGCATATAGGCCCCCACTCTCTCTCTACAATAGGGATATGGAAGAGAAAGCGCACAGAGGAAAGGAAGCTTCCATTGATGAACATGAATGTCTCCAATGGCTTAACTCCAAGAAACCCAATTCAATTATCTACACGTGTTTCGGAAGCATGGCTAAGTTTACTGCTTCTCAACTCTATGAAGTTGCAATAGGACTTGAATCTTCCAAACAACAGTTTATCTAGGTTGTCCAAAAAGGGAAAAACGAAGAAGATGACGAAAAGTGGTTGCCTAAAGGATTTGAAGAGAGAATGAAGGGTAAGGGCTTGATTATAAGAGGGTGGGCACCCCAAGTTTTGATACTTGATCATGAAGCTATTGGAGGTTTCATGACTCATTGTGGGTGGAACTCAATCTTGGAAGGTGTCTCTGCTGGTGTTCCAATGGTGACATGGCCTGTATTTGCGGAGCAATTTTATAATGAAAAATTGGTGACTGAGATTTTGAAGATTAGGGTTAGTGTTGGGGCTAAGGAATGGAATAGATTGGCGAGGGAGGGAGTGAAAAATGACGCCATTGAAAAAGCTGTGAAGAAGATAATGGTGGGGGAAGAAGCTGAGGAAAGAAAAAGAAGAGCAAATGAGTTTAAGGAGTTGACAAGGAAGGCTGTTGAAGGTGGTGGATCATCTTTTTCTGATTGAAGAATTGAGTTCTAAACGTCAGACCGTGCTTGAGCTTTGCAGCATCGCCCCACCGCCGGGCACAGTGGTGGAAAAGTCGCTGTTGCTCACTTTCTTTCACATACTTTGGCTATCTTTCTCCCACATCCAACGCCTCATCTTCTACGAATTCCCTTGTTCCAAAACCCATTTCATGGAAACCCTCATTCCTAACCTCAAAGACTCTCTCTCCCTCGCTCTCAAACACTTCTTCCCACTTGCCGGTGACTTGGTGCTTTCAACAAGTTCTAGCAAGCCTCAAATTCGATACGAGGAGGGCGACTCTGTTTCACTAACCTTTTCTGAGTCTGAGTCTGACTCATTCTCTGATTTCATTGATTTTATAGGGAATCATCCGAGAAAGGCCATGGATTTTCACCCTTTTGTTCCTCAATTGCCACTAGTTACTAAATCATCAGATTCTTTTAGAGTCCCAGTTTTCTCTCTCCAAGTGACATTATTTCCAAACAAGGGCCTGTGTGTGGGATTGACCAATCACCATGCTGTTGGTGATGCAAATTGCAAACTCCATTTTCAATTTAATGAAGGCGTGGGCTTTGATTACTAGGTGTGGTGGAGATGGCCCATTTCTAGCAGGTGGGTCCCAACCTCTATTTGGTAGGACTTTGATCAAAGACCCAAAAGGGTTAGACTCCATTTTTCTGAGTCAACTGGGGACTACCACACCAGTGCAACAAGTTCCCACCAACAGTGATAAGTTTAGAGCTACGTTTATAATGAGCAGGACCAATATCCAGAGATTAAAGAGCTTGGTCATGGCCAAAAGACTAGGATTGGTTCATGTATCAACTTTTACAGTAATATGTGCTTATGTATGGGTTTGTATGGTGAAATCAAAAGCTGCTATTGGGGAGGAGGGTGATGAAGATGAACCCTATCACTTCGTATGTGCGGGAGAAAATCGGGCCCGTTTGGATCCACCTATTCCAGCCTCTTACTTTGGTAACTGCATATTTGCAGCTTGCATTGCAACTGTAAACTGTAAGCAACTAGCGGGAGACGAAGGTTTCATATTTGCAGTGGAGGCGATCGGAGAGGACATTCGTGAGAGGTTGTACAATGAAGAGGGTATGTTGAAAAATGCAGAAACTTTGCTGTTGGACCTGAAAGAAATTAACTGGGAGAGAACTCTTGGGGTAGCTGGGTCTCCCAAGTTCAACTACTATGATATGGATTTTGGGTGGGGAAAGCCCAAGACGTTCGAATTTGTGTCTATAGATATTACAGGAGCAACGTCCTTAAATGGTTGCAGAGATTTAGATGGAGGCATAGAGGTTGGCTTGTCCTTGCCAAAGGCTCAAATGGATGCTTTTGCTACTATTTTTGCTGAAGGTCTCTAAATTTTATAAGTATTAAGGATGGTTGCTAGAATACAAATAATATATAGAAGGAACTATTAGTTCACTCTGGTCATCTGAATTGAGGGCAGTGGTAGAAGGATTCCTGTTATATTGATTGGATCGGAGGAACTAAAGATACTTTTTACAGGAGAAATAATACCCGCATGAAAGTGCTCATTTTTTAAATCTAAAAAGAAAAAAAAATTGAGTTCCAAACGTCATTGAAGCTAGAAGAGGAAAAATAGATGAAAACAGCTAGCTAGAATATGTGATTCTGTTAATTCCTTTCTCATCATATATAGATAGATAATGTCCGAATCGTATTATTGTGACTGTGCTACAATCAATTTGTGTAGTTCATACCAAGTTCTTACTTATGTTCAAAACTTTTTCTTGTGACCATTGAACCCAAAAACATAGGAGGCAAAGTTTCAAAAGTAACTTGTTTTTCCAAAACCTTCTTGGGCGAAGTGGCCGGAGCCCATTCGGGTTGACGTATGCTCACCGTTGGCCCTTGAGTTCACCACCTCGCCACCCCACCCCACCATGGTGGCACGGTTTGCTAGGTTTGTGGAAAAACTCTGCAGGCCAATAACCTATCAATGTGTTATTATCTCCAAAACCCATCCACCAATTCCCAAGCTTTGTATCCTGGATTTAAACAACAACATAATATTACCATCAACACTTGGTAATGACATCTTTATGGAACATTGATGTTGTAAAATTATCTTTTCTTCTTACAGTAATGACAGCTTTGGTGACTAGAATTCAACGTTGTGAGTAGTTAGACTTCGTGGGGCCACTGGGCCAGACCCCAGTTTCAAATATGCCCTTTATTTTATTAGATTTACAGAGAGGACTCCTTTGTTATTCCACGAAGCTCCTACACAAGTTAGACTTTCACCACCAGAGATTTTCGTGGTTGGTGGGCCTTCAAGTTGTCAGTGATGAAAATGACCTCATCCTTAAATCTTACTAGTGAGAAGAAGACTCTGAATGGTGCCGTATTGAAAATGATAAAGCTTTCAAAAAACAAGAGGATAAAGCTTTCAAAAAAAAGAGGATAAAGCTTTCAAGTTCTCCAGTATCTTGTTCATTAATTTCTCAGCTGTTTCTGAATACCCACCCAACCTAACCACGCGTTTACGTCACAGCTGCAAGACAGGGACGACTAGGCGGTGCACCGATTTCCCTCCTTCTGTTTCCTTCACCTTGAAGGTTCTGGCTCCTCTGCTTTTAGAGGTCTAACAGCACACCATGCTGTTTATTGCAACGATGACGTTTGTGTAAATGGCCCTACAAAATAACCCCATAAATGAAACGGTGCCGTTCCAACAAAACACCCACAAAACAGCAGATTGGTAAGATTCCAACTCTTTAAATGAGTTGTTTGTTTGAAATTTTTTATTCATTTTTATATGATAATAGTTTTGTCCTGTATGAAATCCACTAAAAAAAAATCAGTAGTTATAGAACTTCATAAATGAGTTTTCTTTTATGTTTCACATGAATATTTTAAGCTATGTGAATAAATTCAAAGGAATCGGAAAACAACAAAGTTTCGAGCAAAGACGCGAACGAATTGTCTAGCTTACATGTGCATATCCCTTAAGAGAGATATTAGAAAATTTGTTGTAGTTAAATAAGAAGATAAACACAATCATTTAAGAAACTTCATTGTGATGCATTCAAATGATTATTTTCTATTTGACATATTTATAATACACAATCTACAAATTAGTTATAAATAACCATATGGTATCTATAATTACAGAATATAACATGAGCTTAAAATTATAAAAAATATTAAAACTATAAAGTTTGATTTGTCACGGTTATTTGCAACATTAAAATTTGATATTTTAGTTTTTCTTAATCAAAGTTTTAAAATTAAGTGGGTTATATTATGTGAGTTTGATTTTGGTGTATGATTTAAGATGAAAATTTGTGTTTGTGTGTGTGAGAGAGAGAAAGATGAGACGCATAGATGATGTGTCAAACCATCTTTTCTTCTCTTCATTTCCCTCAAAATCACTATATAACCAAGACCTTGAAAAGCAATAATTAAAATCAGAAAAACTACTTGATTATGACATTGTCTAAGAAACTTCACTGCGATGCATATGAATGACAAAGCACCTAGGGGGAAAAAAGAATAACATGGCAGAATCGAAACATAAGGTTAAATCTAGTAGAAAAATTTAATTATGATGTAATTGATTGCATGCCAGTTGATGCGTAGCATCTCCTGTCTAAAATTATTTGAATCTTCTACTGTTTTGTTGTCAAATTCTTTGGCTCCGTCAAACTTTTTTGTTGGTTAGGTTGTACTTAGAATACCTGAGCTGCTAACATCCTTCTGGTATTCTATATGTGTCTACATTTTCAATGATTGATCTGCTTCCAATTATATTTCCGGAAACCTTTTGTTTTTATTTGTGGGGGTTTCGGTTTGTATCGTCATGCTGTATCCATGGTTGTCATAGCTACATTCCTTGACTCATAGTTACTGACGGCTCTTTTGTTTGATCAATAAACCATGTCTTCTAGAGTTTCCTGCATTTTCTCTCCAATGAACGGTTAGGTTCTGTTGACCCAATTCGTCGTCTTGTATGGATCCGCTATGTTGGGTTACAATGAAACAGTTTAGAGAATTGATCATATTGTAGTGGTCATAAAAATCTCTCTTTGAATTTTTGTTGAATCGTAGGCTCTGAACTTTGGTGATACGTAGAAATTAATATGAATAATTGTATCAATGGAGAGATATGATTTATATTGTTGATCACAAATAATTGGGATTAAGTTTTTGTTGAGTTGAGTTGTAGTTGCAGAGTAAATGGAAGAAAATAAGAAAAGGTCCCTTTTTTAAGAACTCGGTCGCTTTTGTTTGTGTAGTGCCCTCCATTTCTTGCCTTTTGGTTATATTTATATCGGTGCTTAGGCTTCCAGATGTAAATGTGTCACTTGTGAAAGGGGGGTGCAATAGCTTCATTTAGGCCCAGGATAGGGAAGATCAAGCCATTTGTTTCTTGAAATTTTGCCTAAAGATATTGCATTTACAGTTTTCCTTCCCTCGGAGAAAGCATTTGAGCATGATTTGAGGTTAATAGTGAATGGTAGTTTGGTGGCTGAGAAAGTGAATGATACATTTACAATACTTACTCGCATATTGGGTTTCTCGGCAGTGCTTTGTCAATTGCGCCTATATTAATCCTTAAATTATTGGTCCTCAATAGTGTCTTGCTGAATTGTGAAGTTCACTACTAGTCCACATTCAACTTCTCTTTTCTTCATCTAATTAGTAACTTGTGTTTGACGTGTTATTTTATAAATATTAATAAAATGGTTTGACTAATTCACGTACATAGATCTCTTTCTTTTTATGGATATGCATATAAATTCTTGCAAATACACACTCATATGTTATGGATGCTAATTGTGTGTAGCTTAGTTGATTTATTCGCATTGTGTGTTGCTCATGAACATCAATTTTTGTGTTAAATTTGGAGTTTTATTTTTTATATATGAATAAAATGGTTTGTCTAATCCACACGCATCTTTCTTTATAGATATGCATATAAAAACATATAAATACACACTTATATGGTATACATGATGATTGTGTATACCTTAGTTGATCTAATTGTATCGTTTGTTGCTCATGGACTTCAATTTTTTTTTTAAAGACAAATTGTCTTTGTGTTTCATTTAGTGTTCGAATGAATTTGGACTGTTTTGCTTTATGCGATTTGGTTTTTTTCCTTTTCCTTATTTTTGCTTTATTACTATTTTTTCATGCCGAATTGTTTGGTTCAATTTTTTTTTTTTGATACGATCTGCACAATTGTATCTAGGAGGCTGTCCACTTAGGTCAAACCATTTCGTTCTTATATTCCTTGTTCCAAGTTATGTGAATGTAGACTCTATGATTAGTTATGTGTTTTTCATGCTAGGTTTGTTTGGAGTTGGAAACTTTTTGGTAATTCGCGGAGTACGTGTTCGATATCATGGCAAGTCAGTGCCTATTTATTTTTCTTAATATTTAC
The DNA here is from genome assembly GCA_963454935.2 of Ilex paraguariensis. Taxonomy (NCBI): domain Eukaryota; kingdom Viridiplantae; phylum Streptophyta; class Magnoliopsida; order Aquifoliales; family Aquifoliaceae; genus Ilex; species Ilex paraguariensis. The sequence continues at coordinate 227,013 of CAUOFW020010046.1, forward strand.
ATAAATCATCATCCATTTAAAAATTTGTTTTAGATTTTTATCAATGTAGAAAATTTGTTTGTCCTTACTTTAGCTTTCTAGGAGAATAACTTACGTCATGGTTATGTAAGTTGTGTAAACAAGGATTGTTTCATGATAGTTCGCATGATTGATTTTTGTGATCTTAAAATTATAAGTCCATAAAAATGGTGCATCTACAGTTTCCATCTTGTTTTTAACGACAGTATCATAAAATGAGAGGATTGACAATGGTCATTGTCTTAATGACGTTGGATACTGCAAAAATTCTTCAGATGTAAGTGTTTGATTAGCACATCTTTTCCATAAACATAAAAAAGGTGGCAGGCTTCAGTCGAGAATCAGTCGTGTAGAGCCTTCAACCCATTCTTTGAGCAGCCATAAAGTAATGGAAAAATGGTCTAGGCTCAATACTATCCTAACAAAAAAAAGTAGTACAACTACCTTCAACCTTTGAAATAAGGTTGATGGCCTCCTTGCTTTTCTGCAATAGTAACCACAGAAAACAAGATACAATATCTCACTTCGAGCTACACAAGTATAGCTCGTGTTTTTATTACAATGTCCGATGTTAGATCCATCTTCTATATTAAGGTTAGGTTGCTTGCTGAAAATTGCAACCTTAAATTGTTATACATCTGCTACTCCATTGTTGTCAGTGTTTGACAACAATTGTTTTATCTTTCAATATTTCAAATAAAAGGAAAACAATAATATTTAAACTCAGTATAAGTTCTAACAATATTTTTTCAATCACTTATGGTAACGTGTCAAACATCATGTTACAAATGTGCTAATATAACAACAATGATACATTCACAAAGTCAAAAGTTCAGCTATTTGTTGAACCAATAGAGGGCAATATTTTGCAAAAATGACATCACGTACTACACAAGGAAACAATACATATGCCCAATTAACCGAAAAATAGAGATTGTTGTACATTGAAAGAGTGATGCCCCGTTTGGTATAATGAAAAAATGGGAGAATGAAAAGTTGGAAACATAAAAAGTTAGAAGGATAAATAAAACATCATGTTTGGTAAGAAAGGAAAGTAGAAAAGATGAAAAAGTGGATGAATTAACTTTTCTTCTAACTTACCAAAATCAATCCCTCCAAAATTGGAAGGAAAGTACATAGAAAGTTAATTATTTGTGTTGAGATATATCTTATTTGTCTATATATCTTTTTATATAATATATAATTAATTTCATATACAAATACAATGGTAAAATATGTATATATATATATATATTAAAAAATTTAAAAATAAAATAAAAAAATAAAAAATTTAAATTAAAAAAAATATTTTTTTCATCTTAACTAAGGGTGAAAATTTTTAACTCAACACGATGACACGACTCGAACTCGATACGAAAATAAACATGTCAACTTGCAACTCGACACGACACAATTAGTTAAATGAGTTAAGTTAGGTTTGACTAATATTCGAGACAAACTCGTAATGACTCCACGAATCTGACACGACACGACTTGATTGTCACCCCTAATCTTACCTAGTACAAAAAAAAATATTTATTTTTATTTTCTATCCATCCAACCAAACACAACAGAAGGAAAATATATTTTTTCTATTTTCCATCCTTGAAAGATAAAAAGTGTATCGCTCCTACTTTTCTTCCTCCCTACTAAATGGAGGACGAGGAAAAAGATACGGAGATCTAACACTATTACTAAAATTGGGCATGAACCTGATTGTGGTACTCCTGATAGAAATAAGAGACAGAGTAGACAGGCAACTAAGAGCGCAGTTAAACCCTTACGAATCTCAAGGTTAGATAAATAAAAATACTGAAACAAAAAATAATTAAATAATAATTTCTTTACTAGCGATTTTTATTCTCTAATAGGGCAATTAATATACCATTTAGTATGTCGCACACCACGTGAGTTAGAAAAAGTCACATTCTGTGGGCATTGTGGTGCAAAAAAGTTTCAATATGAGCCCCCCACATTATGTTGCTACAATGGTGAAATACAAGCAACTGAGGTTCCAGAAGAGCTATATGATTTTTTCATATCTAATAATCCAGAGGCTACTGAAATAAAAACATGTCCTCATTCACATCTTTTGGAGGTAATCTTGATAAGAAGCTCGCAACTTCAAGATGAGGGGTCTATACATTTGTGTGCAAGGACAAATTTGCCATAACCTCCTATCCTTGATGCCAGAACAAAATTGTTCATTCTATTTTCAGTTACTCTTCTTTGATAGTGCAAATGAAGTCCAAAATAGAATGAGGGTGATACAAGGTATAGATCTGAATAAGGCAGTAGTGAATAAATTGATGAAAGTTCTTCTAGCAAATCCTTATGCTCAATTCTAATGAAGACAGGAAGATTTCCCTTTTTTGGATGATTTTGAAATTCATATTACAAAGGACATTCGACTAGATCAACGAGTATATAACTCCCCATCATCAGACCAAGTAACAGCTATATGGAGTGAAGGCAATAACATTAATCCTCCTCTATAATGAGAGATCATAGTTCATGCACACTTTGACCACAGACATAGAGTTAAACATTACTTTGGATGTTTCGATTCTTTTCAACCAATGACTTTTTGGTCCAATGGTACTCCTTATCTTATGAAGATTTTGTCTTCTTATGGTTAAAGGTTCAAGTCCCCATCCCCATCCCCCTCCCCTCCCCCCCATATAAAAAATGTTTTGATCCTTTTCAATATCCTCTATTATTTTTTAATGGAGAGGTTGGATGACATCAAAATATCAAAAAGATAAATGGTGTGGACAATAACAATTGTTGCAGAGATCTGGAAAATAACATCCATTCAACAACCCTGATTTTTACATCTACAAAAGATATCTTCATTGGAGAACAACAGGGTACAAGATTTGAATATTTCACTATATGTATATTACATTGTGTATAAAAAATACTATTCAAACACACTTTTGTTGTAGACGCGAAAGCTTTGGAAATGTATCATGTAGAGAGTATTACTCCTACAAGCCACAAATTAGAGAGGGTACCCATTTCACACTCCTATTACCGGTTGTTTGTTGCAACAATATATTTTTGATATGTAAATCAAGCTCAAAACAACCAAGTTCAACTACTATCGTGAACAACAATAAAAAATAGGAGTTAAATTATATCAAGGCATAGTTGATAGTGTGATAACGGGGAGAGACAAGGGCAAACCAAATTAGGAAAAGAATTTTTCTTCCTGCATCAGGAGGTCCTTAGGGCATGCGTCACACGTATTTTGATGCAATGTCAATGTGTCATTATTACAATGATATGGAAAATCAGATTTTTTCATTACCATGACATGCAATCTAGAGTGAAAGGAGATTAAAGACGAATTAAAAGAAGGCCAATTGCATCAAGACTGATCATATTTGTCATCAAGGTTGTTCTGAGCTAAACTATATGACTTGGAAGAGCAGCTATTCAAAAAGGAAATATTTGAAAAAGGTGTAGTACATGTCCATGTAATTGAGTTCCAAAAAAGAGGGTTGTCATACGCACACATATTAATAATAATGAAGCCTGGATTCAAGATCATGACGCCAGATGATTATGATAAATTTGTTTATGCAGAAATTCCTGATGAGCATGAATATCCATTTCTCCATGAAATTGTTGTGAAACAATTGTTGCATGGCCTGTGTGGTGAACTAAACAAAAACAACTCCTGCATGGTGAATGGGGAGTGCAAGAATCATTATCCAAGAGGCTTTTGCTCGAAAACAATGGAAGGCAAAGATGAATATCCAATTTATCGGAGAAGAAATGATAGACGACATGTACGGGTGTGCAACAAGGTGGTAGGTAACATATAGTTTGTTCCTTAAAATCCATATCTATTGAGAAGATACAATTGTCACATAAATGTCGGGATATGCTGTGGTTTGAAAGCTGTAAAATATCCCTATGAGTATATCTATAAAGGGCATGATAGGGTCACTGTCTATATTGCCTCTGCTAATGGAGAAAACCAGATTGATGAGATACAATAATTTCAAGATGCAAAATGGGTATCATCATAAGAGTCGATATGGAGAATTTTTGAATTCAACTTGTGAGGCGGTGGCTTAATTTCAAAAAAAAAAATAAAATAATAATTCTAATTGGTTAAAATGGAGGAAAAAACCGTGGGGTCAAATGAAGTTGCTTGATTAAAACTTCTAGCTAAGGAACTCAAGCTCATTGGTTAACAGATATGGCATCTAGAGGATTCCTTTGTGACTCTATTATTCAATTGAATAAACTAATAATGTCATTGCTAAAAGATTATTGGAGGATATAAGAAGAGCAATTTCATTGCTTGAATGAGATGAGGGTTTCTTTGTAAGTGGTTAGATGATGTCATTGTTAAAAGTTTATTGGAGGATACAAGTGGAGGAATCAAATGCATTGCTTAAATGCAAAGGAGTTCATCTGCCACCACCTTGAGATGCCTATAAATAGGCATGGGTCTCTTGGTTTTGAGACCATCCTGAAAATTATATTTGTTTAGGTTTCATTCCCTTGTTGAGAGTACAAGATGTTTTCTTTACTGGGAGTTTTAGAGGGTAAAGTTGAGTGGGTTGTACAAGGGGTTAAGGGCTTGAGTTTGAGATTTAAACCTAAGTGGTGAGGATTGTACCATTGTATCCATTTTCTCTTAAAAGTAAAAAAAAAAAGACCGGATCATGCCTTGTGCTCGTAGGCAAAGCAATTTTGCCGAGCCACTTACATCTTGGTGGTGTGAGTTGTTTTTTGATTTTCTTTATTCTGCTTATTTATTTTCTTTTCGTTGTACTAACCAAATTGCTATGAATTTAATTCTCAACAAGTGATATTAGAGCCCCAGGTTTGTTCAGGAGGATTGTAATTAAGAACAAGTGCACATAATTCTTAATTATCAACACTCAATATGATGATGGAAAAAGGCATCTCGGTAGGCAAATTCAAGGTGGAAACCTTTATTGGGAAAAAAATTTAGTTTATGGCAAAGCACAATTAAAGACATCTTGGTGCAACAAGGACTGTCCAAAGCAATACTCGAGAAAGACAACAAACTAGCGAACATGAAAAAAGGAAGAGTAGGAGGAACTTGAGATGAAAGTTGTGAGTACCATCCATTTATCTTTCACACCAGAGGTAAAATATAATTTTTTGAATGAAACTTTTGCTCCAGATTTATAAGAAAAAATGGAAAAGATTTATATGTCAAAATCTCTCAGAAACAAATTTTTCCTGCAGAAACAATTGTATCACTTGCGGATAGTAGGAGGAACAAATATTGTTCATCATGTCAGTTAGTTTAATAAAATTGTTACTCAGCTTTCTAGCATTAAGATAAAATTATAGAGGAGGATAAGACTATTCTTTTGATATACTTGTGGCTATACTTTTGGTTGGGAAAGACACTCTTAGGGTTGGTGATGTGACAGTGGCTCTCTTGGAGACTGAGACCCTCCGAAGGCCAGGAAATGGTTCCCAAGCAGAAATCTTGGTGGCCAACGGTGAACCAAGCTTGTAATGAGGAAGAAGTAAAAACAAAGGCTCTGGAAATAGAAGAAGGTCACACTAAAAATCAAAGGGGAAGAGTGACAACAAAAGTAAGTGTTACTACTGCCACAAGGAAGGACAAACGAAAAGAAACTGTTATCAAAGAAAGCGAGAATTAGAGGAAAAAAGGAAATCTGTGAATTTGGATCAAGCAGGCATTGTACAAGATGGTTTAGACGACAATGGTGATTTATTGTCAGTCACCACATGTATGAATTATCTTGATGATAAATAGATATTGTATTGTGGAGGTTCTTATCACACGTGTCCATATAGGGAATGGTTTGATACTTATAAACTCTATAATGAAGGAAATGTTCTAATGGATAATGATGCAGTTTGTAGTATCGATGAGATTGAGACCAGTAAAATTAAAATGTTTGATGGTATGGTGAGAACACTAGGTAATGTACGACATGTCTTTGACCTCAAAAAAATTTAATTTCTTTAGATACACTTGAGTCAAATGGTTTTACTTTTACGGCTATGGGTGGGGTCCTAAAAGTTATTAAGGGGGCCATGGTTGTCATGAAAGGGAAATGTGACGCCTCTAAAACGGGGTCATTTATTAACCGTTGACCAACCGTCAATCCGCGAAAATACCCGTGATAGTCGCACAACTCGACCCCATGCCAATAACATCCCCTTTATTGGGATTTCAACCCACACGTAAAACCCATGTTCATTTTATCCTTTGATCCAATCGTGGTGCAATGTACCACAATTCATACTCCATTATAGTCCATTTATGTCCTTGGAGACCAAGAACCCATAGCCAAAAAGATTGGCAAAGTAGTTTTAAACTTTCAAAATTTCAAAATTTTAGAAAAAGTACTGGTACACTTTGCTCACTGGACTTCGTTGTACCGGTGCGCAGTACCGGTACCAATTGCCCACTGGACTTTAGTGTACCGGTACACAGTTCCAGTACTCTGGGCCAACTTTTGCCTATTGCTACTGTTTTTCATTTTTAATCCATTCCAAACCATTCCAAAACCATCCAAAACTTATTTAACAAGGTTTTTCACATAAAACTCTTTATATACAAGTTCTATTACAATCCATTTACACTATTACTTGCTCACAAACGTTGTCATGTATAGGGTGAACCACGCCTAGTAGAATATTTCCTATAGAGGCTACTCCCCCCTACAAGAAGGAATTTTTTCATACAAGAACATTTTGTTCAAGATGGAATTTTTTCACTTGTCATGTCATGATATGAGATGATACTCACTCATGCACCTTAACCCCGAGTCTTCACTGACTCCTACATCACAATGAAATGCACGTGTGAAGTGCATATGTGAAGTAAATCTATCATTGATGAATTTCATTCAATGATCATTTTGAAATAAATGTCATGTGTTTATAAAACCAAATTTTGTTGGATAATACACATCGAATGACCATTTGTAAAAAAATAAAATCATGTGTCTTTGTTGGACATCGAATTCTGGAATCACACCGCTGGTTCTGTATGCCATTACACTTTTTCAGAATTTTCACCACAGGGAAGTGTATGAACCAAGTAGCTGGGTCTTTCACCCGATGGATGATCTATCCCTTCTTGCTATACCCGACACTAAGTTTTTCTTTTATGCAACCATGCGATTTAGTTAGACCTTCGATCCAACTTTCCCGAGTCCATCATCAATCACCAAGTATGATGTTTGATGCAACCATGCACACACACTGTCATACTCATCTCCATGGATGTGTTTCCCCCGTGCAAATGCAATGTAATGCTCTATTGCACTATCAATGTTATGCTCCATATGTAATGAATGTCATAAGGGCAACTAAATCTCAAATTCACAAGTTCCATGACAATTTATATCATAAGCATATAAATACCACAATCTATCATGATGTTAATATATTAACAACATATACCAAGTCATTCAACAATTGTAAGCTTGTTACACATAATTCATGTCATAACAACTAAATTCTCACATAGGCATTTAGCAAAACACCTACAAGGAAACTAATTCATGTTATCACATAATTTTGCTCACATCACAGTAAGAAAAAAATAGAAATACATAGCATGCCCAATAATATCAAGTTGCAAGGGATTACACAAGTGAATTCCCTATGCCAAACTCAACTAGGAGTTAGTCTAGGCCAATTCCATACCAATTTCCTCATTTCTATAACCATAGTCAAGTGACCTAGGTTATTATATACCCTTTACCCATTCCATAAGACATTCTAGGTAAGAATAAACTAAGGTAGGAGGAACCCTACCTCTTGTAGCGTAAAACAAAAGGGAGAAAGTTTCAAGACACCTCCCTAGCCCCAAAAATCTTGATTTCACAAAATTCTCTCCTTGGATCTTTGGTGAAATTCTTCATTCTTGGTATGGTTGTACAGCCCTCGTCGTGGTGATCGACTTTAATTCTTGGTCCAAGTGATTCCGACTGACGAAACTCCGTAGATCGCTAAGAGAAGTCTTGAAATCTAAGTTTTTTTTTTCTCTTTTTTCTCTCCTCTCTTCCTCACACATTTGCAGCCTGAATGGAGAAGATACTTCCTCCAAGAATCTTATTTTTTTACCGATATTTATATCCTTTAATTGCACGGTCCACATCGCACCGCACGTTTCCTACTTCCGGGTCCATTTTTGTTCCGAAACGACTTAATTCTGTCCTGGTTTAAGTTCAAATTAATTTTATTTTAAATTTCCTTCAATTATAAGAAAATTTTATAATTTTCATTTTTGGGGACGTTTGTTAGGTCATTCGTCATCCAATTGTTTTATAAAACGTGAAAAATTCGACTATCTCAAAATTCGATGAAAATTGACAGAGCAACTTGATTTCGCGATATGAATTCAAAAGGGAGGTCCGTTGTGTCGTTCGAGCTCTAGAAAAATATAGATTTTAATCCCGTATTATAGTGGCAAATTACCATTTGACCCTTTTTAAGAAAAAAAAATTCAAATTTGCCCGAATTTTACAGGAAACAACATGGTAACTTGTATACATTGGTAGAGAGTACTATTACTGGTAGAGTAGTTGTGAAAACTCTGTTGGATCCAAGTATTGATGACATTACTGTATGGCGTTTATGCCTTTGCCATATGAGTGAGAAAGGATTGTAGGAACTTCACAGACGAAAGCTACTTGATTGAATAAAAGTTTGTAAATTTAAGTTTTGAAAGTATTGCTTGTATGGTAAACAGTGCAAGGTGAGCTTTAAGACAGGAAAACATACAAGCAAGGATGTGTTGGAATATATACACTCGAATGTATGAAAAACTCGTGCCAGTTCAATCCAAAATAGGAGCATTATATTTTGTGGCATTTATTGATGACTTATCTAGGAAAGTATGAGTTTACTTCATGAAGCATAAAAATGAAGTGTTCGACAAGTTCAAGTAGTGAAAATCCAAAGTTGAAAAGCAGACAGGTAAGCAGGTGAAGTACCTACAAACGGACAATGGCATGGAGTATAAACTCTGGGAATTCAGGAAGTTTTGTCGGATGGAAGGGATCACTCGACATTATACTACACTTGATGAGCCACAACAAATCGGTGTAGCAAAAAAAATGAATAGAACCCAAAACGTATGAGACTTCTTGCAGGATAGCCACAATCATTTTGGGCTGAGGCTATTAACATGACATGGTATATTGTTAACAGGACACCGTGTTTGACTATTGATGCAAAAGTCCCTTGACAGGTAAACTAGTTGATTATTCTAATTTAAGAATATTTGGTTGTCCTGCCAATGTTCACGTGTAAGAGCAGCAACGATCAAAGTTGGACCCAAAGTTCGAACAATGCATATTTATTGGCTACAAAAAGGTGCGAAAGGTTTCAAATTTTGGGATCCAGTTGCACGAATGGTTGTAATTAGCAGGAATGTTGTCTTCAATGAAAAGCATATGCTGAACTTAAACAGGGAGGATGCTGAGAAGTAGGTGGAGGCCCATGCAGAAAAATTCTCAATCTAGATAGAGCCAGATGAAACAAAGCGGCCCAGTGAAGAGGATGATGTACCAATGTCTTCTCAGGAAGATACATCTGGTGGTGATGACGATCTGTAAGAATCCACCACTCTAACTGTTGGAAGAGAGAAACGAACTCATAAGGCACCAATCAGGTATGATTTGGAGGATATGGTTTGTTTTGCATTGGTTGTTGATAGTGGAGATCCATCTTCTTTTCAAGAGGCTGTCAATGACAAAGAAAGTAAAAAGTGGATGATAACAATGGAGGATGAGATAAAGTCTATACATAAAAACAACATTTTGGAGCTCGTTGAAAAATCCAAGGGGCAAAGGGTGGTTGGCTGCAAATGGGTATATCAAAAAAAGGAACCTACAAAAGAAAATGAAGGAGAAAAATTTAAAGCTCGTCTTGTAGCAAAAAGATACAGGAAGTCAAAGGGATTGACTATAATGAAATTTTTTTCCTATTGTAAAGCATTCTTCTATTCATGTTATGTTAGCTATGGTAGCTATACTTGACCTTGAGGTGCAACAACTTGATGTCAGGATAGCGTTCTTTCATGGAGAATTGGAGGAAGAAATATAAATAGAGCAATCAGAAGGATTCAATGTTTAATGTAAAAAGAATATGGTATGTAAGATTAAAAAGTCCCTTAACGGGTTGAAAAAGTCTCCTAGGCAATGGTGTGCGAGATTTGATTCCTTTATGGTGCATCCTAGCTACATGTGAAGTAGTTATGATAGATGTGTTTATTACAAGATGCTAGAACATGGTTTTTTTATTATTCTGATGCTTTATGTTAATGACATGCTAATTGCTTCAAATAACATGCATAAGGTAGATTTGCTAAATTCCAGATTGTGAAGTGTGTTTGAATTAAGGATCTAGGTGCTACTAAAAAGATCATTGGCATGGAAATCTGGACGGACAGAGGAAAAACAAACTATGGGTTTCATAGAAGAAATATGTGGAGAAGGTGCTACAGAGGTTTAACGTGGTTAATTCGAAGCCGGTCAGTAAACCTCTACCTAACAACTTTAAATTATCTGCTAGATTATGTCCATCTATAGGTGATGATGCAGAGGAAATGTCCTAAGTTCCATACGTTAGAGCAGTGGGAAACTTAATGTATGTCATGGTTTGGAGTCGACCAGATATCTCAAATGCAGTCAGTGTAATAAGCAAGTAAATGGACAATCCGGGAAAGGAGCACTGAAATGCAGCTAAATGGATTTTTAGGTACTTGAAAGGTACGGTGGATTTTGACATCTTGTATCAGAGACTAGATGAGACAGGACAGGTTGTGAGCTATGTAGATTCAAACTATGTAGGTAATCTGAACAAGCGGAGGTCTACTACATGTTATATTTTCACTCTTGCAAGTGGACCTATATAAGTTCGAAAACTACACTTAAATTGATCCCGATTTTATCCACAATAGAAGCAGAGTGTACGGCAACAGTGGAAGCTGCCAAGGAAGATTTTTAGTTGAAAGATTTAATCAAGGAATTGGGATTGAAACAGGAAAGCTTGGAGCTGTATTTTGATAGTCAAAGTGCTATTAATTTAGCAAAGAATCAAGTTTATCATGTCAGGACAAAACACACCGATGTGAGGTATCACACTATTAGAGAATGGGTGGAGGCTAGGAAGATAAGTTTGATGAAAGTACAAACAGAGAATAATGTAGCTTATATATTAACAAAGTTAGTGACTACACAAAAGTTCAATCATTGCTTAGAGTTGATTAATCTGTCGCACTGTTAGAGATTGATGAGACATCCCAAGGTGCGAGGATGGGCATCTAAAATTGAGATGCAGGCCTGAAGTTTCAAGTGGTGAATATGAAATTTTTGCCAAGGTGGAGACTTGTGAGGTGGTGGCTTAATTTCAGAAAAAAAAAAAATTCTAATTGGTTAAAATGGAGGAATAAACTGTGGGGGTCAAATGGAGCTGCTAGATCAAAATCTCATGGCTAAGGAATTCAAGTTAATTGGTTAAGATACATAGCATTTGGAGGATTCCTTTGTGACTCTATTACTCAATTGCATTAAGTGATGATATCATTGTTAAAAGTTTGTTGGAGGATACAAGGAGAAATTTCATTACTTGAATTAGATGATGGTTCCTTTGTAATTGGTTAGATGATGTCATTGCTGAAAGTTTATTGGATCATATAAATGGAGCAATCAAATGCATTGCTTAAATGCAAAGGAGTTCATCTACCAACACTTTTAGACACATATAAATAGGCATGGGTCTCTTGATTTTGAGAGAATCTCGAAAATTATATTTGTTTAGTTTGATTCTCTTGTTAAGAGTACTAGAGATTTTCTTTACTGAGGATTTGAGAGGGTAGGGTTGAGTGGTTGTACCTGAGTGGTGACGCTTGTACCATTGTACCCATTTTCTCTCAATAGTAAAGAAAGGAGACTAGATCACGCCTCGTGGACATAGACAAAATAATTTTTCTGAACCCTGTAAATTTTAGTGTTGTGAGTTGTGCTTTGATTTTCTTTATTTTGCTTATTTATTTACTTATTGTTGTACTAACCAAATTGCTGCGAGGTTAATTCCCAACACAACTAGAATGAGATTAATCGTCCGATAATAAACTTGTAACCACACCTCCCCAACAAACAGTTAGTGTCCTATGAGGAAGATCAAAGTTTAGAACAAGTGCTTCGTTGCGAGAACAATGCTTACAGAATTCTTCAACACTTGCTCAACCGATAGTGAAGCATGGAAGTACTTATATGGCGAATTTCCAGAGTAATATTTGTGGAACAAGAATGGAAAATGTTAGACTAAAAGGAAAAGGGGATAGGTTATTGGTCGTGTCAATGGAACAAATCCAGTAAAAGGAGACAAATACTGTTGTCCAAGTTTGATATTGACAATTTACGTACAAGTATACACGATCAACAAGTAATAAACTGATAAGTAGAGTATCGTTCTCACGGAGAATTATTAGTAATAACTTCCAAGTACTAACTTTATATCAATTCAAATTTATTTAAACAATTGGAATTGACTAAGAATTCACTAATTTAAAACTAAATCTAAACTTAATAATCAAGGGTTAAATTTACAAGATAAAAGAATTTAAGATTGCAACTTCCCCTAATGCTTCGTATAAACCTTTCTAACTCTCTTTCTAATTAATTGATCAAAACAAGTTGTTAATTGAGAACTCAAAGTTATTTATCAAACTTCTTTCGATAGTTAGATAAAAATGTATATCCCAACTAAATTACTATATTCCTATGTAAAACAATTTGAAATAGAATCATTAAGTTCAGAGTCTCATAATAGTTACACACGGCATATAGGTATATTCTTATCCTATACATAAACCTAGCAATTCAATCCTAAGAAGAATTAACCAGACGCATGTCATTATATTCAGATCCAAACTTAGAATTCATCTTCCAATTTCATCTAGGTTATCAAATTAATTGTTGGCCACACAATCATATATTAAGCACAAAATATGACAAACAACTTATACATGATCAATAGAACTAGAAACGAAAGTAGATCAATTTAACTCAACATCAGGTTCTGTTGCAATCTTAATAAAAATTTAGTTCATAATGTAATTGAAAAACACCATTCTCTAATTAAACAATATCTTAGAAAATTAAGAAGCAGAAGTAAGAGAAAAGAATGAAAATTTAGTTGCAATCTTCAATCTCTCTCTAGCCTTCAAGTCCAATCTTCTTCGTGTCGATTCCTTCCATCCGTGTCTTCAATTTTCTTGTAATCCTTGGTCTTTTCTTATGTTAGCAGCCCCCAAAATGAGTATATCCCCTCTCCAACTCAAACCCTAGCATATATATTTCTTAGAGTTCAATTTCAGGTCAAAAATAAGTCAAAATTCACGTCCAGAGCCAACACAAGCGCCTAGGCGCTGCATGGATAGAATATGGGTGCCTAGGCACTGAAAAGGCGCTGCCCCCTTTTAAGCCTAAAACTTCCCTTGTTGCTTAGCCTTCAAAAATCCAACACTTAGGCTCCAAATTGACCTTGTTTCTTTCCAAATTATCTTGTTTGCTTCCAAATGATGATTCCTACCAAATAACATCAAAACACACAAAACAAATAAAAAGGAACATAAAATAATTGAAAACTTGCAAATTCATCAAGGCAAAAGTACTCAATTCGTAGGTATAAAACCACTCATCAAATACCTCCAAACTTAAATATTTGTTTGTCCTCAAGCAAAATACTAAGAACAAAAACCATAAAAATTAATCAACCAACTACTCAAACAATGGATCAAAATGAATTTGAATAATTGCCTCAAAAATTACTACAAATAACAATTCACGGGAAACTTCAAAACAGTGCAAAATCTTACAATTCAACATACTCCTTAATTTTACCTCCGCTCATGACCCTTTAAATACATGTACATATCTGAACTATCAAGCTAAGTCATCACCCAAATTCATTTGCGTAATCAAATACTTCATAAGAGATATTCAATATTAACTCTATGAACTTACGTTTCACATCAACCTTCACTTATTAAGGCAACCATATAACTAGAAGGTCAAAAGAATTTTTTTTTCTCACTTTTTTTTTTCGTTCTCTTTTCTATTCGTTTGGTAAGTGCATTTTATGCTCCATCTCACCTCCTATTGAGCGAGTGCGTTTTACGCTCCATCTCGCTTTTTCTTGAACGAGTGCATTTTACACTTCATCTCGTTTTTAACATGTGTTTATGAGTGAGTGCATTTTACGCTCCATCTCTACTCACCACATGCCCTTTTCTTGTTTTTTTTTCTATTTTTTTTTCATATAACTCATGAAGGATCAAATCAAAATAATTTTCAAAAACTCAATTTTTTTTTATACTAACCCATCATAACCAAGATTTTTTCCAAACTTATATGAATACCTCAATTCGCTTTGAATGATGCTTAAATAAGTTTTCTAAAGTTTCAATGATATCTCCCACAAGAATTTAATCAAATAAGTTCTCCAAATAATAACTAACCAAATAGATGAATATGTGCTCATGAATAAAAACATCACAAACAGTGTAAAACCAACTAGTATGTCAAACTACAGACTCAACATGTTCATCAATTTCCTTTAAATTGACAATTAATTTCATTCATCATTTGCCATGATGAAATTCAACCAACCCATTGCTCAAGTCGTACTAAAATGTTATTTAAAGTATAAAATATGCTATCTAAATGCATACCTAATAATGCAAATGCAAACAACACAACACCCCCAAACTTAAACTAAACATTGTACTCAATGTATAAAGTAGGAAAAATTAAGACAGAGGACTTCCTTGAGACTTTGCTAGTTGGCATCATCGTCAGTGTTCTCGTTGTCCACTGAGTCGGGAGTGTATTCAGGAAACATAGGTGGGCTGTTCTTGGCTCCTAGTAAGACTTTGTGTGTGCTCCAACTTTATGTTCAATCCTTGGGACCTGCAAGCAACTAACATACCAATTAAAATGCTCTAACTAACTAACTACATTATTTCCTATAAAAAAAACTAAATTGAAATAAAACTTAGAAACTAAAATTTGGGTTGCCTCCCAATTA
Organism: Ilex paraguariensis; assembly: GCA_963454935.2. Classification (NCBI taxonomy): domain Eukaryota; kingdom Viridiplantae; phylum Streptophyta; class Magnoliopsida; order Aquifoliales; family Aquifoliaceae; genus Ilex; species Ilex paraguariensis. The sequence continues at coordinate 242,115 of CAUOFW020010046.1, forward strand.
GTGCTTGTTTTATAGTCTTCAACCTGACTACTTCCTATTTCATCCCGGGTCAGCAAGGGTAATTGAGGTCTTTTCATGATCAATGTCTCCGCCCCAATATTGCTTCAGTCTCTGCCCTTCACCTTAAAAGTTCTTTTCGAATTGATTTCCTTAACTTCACCTGCTCCATGTGGGAACACCTGCTCTTTATATAGCTTGGTGTTCTCAAGTGGATCTGAAATATAACTTCCTACGAATATCTTATTCACTTCATCTTCCACCAAATCAACCCGAAAATAATCTTCCACTTCCTTTGAAAATTTCATAGCTGAAAATATATTGAATGTAACCCCTTGATCTTGGACTCGCATAGTTAGCTCACCTTTTTGTACATCGATAAGTGTTCTCCTCGTTGCTAAGAATGATCGCCCAAGAATAATAGATATTTTCCTATCTTCCTCACAATCTAAGACTAAGAAATCAGCTGAAAAAATGAACTTATCCACTTTAACTAGAACATCCTCAACTATGCCCCTTGGATAAGTGAGTGATCTATCCGCAAGCTGCAATGTGATGTTAGTAGGCTTCGCTTCCTTTAAACTCAATTGCTGATAAATTGAGAGCGACATTAACTTAATACTAGCTCCCAAATCACATAATACTTTCCCAAAAAAAATGACTGCCTATTGTGCCTGGAATTGTAAAGCTACCCGAATCTTTGAGCTCTGGTGGTAACTTTTTTTGAGAAATAGCACTGCACTCCTCCGTAAGTGTCACTGTCTCAAAATCACTTAGTTTTCTCTTCTTCGACAAAATTTTCTTCAAAAATTTCACATTGTTAGGCATTTTCTCCACTGCTTCTACGAAAGGGATATTTATTTGAGTTTCTTAAACACTTCCATGAATTTAGAGAACTCCTTATCCTATTTTTGTTTCTGCAAACGTTGTAAAAACGGCACGGGAGACACAATAGGTCTCGGATTACCACCATTAGAAGTTATAATTGGATCTTCTTCATCCTTTCTATGGTTCACATTCTTGCTATTCTTTTCTTCACCCTCACTATCATCTCCAAATGATTGTTTTGGAGTGCTACCAACAACTTCGGGTAACTCTTTTCCGCTTCATACTTTAATAGCATTTCAATGCTCCTTACCTTCCCTCTTAGGATTGATCTCCGTATCACTAGGTAGAGTGCCTTGAGGTCGGTTGTTAATGGCATTAGCGAGCTGACCCATTTGATTTTTCAGGTTTCGAATTGATACTTCCACACTGTTCATCCTTGTCTCATTCTGTGATATGTACCTGGAAAACAGCTCCTCCAAATTTGACTTCTTTTCCTGCTGTGGTGGAGCTTGATTTTGAAAGCCTGGTAGGTATGATTGTGTTAGAGCAGAAGTTTGGGCTTGATTATTATTCCATGAAAAACCCGAATGATTCCTCCAACTAGGGTTATAGTTGTTGGAATTGTTGTTATATTACTGCCTGTTGTTATTACCAATATATTGTACCGACTCTAGATTAATTGCACATTAATCACTCGAATGGTTTCCAGCACACAATTCACAAACAACTACCGCACTTTGAATAGGTTGTACCCCTAAAGCATCAATCTTCTTTGTCAACATAGTAACTTATGCAGCCAATGAAGAAACCGCATCAACTTCATAAATCCCTACCACCTTTGGCTGATTGATCCTTGCAGAGGGCCACTGATAATTGTTGGCGGCCATCATTTCCAATAACTCATAAGCTTCATCAAATTTTTTTTTCATCAATGCCCTACCTACAGCTGCATCGATACTGGTTCGGATAGCACTAAACAACCCATTGTAGAACATCTGAACTTGCAACCACTTAGAAATACCATGGTGAGGGCATTTTCGGAGTAAGTGCTTGAATTGCTCCCAAGCTTCATAGAGAGTCTCAGAATCATGTTGTGCGAATGAAGTGATGTCATTCCTCATCCTCGCAGTTTTACCAACTCTTTGCCTTATCACAAAGTGTGAAAGGAAAAAGTCGGAGTCTAATCGCATGTTCGGAAATCCCGTTATACTTGAACGTGTCACAAATCTCAAGAAAACTCACCAAATGATCGTTTGGATTGTCACTAGGCAATCCCCCAAACTGTACTAAATTTTGAATCATTTGGATGGTACCCGACTTAATCTCGAAACTGTTTGCTTGAATTGCGGGCCTTTGAACGCTCGATTATATTTTTGTAACAAGCGGTATAGTATAATCTCTTAGCGATTTTTGTTCTTCTTCAGCCATAGTTTTTTTATTATTAACTTCTTGACACTGCTTTCGCAAGTTTGGGAGCCTTCTTTCGATTTCGTCTTCGTACGGTAGTAGCTCTTGACCTGTAGATCGTGTTTGCATACAAAATTCACTAGTACTTGCAAAAGCAATTAAAACATAAAATTAAATAAGTTTAAGATAAGATCAAATTGATTGAAATTAATATTGAAATAATTACTAGAATAAATTCTCGGCAACGGCGCTAAAAACTTGTTGTCCGAATTTGATATTGACAATTTACGTGCAAGTATACACGATCAACAAATAATAAAGTGATAAGTAGAGTATCGTTCCCACGGAGAATTATTAGTAATAACTTTCAAGTACTAACTTTATATGAATTCAATTTTATTTAAACAATTGGAATTGACTAAGAATTCACTAATTTAAAACCAAATATAAACTTAATAATTAAGGGTTGAATTTACCAGATAAAAGAATTTAAGATTTCAACTTCCCCTAATGCTTCGTATAAACCTTTCCAACTCTCTTTCTAGTTAATTGATCAAAACAAGTTGTTAACTAAGAACTCAAAGTTATTTATCAAACCTCTTCTGATAGTTAGATAAAAATATCTATCCCAACTAAATTATTATATTCCTATGTAAAATAATTTGGAATAGATTCATTAAGTTCAGAGTCTCATAATAGTTACATACAACATATAGGTATATTCACATCCTATACACAAACCCAGCAATTCAATCCTAAGAAGAATTAACCAGACGTATGTCATCATATTCAGATCCAAATCTAGAATTCATCTTTCAATTTCATCTAGGTTATCAAATTAATTGTTGGCCACACAATCATATATTAAGCACAAAATATGACAAACAACTCATACATGATCAATATAACTAGAAACGAGAGTAGATCAATTTAACTCAACATCAGGATCCGTTGCAATCTTAATAAAAATTTAGTTTATAATATAATTGAAAAACATCATTCTCAAATTAAACAACATCTTAGAAAATTAAGAAGTAAAAGTAAGAGAAAAGAATGAAAACTTAGTTGTAATCTTCTGTCTCCCTTTAACCTTCAAGTCCAATCTTCTTTGTGTCGATTTCTTCGATCTGTGTCTTCAATTTTCTATTAATCATTGGTCTTTTCTTATGTTAGCAACCCGCAAAATAAGTATATCCCCTCTCCAACTCAAACCCTAGCATATATATCCTTTATAGTTCAATTTCGAGTCAAAAATAAGTCAAAATTCGCGTTCAGAGCTAACACAAACGCCTAGGCGCTGGAAAGGTGTTGCATGGATAGAATATGGGCTCCTAGGTGCTACCCCCTTTTAAGTCTAAAGCTTCCCTTGTTTCTTAACCTTCAAAAATTCAACACTTAAGCTCCAAATTGACCTTGTTTCCTTTCAAATGATCTTGTTTGCTTTCAAATGATGATTCCTACCAAATAACATCAAAAGACACAAAACAAATAAAAAGGAACATAAAATAATTAAAAATTTACAAATTCATCAAGCTGAAAGTACTCAATTCGTAGGTATAAAACCCACTCATCAAATACTATCCGTAGATTTTATTGAACCATTTAATAGGACTGACATTATTTGATAATTTAGTAACAGTCAATGGAGTCAGTTACTTATCATTCAAAGACGCTAATAAAAAAAATAAGACTTCTGGAATTTGATCAAAGCATTTCATAAAGCTTGAATGAAGTTGTGATATTTCAACTTCCCCAAGCACTTCGTAGGCTATTTGTAACCATATTGGTTTTCTGTGAATCCTTTGATATAAAAAAACTATGGGATGAGCACTATGAATCCATATTTGAGGACTTCAACAGAATTCATGAGCAGCAACTAACAACACAATTATCTTGCACATTGTCAAGTGTCAACTCCTTAGTTGAAAACATGGGGAAAAGCACTGCAGATTATGACTTATTCATAGTGACCATTGTTGGGGATTCAAGCTTAGGTGAACTAGGACACAATCATTGCAGAGAAATTGCAGATGAAATGGCCATTGAGATGCCATTGAAAGACTTCTTAGCACCTCCAAACTTTAACCCCGAACAATAGGCTGCATATAACAAAATATTATATACGGTACAATCTGGTTTGCTAGAAACATTATTTGTTGATGGTCCAGGAGGAACAGAGAAGACATATTTGTACCGTGCATTGCTAGCAAATGTAAGAGCAAAATGAATGGTAGAATTCACAACAACATCAGGAGTAGCAACTGCAATAATGCCAGGGGGTAGGACAACTCACTCTCGACTCAAAAAACCTATCCTCACTATGGAGACAAGCTTATGTAACCTATCCAAGCTGAGTGGAACTACAAAACTAATTCGTAGAGCAAAGCTAATCATATGGGATGAAGCACCGATGGTTAAGCGGTTTGTGATTGAGACATTAGATTGAAGCTTAAAGGACATAATGAGCAACCAACAAACCTTTGGAGGAAAGGTAATTATTTTCGGTGGAGACTTTAGACACGTATTACCAGTTGTTCGACATGGTACAAGAGTAGAAACCGTGAACGCAAGCTTAGTAAGATCACACTTGTGGAGTGGCATGGAAAAACTAAGCTTGACTATAAATATAAGAGTAAAGGGAGATCCAAACTTCAACAATTTTCTATTGCAAGTTGGAAATGGAGAAGCAGAGCCTGATACTAATAGCATGATCCTCCTTCCATATCAAATAGAGATATAGTACGTTGATGATGAAGCCTCAGAGAACAATTTAATATCCAATGTATTTCCAGTGTTGGAAGAATATGCAAATTCAGCAAAATACATGACTGAACGTGCAATCTTTGCAGCAACTTATGAAGATGTGGACAAGCTGAATGAAAAATTGATTCACCAATTTCTGGGAAGGAGCATAACATTCACCAGCTTCAACAAAGCAATTGATGACACAAACAATTATTACCACAAGAATTTCTGAATTCTTTGATGCCAAACAGTCTCCCTCCACATAAATTAATGCTCAAAGAGAACAGTCCAATCATGCTTCTAAGGAATTTGGATCCATCAAAGGGCTTATGCAATAGAACAAGAATGGTATGTAGAAGATATGTTGAAAATGTCATTCATGCTGAAATAATAAATGGGCAACATGTTGGAAAACAAGTTTTTCGACCAAGAACCCCGCTCTCACCTGCAGAGACTGAAGGTTATCCATTCCAATTCAAGAGAAAGCAATTCCCTATACATCTATGTTTTGCAAAGACTATAAATAAAGCCCCAGGCCAAACAACAACATATGTGCGAGTTTATATCCCTCAACATGTATTCTCCTATGGTCAACTTTATGTTGCATTGTCACGTGAAATTTCGATGTCAACAACCAAAGTTTTGGTCAAATAAGATAACAATAAAAAAAGAAGAGGGGTATACACCAAAAATATTGTGTACAAAGAGGTTCTCCCACACAATAGGTATTGACAAAACTGTTTTAAGATACTTTTATGTAATTATACAACATCTTTATAAAGTTATTTAAAAATGTTGTGCTTAGACTCTACACTTAATGAGAACAAAAACAATGAGATACTATCAATACAAATGTCTCTATGCATATAGTTATAGGCTTATAAGACATTTGAATCCCTATTTTTGCTTTCAATGTTACATATAAATGTCAAAAAGCCTCTAATATGATATTATTTATTCACTTCTTCAAAAGTACCAGTATTTAAAAAAAAAAGACATTAAATAATCATATAAACTCAATTTCGATATGTCAACATTTTGTACCTCATCAAATTCAAGTGTACTTTGCCGCTAATAAATCTATATTGTAACTGATGATTTAACAGGCAAGAAATGCCAAGTGAAGATGTTTAACGATGAAGTCCCAGTATAACAAGTTTCAGCTATTAATCAACTGTAGAAATATGACAACACCTGTCTTCTAAAGGTTAGGGTTCTTCGCAGAGGGTCAATAGACATTTTTAGTAACAACAAGGGAAGTGGGAAAATTTGGAAGGTCATTCTGATTGATGATAAGGTTAGATTAATTGTTGAATGCTATTTTATAGCTCTAAGCTTCAAATTATTAAATTTATATAATTGTAAAATATTACTTTCCTTAAAAAAAAATAATTCCAGTGACAGAGTACAAAGCTCTAATGTTTAGTGATTTAACTGCCATGTTCAAAGACCTTTTTTGTGAAAGATAAGAAATACTTCATTTTCTAACGGAATAATGAAGCCTAGAAATCCGAAGTTCACAAGTGTCCACAAGGATATCACAAGTGAAGGAAGCGGATGGTAAAACACTCGTTCAAAATTAGACATACAACTTCATCTCTATAAAAGATGCACTCATAGATGGAGACTAGACTAAATCATACTTGAGGAATTGGCTCTTCAAAAGAAACCAATAATTGCATTATCTAATGCCAAGGGCTCTTTATACGAAGGTACTAAATAATATTTTAAAGTCAAACATACACTAAACAAATTACAAAAAAATTCTTGCTCAATTGCAGGTGAATTTCGTATGACGACAACATCTGTTACAATGGTCGAGACAAATCCACAGTTGCAAAAGGCATAGGAAATGCAAGAATGGTATACAATGAGAATAACTGATTATCCAAAGAAGTTATGAAATTGCTACCAATCAAGAATATAAGAATTTCTTACAGAATTACATACCAAAACATATCGTAGGTTAATTGATTTTCTGGACGAGGGAAATGAAAAAAAAATTATCAATCCCCATGAAAAGAATGCTAGATTATGAGAAAGTCATAATTACTTGTTGGTTTTTTTTTTTGAGTCTAGTTTGTATATGTGATCCGGATGATGACCGACCCGAAGTAATGTTGTGTAGTTTTTAATGGAAAATTTTCTGAGGCTTAGTCCATGAGCACTACGGCTTTGGCCACGAGGTTCGGGGCAACGCCCCCGAGGAAAAATTTTTTGGGCCTGTTATACAGCCCAGTGCGTATGACATATAAACCCTGTTGTTTTGGTGATTAGGGTTAATTGTAGATGGTACAGCCGCTCTCTGTATTCAACTCTCTCAATAGTGAAATCCCTGCAGCTTCGTGGACGTAGACAAATTGCCGAACCACGTAAAATCTGTGTCTCGTTCTTTCTTGTTTCTTATTGCTTTATATTCTTGATTTGTTCTTCGATTGTGTGTGTTTGTTAGTGGATTTAATCGTGTTAAATCTCAACATTACTGACAGCATGATCGGTGCACCATCTACAACAAAGGTACGGGTTAAATACACGGTGGTATCAAAGTTTTCAACCAATGTTTAAATACATATTAACGTAATCAAATATTTTATGGACTTCTAGGAACCTTTTTGAGCTCTAAAAGCAATGATTTTGAATATTCAAAACAAAGACGAGCCTTGATGCCTACAAACAATGTCAAAGTGGGGTTATCATGACAACAGATGTGGCAGAATGCAAAACATGCTAGAAAACCAATGTTGACCACACTCAGAGGTAACTACCACATGTAACTCTTGTTTCTCATCACAACATACAATTTTTTCATTGTCGAAAAACTTTTTTCAATCATCTAATTTACGAACTACAACCCCACACTCATAACAAATATATAGAGAAGCTTGTTATCTTAGATGGAGATGAAAGTGCACTTGTTACCTTGTTTGATGCAACAGAAAATCTTGTCGGGTGTTCAGCTGTCGAATTCGTTGAATCCAAAAAACGGGTAAAAAAACAACCAATAAGTAACATACTACCAAAATACTAACTTTACTCACATAATGTGACAGATGAAGATGCAATGCAAGTTCTATAGGAAGCTAATCTTGTGTAGTGGACAATGTAAGAATTAATGTGGCCCACTTCATTTGGCACATGTGATTTTATTGATTATTTTCAAATAATTAATTTGGGTTAGATAATGATAAGGTTACCAATCATAATCTAACCGGTATAGCTAATGTTTTCTAATTGGTCAATGAGAAGAAATGGTTTCCTGATGTTCTACTTTGATGGGAAGTATAGTTTATGTTGAATTAGGGAACCGGTCCTCTCTCTACCTATATATATATATATATATATATATATATATATATATATATATATATATATATATATATATATATATATATATATATGCCCCATCAAATTGTGTATCATAAGAATAAAGGTTATGAGAGAGAAATCGATTTCCGGGCTGCACCAAAGGATAGTTCAATTCTTGTTCAAGTAATTCAAGGTTTGTGATTATGACTCCAGGTATGTTGATTATGATGTTCTTAATTCTACATTATGATTATTATGAGTCTGTGAAAATCATTGTTCTAGATCTTGCAATTAGGGTTTGATTGATCTCTTTGATCAAATAAAGTTTACATGTGGGATTAGAGCTTGTGTTATGAACTCTTGTGATTTTTCATTAAAGAAATATATTTTTAATTAGCATCGTTGTGAACCGTAGAATGAATCTAGATTTAAACTTGTATTTGGACTCTAGATTTTTGTACGCTTTATGTCACTCACATGTATAGTACAGCAAGAAAAGCCCACATGATCAAAATCATTGAGATTCACTTAATAATAGTTTCTTTAATTGTTTAACTTCATGTAACCCTAGAACGTTAGCATGGGTAATCTGCCAACAGGTGTCTATGTTATAGTTAATTGTTGGTCATCTAATTTATGTGCAATGAATCGTAATTTGTGGCAGAACTTTCCACTTGTAGTTTTGTTTGTTTGTTGGCTAATATATTGGATATATTAAAAGACCCAAAAATATTTTATGTTGACTTTAGATTTTAAGCACAAATCATGGAATTTTGTGTCATACATATATTCATGATATTCTGTATAACGTATAAAATTTTATGATTTATTAAAGCACAAGATTTTATATATTGATTGATCTATTTAGGTCTAATGAAAGATCTTGTGTGTCATAATGATGGATAGTTGACAGTGAATTATTATTAATCTTATGATTTATTTAAAGTCATTATTTTGATTTGAGATCTATATTACAATATATTTTAGTAATCACCAAAGTGACCCAACTAGCATGATTCATAAATTTCAAATCACATAATTAATATCTATTATTGAGATATTAAAATAATAATTTATATTATGTCATTGTTTTGATTCGAGATCTATATTATGATATAGTTTGATAGTCACCAAAGTGACCAAACTAAAATAATTCATAGATATTGAATCGCATAACTGCATTTAATATTCATTATATAATGATATTAAAATAATAGTTTATGTAATATTATTGTTTTGATTTCATAGTTATATTACGCTATGGTTTGATAGTCGTCAAAGTGACATAACTAGAATGACTTATAGATATCAAATCAAATAATCAATTTTAATATTCATTATCTTGTAATATTAAAATAATCGTTTATGCAACATCATTATTTTGATTTAATGCCTATATAATGACATAGTTTGGTAGCCGCCAAAGTGGTCCAACTAGAATGACTAATAGGTATTAAATTATAAAATTGATATTTAATACCCATTATCTTGGTATTAAAAATAATGACTTGCAAATCACAATTTCTGATCGTTTGGATATTAGGTATCGGCCCAAAAGTGCACCACCTTTCAAATGATTAATTAATTGGAATAGGATGATTGATGTATATTCATAATGAGTGTAGAACAGATGCCCAAATGTGACGGACCTACCTAATTATGAATATATTATCAATTAGTTCTATTATGTGAGAGAGAATCACCATAATGGTTAATGTATTAGTATATCGTGATTACTACCCAAAGGAGAGTCATGATAGTACTACTTATTGTTTCGTAGAATATATATTTATTCTAATTTATGGTTAAACTTATAGATAACTTAAAGCATTAATGTAGTGAGCATTTACCTTCTTTTATTGTTAGTTCATATATTGTTACATTTGCATACTTTGTCTAGTTCGATACTTAATAGAATGAGTATTTTTAGATTGATGTGAACAAATTCAATTTCACTTATGTATTTTGAATACTTGTCATACACTTAACTGCTATTACTAAATCAAGTAGTTCTAATGAAATGGCTTTACATAAAGCCTAGAATAGATCGAACCAATTATGCATTACATTTGTGCGAATGATTATGATGTATAACGTTAAGTTAGTTGTTCTTCAAATTGATAATATGTATGAATGTTATATAGTTGTGCAAGAATGTTATTGAACTATTGATTACTCTCTTATTGGACAATGATGGCTAAACTTACCATTATGAAATTTGATAGTACATGTGGGATGCATAAATTTATCCTCATAATTTTAGCTACCAAGTTGATGGTTTTAAGGATAGACGAGTTCTTTTATTTAATTTAATTTGAACTCTTCGTCCCTTGATATGAATCTATATTGATGATATGTAGTATGCTAATGTATGCCTATTATGTATGTTCAAGAGAAAACAAGACTTAAGAACTTAAGACGCTATTCTAAGACCAAGAGCCTACTTAGCTACTTAGGCTCATAAGAGAAATAAATAATATGTGTAATTTATGTAAAAGTTGAAACATTTTAAAAATGATTGATATAAACGAAGGGCATCATACAAAAGGAAATATAAACATTAAAGCTTTTGTATGTTTCGAATCAAACCTTGAAGAAAAATATTCTAGTAGCACATTATGAATTGACTTGAATTGCTACTAAGAATGTTTTAAATTTGATACTAGAGATTTTTCCTAACCCAGAATGATAAATCATAAATTGATATTCACTATTAATCGGATCAAAACCTAATTTAAGATGGTTGAAACTTTCTGTTTGTTCCTAGATATCAACCATAATTTATATAATAGTTTATGTTCCTAGTATTTTGAAGTTTAATTTTCTGATCTAAACTTTATGATGATTATTAATCTTTTCAAATATGATAATAAAGTGTTAGTTTGTTTAAGAATACCTTTTTACGTGATTTTTATGGATGAATGCTCTTGGAGTTTGAGACATCTGAAAAGAAATTGAATTTTAGAACGATTAATAGTAACTTTATCGTTTACCAGAAAAAATCCAAAGGGTATAGGTTTTACTATCCTACCCATAGTATGAGAATTATATGTATTGATATTGTCAAATTTAGTAAGAATGGTGAAATCAGTGTGAGTAATAAATCACATAGAAAGTGGTTATACTCATAACTTGTAATGATGTTGTTGTTCCCACAATTGTTGAATGATTTGACAATGTTAAACAACAAATTAATGATTAACCACTCTATATTGAGATTGTCACCGATAAATCAAAGTAGAAAAATATCACATGAGTAGCATTAAGATAATCTCTAATAGAAATAAGATAAGCTATTCGAAATGATTACGTGATATATCTACAAGAATCTGTTTTTAACTTAGGGATAGGTAAAGATTTGATTTCGTTTTCACAAGTCATAGAAAGTGATGGCTTTGCTAATTAGATTGATGTCATGAATGATTAATTGAAATTAACGAACCAGAATGAAGTTTGAAATCTTGTTAGATATGAAGTCAAACTTATGATCAAAAGTTTCACTCATAATTGAGACATTGATTATATAGAGACCATCTATTATGTGTCTAAAAAGGGTTCACTAATAATCATGATGATATTGGTAGCTCATTATGATTTAGAGTTATACCATATAAATGTGAAACTATAAAGATTAACCTAAACGGTTCTGAATAAGGGAATTGAAGTAACTCTTGGCTTGCAAACTTAATAGGTCAATATATAAACATAAAGAAGTTTTTCCACGATGGAATTAAGTTTAGTGATACCATTACTTCTTTTAATATTAAGAAAAAAAAATATCATTATCGGTGTATTAATATCTTAAAGTTAGTGGGAGTAAGATTTTTAACTCTATATGTTGATATTGTGTTGCTTGTTAGTAGTAATCTTAGATTATTATATAAAACTAAGTTTCTCTTTATAAATATTAAATAAAAAAAATATGGTGAGACAACTTATGAGATTGTAATTTAAGTGTCCCAGGATCGATCACATAGATTATTTGAGTTGTCTCATAAAGTATATATAGAAAGAATTCTAGAGAGATTTAATGTGGAGAACGATTATGCTAATGTGACTCCAATTCAAGTAACAAGGATAAGTTCATCAGTATGTAATGTCCAAAGAATGTAATGGATTCCTTATGTTTTATGTATGCATTTACGTGTATAATGTCAAATATTATTCTTGTAGTTGGTATATTATGTAAACACCGAACCGATCCTAAAATGGATCATTATGAGCTTATAAGATATTTACAAGATATGAATGATTATATGCTCACATTTAAGAAATTTAATCATCTAGTGGTGATTGACAATTATGAAAGATAAATTTGTGGCTTGCTTTGAGGCTACAATTTATGGATTATGGATGCGAAATTCTCATTTCAGGACTTGGAATTGTCGACTTTATGGCCAAGCCGCAGAGAACTTATTGTGATAATTTCACATATATGCCTTTTGCTAAGTGTCTATAGAGCATAATGGCATGAAGCTCATAATTGCAAATCCATTAAAGAAAGTGCTACTAAAGACATTTAAAAATGTTAACATAATGAGTCGTGATTGTAGCTTACGATGGTTGTTCACTTAATGTTGTGGATTTTGCATAATGATTATTTATTTGACACTTTCAGTTCTTATTCGAACTATTTATGATATTTATTGTTTTTCAGAATGTACGTACATGTATAAGATTGATTGAATGATAACAAGAATAGCCTTTAGCATAGGACATTATTGTTGGACCTTGTTGGAGTATAGATAGTCTAGGTTTATTAGGATTTCTTTTCTCTTTTTTACCCTTACTATGATTTTTATATTTTGCCTAAACTACAAGGATGTTTAAGTCACTCTGTATTATTTTTGGATATATATACGGGGCTCTACTCTTAATTTGAGTATCCCTTTTTCACACACATTCATTCCAAGTTGGTATCAGAGCCACAACTGTAACCCTAACCCTAGCCCCTCCTTCACGTTGCAGCTGACAGCCACTGGCCACCACACTGCCACCGTGACTGCTCCAAATTAGCCACTGCAGCGACCCACCTACCAGCGAAAAACCACCGACTGCCTCCAACAAATATAGCCCAACCACCGACTGCCTCCAACCGACTGCCTTCAATAACCACACCGACTGCCTACATATTAAACCACCGACTGCCTTCAATAAAACCACCGACTGCCTCCAACAAATATAGCCCAAACCACCGACTGCCTCTTACCACCGACTGCCTTCAATAATCAGTCACTGATTAGCATACCACAAACCAACAACATCAACATCACCGATCACCATAAAGCACCGAGCACCGACAACACAATCAATCCAACTGAAGCGAAACCCAATGTCCAACTGAACCCATTGCACAACTGACCGTTCACCGACTGCCCATCCTACATCAAACTCCACCGACAACCAACATACATCAAACCAACCCAAAACAATTCTCAACCCAACACAGCCCAGCCGAAACAACATATGCCCAGCCGAAACAACATACACCCCACCGACATATTAAATCCATACCCAGCCCACTAAATCAATAAACTCAACCCACTGTTATATCTAGGATTTTTTATGAGGGGTTGTTGATTTGCTCTTGATGCAGTAGATCACTTATTTATATATTTTGGATTTTTGGGCACCGTGACTTGATTATTTGGGAGCTTTTTGGACCTTCCCTATTTGTCGCTACTGTTCGACTGAAGGTATATTGTTCTCCCTTATTTTATTCCTCTATTTATCTTAGAGTTATTTTTCTGTCACGGGTGCCCTAGTATTGTTGTTGATATGGCTACTACTGAGGGACTTGAGAACCCTACAGTTGACACCTCTACCGTTGAGACATCTATGGGTACTTCCACTTTTATGTTTGACCAGTATACAGTGCCTACTAGCACAGTTGCATTACCAGCATTACCGGGCATGATCTCTCAAAAAGTTACGGCACAATTGTTGAATGGTCGTAACTTCGCTGAGTGGTCACGCTCATTCCAACTTTTCTTAGGCCGTGTAGGGAAGCTTGGTTGGCTGACGGGATCTCACCCAAAGCCAGCTGATGCCGACCCTGGATATTCTGCGTGGTTCTCTGAAAACTGTGCCATTCTTGGATGGTTATTTGGCTCAATGGAGCCCTCTGTTTGCAGGATCCACCAGTTTCATAGCTCTGTTCCGAAGCTATGGAGCGCATTATCAGAGATGTATTCTCAGTCAGGACGGGGAGTTCGTGTTTATGAGCTTTCTCAGAAGCTCTCATATGCTCAGCAGGGAGATATGACCGTTCAGGATTATTATGGCTATTTGACCCAGCGCTGGCTTGAGTATGAGTCTCTACGTCCTCTTGCTGCTATTCCGAAGATAGAGCCCGAGGGAGCAGCATTCTTGCATACTCGAGAGCAGGAGGATAGGATTCACAAGTTCCTTATGGGGCTTCGTGATGAGTTTGAGGGATCTCGTTCTCAGATCTTGTCGATGTTGACACTTCCTTCTCTTTATGAGGTGTATGGGATGATTGAGCAGCATGAGCGTCGAGTCCGTATTGCATCACTTCCAGTTGCAGCTTTGACTCCTTCGATTGACCAGATGGCCCTTTCAGCTGCTGTAGGGTCCCGTTCAGGATCCTTAGTCAGGGATGGGCAACGCTCAGACCAGCGCCGTCAGGGCGCCCCAGATCAGCGCAGACAGGGGGATTCCCGTCAATGTGATTATTGTGGCCGACCAGGACATCTCAGGGCTACTTGCTGGAAGCTCCATCCAGAGCTTAAGCCACCTTCTCGCAGCCGTACTGTTGCTATTGCTGAGGTACCACCGCCCACTACCGCCACTCCTGCTACTGCTCCTCCTTGGCAAAGTGATATGGATGCTATCACTTCCCGATTAGATATACTTATGTCTGCTCTGACTTCTCAGAGTCTGACTACTGCTGCTGTCACCACTACAGGTATATCTCGTGCCTTTCACGCTTGTGCCAGTTCATCTCCCCTTTGGATGTTGGACTCGGGTGCGAATGGTCACATGACAGGTGAGGCCCATCACTTCACCACTTTTGACGAGCCGTTACATACACAGGTTCAGTTAGCAGATGGAACACATGCCCCTATTGTTAGTAGGGGTACAGTCCGTCTCCCAGATGGCCTTACATTACATTCGGTTTTTCATGCGCCAAAGTTGGCCATGAATCTATTATCTGTACATCAGTTAGCCAGAGATTTTCACTGTGCGGTTGTATTCTTATCTGATTCGTGTTATTTGCAGGACCTGAGTACCAGGAGGATTATTATCAAGGGACATGAGAAAGATGGACTGTATTATCTTGGCAATCCATCTCCAGTTTCACCAATTCCTTCACCTGCACCTGCTTTGTCTTTTTCTGTTCCTAGCTTGCATGCTAGTATTTTACCTAGTAGTTGTCGTTATGATTTTTCGTCACAAACTGTTCAATTGTGGCATGACCGTTTTGGACATACAAATTTTAAATATTTATGTATGTTGTTTCCTGCTTTGAGTAATGCTTGTGTTGGTGGTAAACTTGATTGCGTTATCTGTTCCCTATCAAAACATGTTAGGGCCAATTATATTCCTCGCATGCACCAGTCACCCAAGCCATTTGACCTAATACACTCTGATATTTGGGGACCCTCTCCCGTTACTGCTCTGTCAGGTGCCAGATATTATGTGACATTTATAGATGATCATACCCGTTGTACTTGGGTCTACCTTTTGCATAGGAAGTCTGATGTGCTCCCTATAATCACTCAGTTTTTACAGATGATTAAGACACAATTCGATGTCATTGTTCGTGCTCTTCGTTCGGATAATGCCAAAGAATATGTGTCTGATGCTTTAGTGTCTCACCTTTCTTCTCAGGGTATCCTTCAGCAACTCACTTGTCCATATACTCCTGAGCAAAATGGTGTTGCTGAGAGGAAAAATAGGAGTTTGATAGGGATGGTACGTTGTCTGCTTAGAGGCATGAGGGTACCAAAATCTTATTGGCATTTTGCTGTTTTGACTTCTACCTTTCTGTGCAATCGTACGCCGAGTCGTGTTCTTCAGCATAAGGCTCCCTTACAGGTCTTATTTCCTGAGCGGACACTTTTTTCGGTCCCCCCTCGTGTTTTTGGATGCACATGTTTTGTTCAGGATCGGTCTCCTACTCGTCATAAACTTGATGATAAAGCGATTCGTTGTATCTTTGTGGGCTATTGTCATCAATCTAAGGGGTATCGATGTTATGATCCTATTAGGCGTCGTATGTATCACAGTCTAGATGTTACCTTTCTTGAGCATATTCCTTATTTTCCTTTCAGTCCTTTGTCTGCCTCTCCAGTTGATGATACTCCTTTTGATTTTCCATTACCACAAGAGTCAGAGTCATTGATCACTATCCCTACAGGTTCATCCGTTTTTCCTCCAAAGGAGTCACTCATCCCTGTCAGTACAGAGTTACCAGTCTCTCTTCCTTTGCAGGTGTATGCTCGTTGTCCTCGCTCTCATCACCCTGCTGATATCCCCTCTACCTCAGGCGATGCAGGTAATACTTCTCAGTTTGTTGAGCATATTGATGCACCTGTTGTTAGTACTGATGAGATTACAGGTGCTGAGCCAGTTACTTTACCTGATAAGATATTATCAGTAGAGGATGGTGATTTAGGGCGTCGTTATCCAAGGCGTGATCGCCGTCCAGTTGATCGATATGGTTGGACCGCCAAGATTTTATATCCGATCTCTGCTTATGTTTCTTATGGTAATCTGTCTCCCACATTTCGAGCTTATACTATGGCCTTATCAGATACGCTGGTTCCTCGCTCTATTTCGGAAGCTATGCGGGAGCCCCAGTGGGTTCTTGCCATGCAGACAGAGATGGACGCTCTTCAGCGTAATCATACATGAGATCTTGTCTCCTTACCTTCAGGGGTGAAGCCTGTTGGCTGTCGCTGGGTTTACACCCTGAAGTTTCTTGCGGATGGTACTATTGATCGTTACAAGGCTAGACTTGTGGCGAAGGGCTTTACTCAGGTACCAGGTCGTGATTTTGGTGCTACATTTGCCCCCGTGGCAAAATTGACTACTGTTCGGTTAATTATTTCTCTGGCTGCGGAGTACTCTTGGCCTCTTCATCAATTAGATGTGAAGAATGCGTTTCTTCACGGTGATCTGGACGAGATTATTTATATGGATGCACCACCGGGCTTTCGTGGTGAGGGGGAGTATGCTGGAAAGGTATGTCGACTGCGTAAGTCTCTTTATGGACTGAAACAGTCGCCACGAGCCTGGTTCTCTCGCTTCAGTGATGTAGTCATACGATTGGGGTTCACCAGGTGTCATTCTGATCATACCTGCTTTATTCGACGGAATACTTCTGGACAGTGTGTCATCCTTCTGGTATATGTTGATGATATTATTATTACTGGTGATGATGTTTCTGGGACTGCGCAGGTCAAGATAGACCTTGGGAAGGCCTTCGATGTGAAGGATCTTGGATTTCTGCGATACTTTCTTGGGATTGAGGTTGCCCGTAGAAGCAGAGGTATTGTTCTTTCTCAGAGAAAGTATGTTTTGGATCTTCTTTCAGACACTGGGATGTTGGGGTGAAAACCGGCATCATCACCTATGATTCCAAACCTGAAGCTTACTGCTGAAGGTGAGGAGTTGAAAGATCCGACAGTTTATCAAAGATTGGTAGGTAGACTTATCTACTTAGTCAATACTAGGCCGGACATTTCATTCGCAGTCAGCCGAGTTAGTCAGTTCATGCATAGGCCATGTCAGCCTCATCTTGATGCAGTTTATCATATTCTTCGGTACCTCAAGTCTTGTCCTGGACTTGGGTTGTTTTATGCATCAGGATCTCAGACCGGTTCTCTAGCCTGTTATTCAGATTCAGATTATGGGAGAGCATGTGATGGTCGATCTACTACGGGTTTCTGTGCTTTTCGAGGGACTCATCTTATCTCTTGGAAGAGCAAGAAGCAGGCAGTTGTCTCCCGCTCGTCCGCAGAGGCAGAGTATCGGGCATTGGCACTTGGCACATGTGAGATTATCTGGCTACGATCGATTCTTGACGAGTTGAGTTTTTCAGTGACCTCTCCATCCACATTATATTGTGATAATCAATCTGCTATTCAGCTCGCTTCTGACTCTGTACTACATGAGAGAACGAAGCATATAGAGATTGATGTTCACTTTCTTCGGGAGAAGGTCAGCAGTGGTCTTGTTACTCCATCGTTTGTGGGGACCAGTGATCAAGTTGCGGATGTTTTTACCAAACCTGTCACTCTGTCTATTCTTCGGGACTCTGTTGTCAAGCTTGACTTAGTTGACATTTTTGCGCCTAGCTTGAGGGGGAGTGTTGGAGTATAGATAGTCTAGGTTTATTAGGATTTCTTTTCTCTTTTTTACCCTTACTATGATTTTTATATTTTGCCTAAACTACAAGGATGTTTAAGTCACTCTGTATTATTTTTGGATATATATACGGGGCTCTACTCTTAATTTGAGTATCCCTTTTTCACACACATTCATTCCAAGTGACCTTATTAGATATATACTTCTCAATTATAGATCGCGTTAGACAGGTTGCTAGTGTTGTGGTACATGGAAGGGACTATGTCATGTTAATGATGTATTACCGTCATGACTCGCATTAGTGGGTTGTTTAATTGTGATATTATGATGATCAAATTAAGGTAGTGATGAATTGGATTTATTGCGCGTTTATGTAAACCTTGCTAGACCCAATTTGTAAGATAATCATATGGGCCAAGTGAGAGAATGTAAGAATTAATGTGGCCCACTTGATTTGGCACATGTGATTTTACTGATTATTATTAGATAATTTATTTGGGTTAGATAATGATAAGGTTATCAATCCTAATATAACCGGTATAACTAATATTTTCTGATTGGTCAATGAGAAGAAGTGGTTTTCTGATGTTCTACTTTGATGGGAAGTAGAGTTTATGTTGAACTAGGGAACCGGTCCTCTCTCTACCTATAAATATATACATGTCTCATCGAATTGTGTATCATAAGAATAAAAGTTATGAGAGAGAAACCGATTTCTGGGCTACACCAAAGGATGGTTCAATTCTTGTTCAAGTAATTCAAGGTTTGTGATTATGACTCCAGGTATGTTGATTATGATGTTCTTAATTCTACATTATGATTATTATGAGTATGTGAAAATCATGATTGTTCTAGATCTTGGAATTAGGGTTTGATTGATCTCTTTGATCAAATAAAGTTTACAGACAATACTTCAAATTTTTCATAAGGGTGCACAAAATGAACGATAAAGATCGAGAAATAGGATGCTTTGTTGCACAAGAAGTAGAGAAAATTGAAGGTTCTTAAACTGATGAAGAACCAACATGAAAAAGACCGAAAAAATTAGAAAGATTGATGTTGTACAAGACCACTGAGAAATAATTGCTCACGTCATGGATGTAACATCGATCATCTTCCTGTTATTTTAATGCTTTTTTGGATCAAGCTCATATGGTTTTGTTGATTATTGCCTACACTTGATGCAATCTACAATCTATTGTTTTTGGCAAACATTGAACAATGTAAACTATTGGTTTTTAGAGAAAATTGAAGGTTCTTAAATTGATGAAGAACCAACAGGAAAAAGACTGAAAAATTAGAAAGATTGACATTGTACAAGACCACTGGGAAATAATTGCTCACACCATATATGAAGCGTCGATCATCTTCCTATTATTTTAATGCTTTTTTGGATCAAGCTCATATGGTTTTGTTGATTATTGCTTACACTTGATGCAATCTACAATCTATTGTTTTTGACAAATAGTGCACAATGTAAACTATTGATTTTTGGATGAAATTTAGATTATATTTGTAACTGAAAATGCTTGAGAAGGGGTTCCCTTGTTACTTTTTCGAAGCAACAAGTTCTAATTACGGGCCATTGATATTTCACAGTGCACCAAGCCTCTACATGATCCAAACACAAGGTAAAACATGCAAACATCTCAAATGCTAATTTCCTATTCATTTTCTTCAACTAAATTGCTCAACAATGCTATTGTCTGTATTCATGTGTACCCTATTGGTGTTAAACAGAGATGTAGTTTAGTATTGGTAAGTATTTTAGTTTGGAGAGCTAATTTCATAAATAAGGAATATATATCATTCCGGAACATATTCACCATTGGTTTTTTATGTCGTTGGTATAAATTGTTGATTTTGGGGAAATAGAATTGAATTGTGGTGGTACGGTGTACTATGATGATTGTAAGTTTTGTAGACAGGTTTAAATTTTTATGGGCTCCTTTTTTTAGAGAAAATTTTATCAAAATTTCTGAAAAGTAGTAGGGACTAGCTTGATTTCAATGTCTTATATTAAAGCAAATAAAGTAAAAACTATTTTAAATTGACGGTTTGTTTTATGCCACCGTGCTGGCAACTTTATTAAAAAAATTTGGCGCTTCAAAAAAGAAAAATATTTGCTGGTCAAATTTCATTACTTATAAAAATAAACATCTTCCCCACTCAAATTGTTAAAGAACTACATTTCTTCCTAAATTCCTGTTCACTTCTAAATTTTAATATTTTAGTTTGATTTCCCTTCCCTTCCCCCCAAACTAGTCACAATGTTTAAGAATGATTGGGTGAGTGTGGTCTACTTTGCATAGTGTCGGGGTCCAAATACTTGAGGTATTAATTGATAGGACCAGATCGAAGATAAATTAGGAGAGACACAAAAGTTTCTATTGGAATTGGCGAGTCAAATATTTCAAGTTTTTATAATACTTTGGAAAGTTTAGATCTTCATTGCCCTTTTGTTTGTCAATCTATTAGCAGTCTTTATAGATTGCTTTCCTAATGTAGGTGCCAACTTCCTTAATATTGGTGTCTTGTAAACCATCTTAACTAGACAGTGTAACATTTCTCATTCAATTCAACTCAAGTGGTCTTATGTCCCTGTGATGACACTATGCAGCGTTTCCCATAGTTCATTTTCTCAATCGTAGTATGCAATATCTACAGGGAGACTTTCACTCATCCAACTAGGATAAATTCAAAAACAATGATACACGAATTCAACATAAATAATTCAGTCCTTTACAGGATCACACAACATGGTTCTCGTCCAATATGTGCACAAACTAGTATGTGTGTGTGTGATAGAGAGAGAAAGAGAGAGAGAGAGAATAGTCATAATCTATATATAGATATCGATAACACTCTCACCACCTTGTACTGGTGTAGGAAAATAGCATTTGTGACTCGTGAAGGGAGCCCCCAACATAACACTTCATATGTCTTTTATTAGTGAGGTATCGATGCACCTTTATTTATATTTATTTATTTTTCTCATCTGGTCTTTCTTTTTCACGGATAATACCCTATGAAAACACTTACATGAGTAAACCACCAGAACAAGTTTGTTAATTTCTTCCAGCACAGACCGAAATATTGTTAGAATTACTCCAATGTTATTTTGGTTGAAAAATCGCTTTGATACCATTTTGTTGGAGTCAAGGGAACTATAAATAAAATGAAAAGAAGTAAAGGCATATATGACCACTCAAAAATAAAAGATTTTTTATACCAGTTGATTACAATCACACACTCAATTTAAACTTTTCAACTTCTACTCAACTCTATTTACCTCCAACACTAGAAGATTATAAAATTTCCTTACACTGTCGAGGTTCAGCAAAAAAAAAAAAAAGAAACACTAGAAGATCTATCTTATTTATATAGGCTCAAACCATTACTTCTAGCATTACACTCACACACCACTACAACCGCTAACTCTTATATAAATCCTAAAATATTAAGACACCATCACTTGAAAAATTAACACACACTAATACTATTGTCGTCCACTACTTGCATATTTCTTGTCTATTAACACACATAAAATTAACACACCTTATAATAAAACTCTAAAACAACTTTATTTTTCTATGCCTCCTTACACTTGATTTTGCACCTCCAAGTCCTTATCTTTCAAATCAATTCATGATAGAGGAGTTTTGTTGAATTATTGCAAACTTCATGGATTTGTGCACCACCTCCTCCAATTACAAGAATTTTCGAAGCCATCTCTTTTACGGTGTAGGGAACATGATGAAATTTTTTACACTTGCAAATCATCTTTATTTTTCCAATTTTATTCTTGGCCCCTGTGTATCGACCTTCTTTTTTCTCAAACTTGTTGAATTTGTCTTGTATTAACTCTGTTGGATCAAAAAATTCTTCCATATTCACCCAACCTGTATCACTTAAAATATTTTGGACACCATGTTGCTATAAAGCACGGATACTTCGTCAAGGTCGACGTACCCGTATCGGATACCGTATCAGATATGATACCCGTTGGATACTTGATAATATCTATCGAATACACATCATCCGTATCCGATAATTATTAAAATATGTAGATACTTCGCGGACACTTCGAAACCTGGAGCAAGATGTATAATTTTTAATTTTAAGCTATACCCCTTCTTTGTAGTTCACATACAATATAAAACATCAACAAAATTCTATCTGATTTTGAAGACACGAGTGTTTTTTAACTATTATCTATTATTATATGTTAAGAGGGTATATAAAAAATAGTCACTTACACTATACTTTTAAAAATAAATACTTGTAAAATCAACTAGTTAAATGTTGTTATGATTCCTTTAATTTGTTATGCTCATTTAGTGAACATATCATAATGAGACGATATTACATCCTTATCATGGTAAAAATTTCTAATTTTACTTACTAATGTTAAAGAGTTATTGAAAAATTGTAATTTCTAAGTCGTTAAATAATAGTAAAATATAAAATATATTTTATTAAAGACGTATCCTGGCTGTACTCGTATCCTATTTTTTAAAATTTTGCCGTATCGTCATATCCGTATCGTATCGTACCCATGTCACATATCTGTATCCATGCCTAGCCATGTTGTATGAAATGTTTCATGCTATTTTGAAGAAAATCATTACCTTGATTCTTGTTTTCAAGCATTCTGTCAAGATGATATTCACTTTCATGCTTCGTTGCAAAAGTATATTTCAAGACTAGTTCATAGGACTCTATCCCATCATCTTTTATCATATCAAGATATTTGATTTCATCTTCATTCCTTGCAATTTCTTCAATATTTTTCACTTTTGTTTCAACTTCTTTTCAAACTACGTTTTCTTTCCATTTCTTGAATTAGTTATTCCACTTCACCATTCTCTTCATTATCTATAGTCTCTTGAACTTCAACTTTATATTTTTCTACTTCTTTCCCTTCAACAAGATGATGCTCTTTTTGAACCCACATTAGTGTGTCTTAAACATCACTTTTCTTTTACATGTTCATCTTATACAAAACATTGGACCTAATGATGCACAAATGTGTTTATGCTAAATCAATCAAAAATATGATGGTATATGTGATGCAGTATGCTCAACACCGTAAAAAAAAAAACAAATTAGGTGGTTCGGTCTACGTGACCTACTCCACGGAGAATAGCTACGATGGCCAGAGAATCTTACTACTTAAGGTGTGCAAAGTGCTAAGATTTGTGTGATGCTCCCGTGTGTAGGTGGGGCTTACAATTTATAGACAAGTAACACTTCATAGCGCCTCAAAGGGAGCCTTAATTGAGGCGACATTACAAGAATCCCAAATTGAGGCATCACTATCGTAAGGGGAGTGGGGTGATTCTGTGATGCCAGCAAAATGGGCGAGGTGGTCTTGTGAAGATGACGAGGTGCATTCCGATGACTACCCTCCATGATTCCATTCCTAAGATGGAGATCTCCACGTGCGATAGTAATAAACTGGGTCTCCTAAGATGGTGGGCTTGGCCTTTGTTTGGCCAGTATATGTGATCTGGGCCTGTACTACATCTGTGGTCTAGGCCTGGTCTGAGTCAAGCCCGTCAAGACCCAATACTCCTTGGGTAAAAACTCACATTCATATTTGTAGACAATACTCTCAATTAACTTTCAAACATGATTTGCAGAACTTGAATCTCCTACAAAATTCCAAATCTCAAAAAGAATCACACCTTCTTAAGAACTCCGAGTGGCTTTTACTCTTTCTTCTTTCAGATTATTGGAGGCAAGCCACTCCGTTGCATTTCTTCAATCATATCCCGTAAATCACATGCTTTGAGATAAGAAGGAAGAGTAATTTTCGTTCTCTTGTAATTAGAGAACAACACATTTTTACACCAAAAACATATATTTGGTGAATATTTCATGACTGTCATAATCACGAAGATCTATCAAGACTTCAAGGATCATACTTGCTTTGAAAGTGAGCTATCTAGACTTTTAGGATCAAAAGTTGGCTCTGATGGATAGTTATCTAGATTTTTAGGATTGTAAAGTGTGCTCTGATGAAGAGTTATCTAGACTTCGAAGATCATGAAATTGGCTTTGATACCAATTTGTTTGAATTACTCTAATGTTACTATGGTTGAAAAATCGTTCTGATACCATTTTGTTGGAGTCAAGAGGATGAGAAATAAAATGAAAGTAGTAGAGGAGGATATGATCACTCATAGAAAAATAATTTTTCATGTTAGTTGATTACAATCACACACTCAACTTGGATTCTTCAACTTCTACTCAACTTTACTTACCTCTAGCACTCGAAGATCTATCATATTTATATAGATCCAAACCATTACTCCTAGCATTGCATTCACATGCCACTAAACTCACTAATTCTTCGTTTGGTACGATGAAAAAATAGAATGATAAAAAGTTGAAGGGATAGATAAAACATTATGTTTGATATGGAAGGAAAATAGGAAAGATGGAAAAGTGAATGAATTGTTTTTTCTTTCAACTCACCAAAATCAATCCCTCCAAAATTAGGAGAAAAGTGGATGAAAAATTAATTATGTGTGTTAAAATGTATGTTATTTGTCTACATATCCTTTAATATATACATATATTATATTTATCAATCACATATTATGTATTTATATTTTTTCAATAAAATTAAAAATTAAAAATAAAAAAAAATACTTTTTGCATTTTATTGAACACAAAAAATCAATTCTTCCTATTATCCATCTTTTTTACCAAACACAAAGGAGAGAAGAAAAGCTGGAATGTGTATTACTCCCTCTTTCCATTCTTCCAATTTTTCGTCCACGCTACCAAACGAACCATAACTCAAATTGTTAGTCCAGTCCATTTCATGTTGCTTACACTGACATTTTGGGTCCTACATGAGTCAAAAGTATTTCTAATTTTTAGTATTTTGTGATATTTATTGATGATTTCTCTCATATGAATTGATTATTTCTTATGAAAGACCTATTTGAATTGTACAAGGTCTACCACTTTTTAACAGTGGAATCCTAGTCCAATTTGATGTTCGCATTCCTCGGTCTAACAATGCCCTTAAGTATACTCAATTATTTATGAAAATCTTTTGTGTTTACCATGACATTATCCATCAAACCACTTGTCCATATACTGCACAAGAAAATAGTGTTTCCGAATGTAAGCATCGTAATTTGTTGGATGTTGCTTGCACCATAATGTTTAACATACATGTGCCAAAATCATATTGGGTTAATGTTGTTCTTACGACAGTTTATCTTATTAATCGAATATCTTCCCCCATTTTGGACGTGTCTCTTTTCTCATTGCTCTATCTTGGTAAAACGTCATTTAGTCTCACTACTTGTGTCTTTGATGGTGTTGCATTTATTCATCTTTTTGGTGCAGGTCCAGATCACTTGCTTGACCATACAACTATACATACTTGCTACTACAAGGAGTTCATCCATCCATAGATTACTTAGCTACCGATACTCGAATATTTGGAGAGTCCTACAGTCTTATAAATGATAGAAATGAGGGGCAAGTCACTGGCTGGTTTGAACAAAACGGATTACAGTTGAAGAATCATTACAATTACGTTTAAGGTCATAGGTGTTGTGGTGGTGCTAATCTTATTCTCATCACCGTCTGAGATGCCACTCTGACCATTAGAACCATCACAATTACGTCATCAACGTCTTTTGGTTTTAGCTATTGCTGCCAAACCCACATGCTCCAATCTACATATTATTCACACACAAACATATTGCGAAGTTTATTTTTTGATAGATGATGTTGTGGGATTTTTTTTTGTCTCTGAGGGGGCTAATTTTTGTTGTAAGAAGAGAAAGAGAGAGAATATGAGGGTCAGGGGGTAGGTGGCGGAGTATGTCGGGTAGCTAGAGGGAGCGATAGGAAAGGGAAGACATGGCCCATTCAATTGATATAAAGTGCATTTTGATTCCATTTTTACCTTAATATTTAATCTAATTTTAATTCAATTGGGAAAGCACAAGGATAGTTAGATTTAATCCACTTTTTATTCTATGGCTTAGATTTCATCTCAATTCTTCTAATTTAATCCAAAGGCTCACAATATATCCCACACATATACCTTCTCCCACCCATTTTAACCACACATACATGTCATCCCATAACACACTATCCACACACTCACCAATAGTAGTGTCTTTCCTTCTCTCTATAATTCTCTTCTCTCTCTCTCTCTCTCTCTCTCTCTCTCTCACTTTCTCTCATCTACCATGACTAAACCAGCAACACAACCTTCCTCTGCAATTGCTCCCTCTCTCTACATAGTCTTCATCGCTTAGGTACACCTCTCTATCTCTCTCTCTCTCCCTCTCAACACATACACATACAGTTGATGCGACGCCCCTAAAATCGGGGGTCAATTGTTAACTGCTGACCATCCGTCAACCCGCGAAAATACCTATAATTTGTCTCACAACTAAGCGACATGTCAATAACTTTCCCTTAACAGGGATTATAACCCACATGTTTAACTCGTGTATGTTTTACCATTTGGCCCAATCAATGTCCAATGTGCTACAATTTATGCTCATTTGATGTCCATTTATACCCTTGGAACCAAAGAACACATAACCCAAAAGAATTGCAATGCATTCTGAAAATTTTAGATTTTTGGAAAAGCTACCGGTAGGTTTTTATGGACCTACCGGTAGGTTTTACCTGCTGGACAAGTTCTACCGTTAACCTACCTGTAGTCTACCGGTAGGTTTTACCTACTAGACAAGTTCTACCTGTAACCTACCTGTAATCTACCGGTAAGTTTTGCCCAAAATTGTCTGTTTCACCTGTTTTTCATTTTCAATTCATTCCAAACCTTCCCACAAACATCCCAAACATGTAAAATATAGTTTTTCACATAAGACTTGATACATAAAAATTCTATTACAAACGATTTCATATATTTACATGCCAAAATATATGTTTTTCTCAAAAGTTTTACAAAATTCATGGTTAAAGGCCACAAGTCGGCCTTTTTTTCATCTTGGAGATCCCAAATGAGAGTCCCCCGCTGGTACAAATCCCGCACTGAAATGTGTTCCCGTATAGGGTGAGTCACGCCTAGTAGAGTATTTTCTACAAAGGCAACTCCCCAAACCTAGATGCAGATAATATGTTCACGTGCCACTTTTAACAAGCAAACAATCATTCCAAGGAAGAATATAAAATTCAATGTTGGGATCTAACATGTCATGCCATGATATGTAATGAGACTCACTCATGTATTATAACTCTGAGCCTCCACCAGCTCCCTCCACACAATGGAATGCCCATGTATGAAAAATCCACCATTGATGAATTAAATCCAATGATCATTTTGAAATAAATTCATGTGGTTATAAAACCAAGTCATTGTTGGATATTACACATCGGATAACTATTTTATAAAACAAAATCATGTGTCATTGTTGGGTAGCAGACTTTTGGTGTCCTACCGCCGGCTCCGTAAACCAATACACTTTTTTGAACTTGCACCGTAGAAAGTGTATAAAACCAGTAGTCGAGTCTTGAACCCGAGAGAGAGTCTAGCCCTACTTGCTATACCCGACACAAGTTTTTCATGCAACCTTGCGACTCTGTTGAACCTTGGTCTAACGGTACCGAGCCCACGTATCATCCACCAAGTATGGTGTTTGATCTAACACATGCACGCATGCCCATACCCATGACGATGCCCATGAATGTGATGTTCCCGTGCAAATGCAATGTAATGCACAATTGCAATCCCAATGTCATGCCAATATGTAAAGAATGTCACATGAGCAAAATTAACCACATTTAAACATATTTCATGGCAATTTATATCCAAGGCATAAAATACAAATTCCATCACAATGTCGATGTATCTATGCGCATATATATCAACATTTTCTTTCCAACAACAATTCACAAGAATGTTATCACATAACATATGCTAATAACACACTTAATTCTCAAAGCATAAAATAATTACATAACATGCCCACATAATATCAAATTCCATGAATCACATTGTGTCAAATTCACATGCCCAATTCAAGATAGAATTTACTCTACCCAATTCCAATACACATTTCATTAAATCCACCACAATAGGTAAGTGATATAGCATCCTATTAACATACTCATTTCATCTAAGCATATTAGGTTGTAAATAAACCTAAATAGGAAGGAACCCTACCTCTTGAAGCGTAAACTCACCTGGTAGAAGCCTTCAAGAGTCCTAATTTTACCCAAAACCCTATATTTCTCCAAGCTCAATTTTGGAACTTCGGTGAAACCCGTCGTTTTTGGTGTGGTAGCGTAGCCCTCAACAAGGAGAACGACTTTTGTTCTTGGCCCGAGTGGATTTGAGCACCCGAGCTCCGTAAATCGTAGAGATAAGGTGGATTTCTTTCTTTTTTTTTCCTCTCTTCTTTATCGGCTAACTAGCTGAATACAAATTGGGCAAAAAATCAGATTTTCCCCGTATTTATTGTCTTAGAATACTTGACCCACAACACGTCACACGACCCTCAATTTCTCGAGGTCGTTTTCGCCATAAAATGATTAAATTTCGTCCGGATTCAAGTTTAAATTAATTTTATTTTAATTTGTCTTAAATTATTTTTCAACTTTTGAAATTTTATTAAAAATTCTGTTTTTGGGTTACCCGAGACTCGACCGACTCGCAAAACACGAAAAATTCGGCTATCTCGAAATTCGATGAAATTTGATGGGGTAACTAGATTTCGCAAGACGAATCCAACGGTGAGGTCCGTTTCATCATCTCAGTTCTAGAAAATTTCAGGTTTACAACTCATACTGTAATAACAAATTATCATTTTGCCATTTTTCATAAAAATTTAAATTTACCTAGGTTTTACATTTTTCCCCCCTTAAAAGAATTTTGTCCCCGAAATTCACACACACATACACACTTAATCGCATGCATATGCAACAATAATATTATACTTAATATTATAAAACTTGTACCTTCATCCTCGAACAGGAACAAATAGTTGGTACGTATGTTATCCTCACGCTCCCATGTCGTTTCCTCCACTCCTCGGTGCTGCCATAGCACCGTCACTAGCCGCACGGTCTTGCCTCGCAAAACCTGCTCCCGGTTATTCATGATACGCATCAGTCCCTCCTCGAATGTTCCATCCACATCAACAATCAATTCACCCCAATCCACCACATGTAGGGTTGTTAAAATTCGACACGACACGATTAACCGACACGGATAAACACGAATTAAGCAGGTTTGGGTGAGATCTTAACGGGTTTGGGTGATAAACGGGTTGACAAGCCAAACACGTTTAATAAATGGGTCGTGTTCGAGTGAAATCTGTCAAATCGTTTATCACACGTTTACCCGTTTAAATAAAAATAATATAATAATAAATTAATAATTATTTTAAAAAATTAGCAAGAAAAAAAAAGGTAAAGAAATCAAAAAAAAAAAAGTAAAGTAGTAGTTCAAAGACAAAAGAGAGGAGATGAGGAGTACTTCAAAGAGAAAGGCAAATCAATGCTTTTTATTTTTGTCCCACATTGAAAAATGGGGGGAGATGAGGAGGGTTGAGTTGCCTATAAAAAGTAATGACCTCTTGTTTTTTTTTTAAAGCCTTCAAGTCTAATTTTTATAAGATTTGACTAAAACTTCCTCTTTTTGGAGGTAGGTGCAATTGACAATAAAAAAAAGTTGAGTATTAAAATTTATTAATATAATTTTTTAAAACTAAACGGGTCGTGTTCGTGTTGAGATTTTTTACCCGTTTATTAAACGTGTCGTATACTATTTTATATATTTTTTACTCATCACCCGTTTAACCCGACACGTAACCGTTTAACCCGACACGTTTGACACCATGTGTCGGATCTAAGGTATACTTTCGGAGCATAGAGACATGGAACACAGCATGAACACTCGATAAATTTGGCGGTAACACCAATTTGTAATCCATTGTACCCACCCTCTCGAGTACCTTGAAGGGCCTGATGAACCTCGGTGACAGCTTTCCCCATTTTTCAAACCTGACCACTCCCCTCTTAGCCATCATCTTCAAGAAGACATGATCACTCACCTCAAACTCCAGAGGTCGCCGCCGTCTGTCGGCATAGCTCTTCTGTATCAAGTCCACCTTCTTCGAGGTGTCTCTGATCAAATCTGGACCCTTAGAGGGTCTTTCTCTCACCTCTGTCCAACATACCGAAGAACGACAAGGCCTCCCATAAAGTGCCTCATAGGGTGTCATCTGAATGCTCGCCTGATAATTATTATTGTAATGGTAAATGCTCTTCCCAACTACCCTTGAGATCTAGGACACATGCCTGTAGCATGTCCTCTAAAGTCTGAATGGTACTTTCTGACTGACCGTCCGTCTAGGGATGAAAAGCAATTCTCATCATCAATTGTATCCCCATCTTGTTGAAAACTCTCCCAAAAATGAGTCGTAAACCTAAGATATTGGTCCGATACCGGCACCCCATACAATTGAACAATTTCCTATATATACAATCTACACAATTTCTCTAGTGTGAAGGCCATCCGCACTGTCAAAAAATGTGCCGACTTCGTAAGCTGGTCCATTATCACCCACACTGCGTCATGTTCCCGCGATGTCCGTAGCAAGTGGGTCATAAAATTCATCGTGACATATTTTCACTTCCACTCAGCCACTTCCAAAGGCTGGAGCAACCCGTTCATCCCGCTCCAATAATACTAGCGACGAAGATCATGGTACATCTTCGTGCCTCCTGAATGCATAGCAAATTGAGAGCAATGGAACTCCCTAAGGATCTCCTCCCTCAAATCCGCTAACTAGGGAACTATAACCCTTCCCATATACCGAATGCTGCCATCAGAGTGAATAACCCAACCCTCATTACCGGTACCCGCCCTATACACGATCCTTAATGGATAATAAATTCGGATCATGTCCCTAGGACTCAATCACTGTACTCAGTAAGGAAGGCGTAGCCACCAAACTTCCCAAAGTGTCCTAAGCCTGACCCATGTAGCGTAGCCCGAACTGTCTCATAGTCTCAAACATCTGCCACTCCCGGGAAGCCACACTAGCCAAGACTCCCCGTGACTTCCAACTGAGTGCATCAACCACCACATTCGCCTTACCAGGATGGTAATGCAAATTAAAGTCATTTCAAGTACTCCATTCACCTGTGTTGCCTCATGTTGAGGTCCCGCTGCGTAAAAATGTACTTCAGACTCTTACGGTCCAAAAACACCTCGAATTGCTCACCATATAAATAGTGGCACAAAGCCTTCAACATAAAGACTATGACCACCAACTCCATGTCATGCGTAGGATAATTTTGTTCGTGGTTCTATAACTGCCATGAACCATAAGCCACCACCCTCTCGGACTGCATCAAAACACAACCCAGTCTGTCTCTGGAGGCATCAAAGTATACCATGTACATCTATCCCCTCTTCGGAACAATCAAAATAGGAGCTAAAGTGAACCTCCTCTTTAACTCTTGGAATGCATTCTCACGCGAATCATCCAACCCAAACTTGACCTCTTTTTCGGATCAGCTTAGTCATAGGTGCAGCTAGTCGGGAGAAATCCTCGATGAATCTCCGGTAGTAGCCTGCCAATCCCAAGAAACTGAGCATCTTAAAGACTGACTTCAGCCTCTCCCAACTCATGACCACCTTAACCTTCTTTGGATTCACGAATACACCCGAAGCCGACACCATGTATCCCAAAAACTTTACCTCCGTAAGCCAAAATTTATACTTGCTGAACTTGGCGTATAACTGATGCTCTCGTAAGGTCTGGAGTACAACCCTCAAATGATTCTCATGCTCCTTCTCAGACTTGGAGTAGATCAAGATGTCGTCAACAAAAACCACGACGAACTGATCTAAATAAGGTTGGAATACCCTATGCATGAGATCCATGAATACCGCCGGAGCATTCGTTAATCCAAAAGGCATCATAATGAACTCAAAATGCCTATACCGTGTTCTGAACACCGTCTTAGGGATATCTGCCTCCCTAATCTTCAACTGATAGTAGCCGATGTGAAGATCTATCTTATAGTAGATTCGCGCTCCCCTCAACTAATCAAACAAATCGTTGATCCTTGACAAAGGGTACCTATTCTTTATAGTAACCCGATTCAACTACCGATAGTCTATACGCAATTGAAAGGTCTTGTTCTTCTTCTTGGCAAATAATACCGGAGCGCCCCAAGGTGAAGTGCTCAGTCTAATAAAACCCTTGTCCAACAATTCTTGCAATTGAACCTTGAGTTCTTGCAACTCAGCTGGTATCATCCTATATGGGGTCATAGAAATAGGCGATGTACCGGAATACAACTCAATGCTAAAATCTACATCCCTATGGTGGGTAATCCCAGTAGTTAATCCGAAAAAACATCCTCATACTCACACATAACCCAAGGTAGACCCAACTCCTATCTCACCTCGTCCTCCAGGCTAAGGCTCGTAAGCCAACCCATCAACTACCCGTGCCATCAGGAGTCATACACGGCTTGAGACAAAGCTCCATGTTTTTCCCCTTGAAACTTGAAACAAACCCCGTCCGGTGTTTAGGTAGT
Source organism: Ilex paraguariensis (assembly GCA_963454935.2). Classification (NCBI taxonomy): domain Eukaryota; kingdom Viridiplantae; phylum Streptophyta; class Magnoliopsida; order Aquifoliales; family Aquifoliaceae; genus Ilex; species Ilex paraguariensis. The sequence continues at coordinate 275,301 of CAUOFW020010046.1, forward strand.
TACCCTTTTTCGATCACAATCAATGACGACTCGGTGTGCTGCCAACCAATCCATCTCCAAGATTACATCGAACTCTAACATTTCTATGAACCTAAGGTCCACGTTGAGTAGGATCCCCGAGATCTCTAGCTCATAGCTTTGACATATCTGATCAACACACACCCTAGCTCCTAGGGTGAATTCACATTCAACGGCTCTTCGAAGGTATCAACCTCTAAGCCCAAATCTCTTACACATGATGCAGATATGAATGAATGCGATGCACAAGAATTAAATAACACCCTAGCCTATAAGCGAAAGAGTAGAAATGTACCCTGAATGACTGACTGATCCACTGGCTCAATTTGAGGTGTGATGAAGTAGACACGTCCCTGGGTCCTCGAAGTCCCGGCCTACATGCCCTATCCTCGGCCTCGACCCATGTCCTGACCCATCTGGCCTGACTGCGGAGTCCCTGCTCGTGAAGTAGTAGGGGCCTGAGTAGCAACCTGAAACAGGTACTGGCTTCCCTGGCCCATGGTGGGGTAAGGAGGAAAAAAATATGTCTGTTTATGCCCCATCGATGACTGGGACTGAGATGACCCATAGCTTTGGGATCCTTGCCTATGGGGATAATCCCGCTTCATGTGACCCGGCTAGTGGCAATGAAAACATGTCCATTGACCAGCCTGATAAGTTACACTGGGGTTTCCCCAGCCTTGGGCGAATCGACCTTGGTCTTGGCCTTGATGGCTACGGCCTTGTCCCTATGGAGCAGATGTCCTCTATCTCTTTTTCAAACTAAAAGAAGAGGATTGACTCTCTTTCTTCCTATCCTTGGCACCCGCTTCCCAGATGTTCTGTGCGTCCTCAACTTCTCTCTCAATGGACATAGCTATTGTGACCATCAAATCCATGTTTTGCAGGTAGTAGCCCACAATTTTACCCTGGATGAACAATTTCAAATCATCCTCAAACTTCCTCACCTTAGCCATATCTGTGGCCACGTAGTCATCGACAAAATGGGCTAACTCCGTGAACTTGGCCACATATTCCAACACCATTATTGTCCCTTGTCTCAATTCCAAGAATTCTCAGGCCTTTACATGTCTAGCAGCCACTAGGAAATACTTTACCATGAAGAGCTCCCGGAACTCTCCCCATGTCATTTCCTCCAAGTTCTTGGAGTCCTTTGCCCACTCCCACCAAAGTTGTGCTTCTCTCTCTAGCTGGAATGCAGCTAGTCTTATCTTCGTGGCATCGGATTTGATCTCCATTACCTCTAAAATCTTATCAACCTGTTAGAACCAATGGTCAGCTACCATCAGATCTGCCCCTCCCTGAAATATTGGAGGCTTTTGTGTCTTGAACCTCTGGAGGTTGCTCAAGCCTCCTTGTCCCACACTTGCATTAGCTTGTGCAATAGTAGCAGCCGTAGCACTAGCCTGTGCAATGGAGGCAGCTGCTGTAAACCCCCACATATTGATATTAATATAATGATAAAGGTGTTTAGTAATTTTAATATATGTAATGGTGTAGGAATGAACCATATAGGTTATAACCGTAGAAATGCTAATATTGTAAAAACCCGGGTAAAAACATGAAATCATTTGTAATAGAATATATACCAACTATGTTTGATATACAAATGCATGTTATGAAAGTTTTGGTTGACTTCAAAAGGGTTAGAAATGAGTTGGAAATGAAAAATAGGAAAAGGGGACAAAAGTTGCCAAAGGCTACCGGTATGCGTACCGGTATGTCGAACTCCAGTAGCTTATGCATACTGGTACGCCCATTAAAAAAAATTTGATTTCTTCAGATCACAAACAGTCGGCCCTCCCTCCACTATAAATACTTAAGGGCATCTCCTTTAGCCCCATTACAACCCTCTAACCCTAGACAACCTTAGAGAGGAATAAAGGAAGAGAAAAATACAAGATCAAAAGGGATTTACACTTCAAAGAAGATCAAAACTTCATGTTTTTCAAGAACACTCTTCTCCACCCATTTTCTTCTATTCTTTCACTTTAATCTCTCTCAAACCTCTTAGAACCCTACGAGAAGATAAGAAGGGAACAAGAAAAGGGAGGAAGAGAGTCGCTAGAGCTTGGGTTAGCTTGGAAATTCAGATTCAAGGTAGGGGTTTCTTCCTATTCTCTTACATTGAGGCTAGGACTTATCTATATGTATTCTTTTGATTCTAAATTTTATGCATATGCTATGAATTCATTATTTCCTGGTATCCTTGCAAAGATCACCATGTTTTAAGCAAAGTAATGGTTGGATAGCCATTAAATCTCTTTTCTTGGCATGAAACCCTAGTTTTCAAGATAAATGGATTTTTCTCTTGATTTTTTCTTTGTTCTTAATTTCAAAACTCTAGTGCTTTGTATTGAACACCAAAATGGTATTTATGTTGATCTCTTGCTTATTACCTTAAATTTTTCTATTGGAAAATACTTATGGAAATTGGGTGTTTTTGATTTACTTGTGATTTGAGAAAATGGTTATTATTGCATCTCTTGTATGGTTGTTGTGATGGACTTGAATTGCATTCGACCACTACCATAGAGTGTTAGAGGTTAGTCTATCCCAGTGAGGGATGAGATGGTTGTCTAACATTTGTAGTGGATTATTGTTTGTGAGAGCAACCACTATTGTTCACATAAGTTTGAGGCTGAAGGATGGTATACCTTTCTTGGGAAGGATTCGTCAATGCCATGAGAAACGGTATACGCTCTTCCTAAAAATGTGTTAGGATTGTGTGATTGTAGTGGGTGAACGAGGTAGAATCGGGGTGTGGATTCATGGGAAGTAGCCAACATACATGAGAATATGAGATAATTCTATTGAATGATTAATTGATTTCTTCACATGTTTATTCTTTCATTTAACTTATTGTGATTGTGTAAACTTGAGATCCATTGAAATGTCTCTGTTTTCTTTCAAAAAAATTATATTTGATATTTTGTAAAGTGAGACCGAACTGTTTATATGTTTTATAAACATTGTTCAAGTTTGGGAGGATGTTGCTACAGAGCTTAATGCTCGCCCCTACAAATAACATAATTTTCAGATTATGTGCTAGAGGAGGAGCTCAGAGTAGATGAACAGGCATATTGGGAAGCTCCAATAAATGGGTACGTGGATCCCGAGATGGACGTCTAGAATTATATTCTCTTTTGTCCTAGATTCTAGACTAGAAAATTTATTTTGAAACAATGTAAAGGCTACCATATTTTGTAATTCCGCTGCGATATAATAGTTAATTCTTTTGGATGTCATGGCCAAGGTTTGGCATATTCTTGTGGGATGATGTTGTACACATTATGAATGATAAATGAATTTATCTTTATTTATGAATTTTATTAGTTGCTCTCATGATGTGAATGATTTTAGATTGTAATACCGTTTAAGGGAGATTTTGGGGTGTTACAAATTTTTGTATCAGAGCCTAGGATTTAGGTTTTACATGGGAGCTGTA
>CAUOFW020010057.1:13352-65664 GCA_963454935.2 Ilex paraguariensis
CTATGTTTTTTTTAATTAAGATTTTAACTTGAAACAATCAAATAAATACAATGGGAAATACAGACTTATAAATCAAACAATCTAAATATCCTATTATATAATTTGTAATCTATAATAGACGTACATTACATTTTTTCTAGAATGAATATTAGTTTTTATTTTTTTATTGCTCTTAAATTTTTGACGAATTACTTTTCTTGTGCACCTAAACCCTAAGGTTTGGAACTTTTCACATGAAACTAATAATTTAGATTAATTTTATTTGTAATATCATAATAATGATAAAACTTGTGGTATGCAGAAATATATAAATAAAAAGTATCACAAACACTTATTAAAATATGAAAAATATTGAAGAGAATTTATTTTAAGTTATAATGATCATCTAACTATAAACAATTGGTTGAGCAAATTTAAGATGTTAAGTTGTAATAAGTAAATTAATGTAATGCTGAACATTTAGAACATTGGTAACTGATACAAATAAAATGGGTTATAATATTGCCAATAAACATAACTAAAAAGGGTTTATTATTAAAACTAAAACATAAAAGAAAAGGAAATGAAAAGTTAGAGTTTAATAATATTATTCAAGTTATATTAAAAAAAATCTTATCCTAAATAAGACACTCTAGTACCATTATACAAATTAATTTGAAAATTCAGAAACTTGTCATCATCTAATGAAAATATATAGACATAAATAAAAATAAATTTAATTATTTTAATAATTAATCTTTGCCTTTTAAGAGAAAGAATATGAAATTGTTGGATATGTATAATATTAATATGAGTTTCATATTAATAATGTTAGTATTGTCTTTATTGTGAGATTAAAGTTGTCTACTTAAAAGTTTAACATCAATCAAGTTCTATTAATATGAATTTTATATTAAATAAGATTAGTATTATTTTTATATTTTATTTTACGGGTAAAGTAGTCAATCAAAATTTTTTCTTCATAGTATACTTTTATTAGTAATATATAGATATAGATTAGTAGTATAGATATAAATATAAGTAATTTCTACAACATTAAAAGGAACAAACAAAAGACAAAAGATTGCAACCTTTCACATTTTCTCCCAATCAACACTGTTCGTACGTCTACTCTTATTTACTTCAGAAGCTTTTATTTTTTGCAAGTCACATCGCAACCTTAGAGGACCCTTGTTCTCTTGTGCAGCTACCAAGTAATTAATGCTTGTACACAGACAAATCGAATAAGTCCAAAGTTATTTATAGAGTGATTTTTACCTCTTCATCTCTGGGGAAATTACACAAATCAACCCAGAGGTTTGCATTTATTACACTTTGCCAGTCATAGTCAATCAAAGTATTATGATGAAGAAGAATACTATTTGAACTTAAAAATTTGATTTAATTTATTGACATAATGATGTGGATTTGTAGGCATCATTAGATCAACACTAAATTTGAATGTTCGATGAGTCTACAGTGAATCCAAAAGTTCTAGTGAATTAGATCAACAAATTATGTCCATAAATTAGGTCTCAATAACATTGCTCTATAATGAATTAAGTCAATAAATATGCCATAATAGCACTCCTCAAATAAAAATTCACTATATCCAAATTCTAACAAAACCAACAAAAAGAAGTCAGCTTATTCTACAAGATTTGATATAATACCAAATCAAAATAGAGAAAAAAAAAAAAAACAATTCTGTCTACAATACTAGTTAAGCGTTTTTGTTGTGTTAAAGTTGGATTATTTGTAGTTGACACTGGTTTGAACATTTATTATTCATGTTAGGAGGTGATGTAATTTTCAATATTGTGTTAGAAACTATGCAGTCCTAATTCACTCATTTCATGGTGAGTTCTTACCGTTAACCGGTTATGTTAAATATTGGTATCCCTATTTTGCCCTTGTTGAAATTAAAAATAATAAGCTACGAACATGCAAAATCAAACATGATGAAGAAAAGTTTCTCTAGGCTCCTCTTCTAACCTGTCGGCAGGGACAGGACCAAAAATTCTCTTTTAGGTGGCACTTTAATTATAGTTCTAATNAATAAGCTACGAACATGCAAAATCAAACATGATGAAGAAAAGTTTCTCTAGGCTCCACTTCTAATCTGTCGGCAGGGACAGGACCAAAAATTCTCTTTTAGGTGGGCACTTTAATTATAGTTCTAATTNTATGTTAAATATTGGTATCCCTATTTTGCCCTTGTTGAAATTAAAAATAATAAGCTACGAACATGCAAAATCAAACATGATGAAGAAAAGTTTCTCTAGGCTCCTCTTCTAACCTGTCGGCAGGGACAGGACCAAAAATTCTCTTTTAGGTGGCACTTTAATTATAGTTCTAATTTTTTTTTCAATCAATGACGTTAAAATAATAGGGTTACATTAAATATGTAATATTTGACACAAAAAAATACATTAAAAAAAGGATTAAAACAAATTTATGGTGCATACAAACAAGAAAGAGACAAATTGCTCTTTTGTATAATTTGAGGTCAATTAAGACCTTTACAATTGATGAATTTCTTCGGTTCTCAAAAAATTTGTCGCCAACCTAAGAGCTTCTCTAACAACAAAAGTTATTTTAGCTATACCAAAAGTAACATTTTCAATTTTAACTACTCACTTTTTTAATTCATACTCCAACAGATTTTCTATATTTTTAACTATTTATTTTAAATAATATTTCTCATTCTTTTTCTATTTTTTTTTTTTGAGAATAGTAAAAGAGAGAAAGAGAGACGGTAAGAAATGAGAGGAAAAGAGAGAAAATATTATAAAAATTTTATTACATATCGCTATAGTGATACTCTAAATATAGAGTACCACTGTTGCAAAATGTTATTTTAAATGTTTTGAAGATAAACTGTTGGGATGGAATTTTTGGGCTAACTAGCTAAAATTTGAAGATTTTGTGTGTTTTAGATTANATTAAAACAAATTTATGGTGCATACAAACAAGAAAGAGACAAATTGCTCTTTTGTAAAAATTGAGGTCAATTAAGACCTTTACAATTGATGAATTTCTTTGGTTCTCAAAAAATTTGTCGCCAACCTAAGAGCTTCTCTAACAACAAAAGTTATTTTAGCTACTCCAAAAGTAACATTTTCAATTTTAACTATTCACTTTTTTAAATAATATTTCTCATTCTTTTTCTATTATTTTTTTTTTGGAATAGTAAAAGGGAGAAAGAGAGAATGTAAGAAATGAGAGGAAGAGAGAGAAAATATTATAAAAATTTTATTACATATCGCTATAGTGAAAATCTAAATATAGAGTACCACTGTTGCAAAATGTTAGTTTAGATGTTTTGAAGATAAACTGTTGGGATGGAATTTTTGGGCTAACTAGCTAAAATTTGAAGATTTTGTGTGTTTTAGATTATCTGTTGGAGATGCTCTAATAGGACCAAATTAAATCATAAAAGAGAGAAAAATTGGTCAGAGAAGTACACATAACAGACAGGGACGCGGTTAGGGTTATCAAAATATGATACGATCCATTAATACGATACAAAATTTGAGAGTTTGGGTTTTTCTTAAGCTACCGATTTTGTAAACTATTAGACTCGACACGACATGATTAATAAACGAATCAAATTTAGATGAAGTCAACTAAAAAAAACACGATATGACTCGTNACATAACAGACAGGGACGCGGTTAGGGTTATCAAAATATGATACGATCCATTAATATGATACAAAATTTGAGAGTTTGGGTTTTTCTTAAGCTACCGATTTTGTAAACTAGTAGACTCAACACGACATAATTAATAAACGAATCAGATTTAGGTGAAGTCAACTAAAAAAAACACGATATGACTCATTTATATGCTGATTATACACAACATGAACCCAAAATGATACGATTCGTTAGACACGAATAAATAAACATGAGTTTTTACGGTACCCAAAAAAATTTGCTACTGTAATGACATTTACCATTCTTCTAGGTATTTTTACAAAAGTGATAAAAACATATAAAAAAGTGTCATGCCCCATCCTGGTCTCTCAAGGATGAGATGCGATTAGGTTTTTAATACACCTATTTACAATTATTATAAGCTGGACTAATCAAACATGAAATAATCTCACAGGTGCAACAGTACCACTCATCACTTTAGTCATTAAGAATGATGGTAAAATCTGTCTCATAACCTGTACCANATCCTGGTCTCTCAAGGATGAGATGCGATTAGGTTTTTAATACACCTATTTACAATTATTATAAGCTGGACTAATCAAACATGAAATAATCTCACAGGTGAAACAGTACCACTCATCAATTTAGTCATTAAGCATGATGGTAAAATCTGTCTCATAACCTATACTATATATAAAATACCTGTACCAATTATTTGTTTCTCAGGTTATAGACATATACAAAATTTCACACCCATATAACATACATCACAAAGTATGCTTATTGAGTCTATTTACAAATATATATACTATTAACCTGTCATAAAAATCTCTCACAAATATAATACACAACCCATAAATTAGTCATATTGACACTCAACCTGAGTGATATCATACTAACGTTGTACAAGACCTAATCAACTGGACAGTGGACCGGTTTGTATCCTCCTTTATATTACCTGAAAAGAAGAAGCTGTAGGGGTGTGAGTTAAACCACGTGCTCAATAAGTATACATGTTGTATATGAAATATAAATGATAGTAATATACTAAAGTAGGTAGATACTACGTAGATACACGTATCAAACAATAACATCAATCCAATGTCCAAAGAATTCACAAGCTACATCACATTCATACTACCCCTCATCGGGTAATCGATCCCACATGGATCCGTGTCTCCCGAACCTCCTGGGAACACCACAGTGCTAGCACACCACTACACGCCAAGTGATCAGGCATCGACACCTCTATCTCAAACAGTGCGCCACATTCCAAAATACACAATACATAGTACAAATTATCATTCAATCACATAGGGAAGTAGCACATAATCCTGGAGAAATACTATTAAATTCTATCATTTACTATCATCTTATAATAGCATTTTCAAAACATATAAAGATATACATTCACCTTAGATGTACAAATCTAAGGTCCTTCGGTTCTATCGGTGGATCCTTTCGGTATTTTCGTATCTATTCCAATACTGACTGTCTCACCCGTTCCACCTAACACATTTGTAATTACAATATCAATATGTTTATCACATTCAATAGTTAATAATGCACTAATGCATGCAAATGATGCACTCTTAAAGTGCCTCGGTAACCCTGGTTACCGCATTATCCACTCACACACTAACACTTTTATTCTAGGTANTAATGCACTAATGCATGCAAATGATGCACCCTCAAAGTGCCTCGGTAACCCTAGTTACCGCATTATCCACTCACACACTAACACTTTTATTCTAGGGATCACATTTCATTCCCACATCTTCAAAATTTCTTACATTAATCACAATTAGGATTAAGTAGGTCAAACACATTGACCGGGGGCCCATTTTCATACATTTCGACCCCAAATCCTAAAAACTGCACTTTTGACNAATCACAATTAGGATTAAGTAGGTCAAACACATTGACCGGGGGCCCATTTTCATACATTTCGACCCCAAATCCTAAAAATTGTACTTTCGGCATTTCATACATTTCGCACGGGATATTATACTCATTTCCATTCGAAAGTCATATTATCACATCAAGCATCATTTAAAAGTGCTGCTTGCAAAATTTCATATCATTTGGATTAAAATTCACACATGTGATAAAAACATTTAGAAATCAGGATTTCGGCGTTACCGGCAACCCGTTTCCCACTTCTATCGCACTTTCTCTCATCTTTAGTTTAATACGAATTTGAAAGCAATTTTTAACAGCCCGTTAATTATGCTAAATATACTTAAGTACACCCAAAATCAGCCCATGAAATTTAAATTAAAACAGTCCATTAAAATAAACAGCTCATGTATTTAAAGTCAAACAACCTACTAATTAGAACATGCTAAAATAACCCACACATATACAAATACGTACATACTAAAATTAATCACAACTCATGCTTAAACTTAATTCCACATACCTTCTTTTTCGCTCTCTCAGTTTGGACTAAGAATACCCACCAAAGACTTGATTTCACTCTCTTTCTCTTCCTCCTTGCTCACGGCATCAAGAACACACATTTTTTTTTTCTTTCACTTTTACTCCCCCTCACTCTCGGTCCAAACAACAACACACACACTGTTTTTATCTTTTAAACACACAAACACACACACGCAACTTTACACTTGAATTACACACACACCCCTCTACACCTTTAAGCACACACACACCTACACACATGGCATACTCACACACACACACACATGACACACCTGCTTTAAACATGACTCACCTTTTTCTTTTTTTTATAAGTTGACATATAAAAGGCTGAATCACGTTAGTGGGGGTAATTACACTTGCCTTTCCCAAAGTTCTTCAAAAATTTTAAAATCAACCCATTATTTTTCACACATGAAATTCCTATGAATAGGTGTCACTACTACATCACTATCGGGGTCCACATATCCAATGTATGCTCACACACATCATGTTTATGAAAGATTTAATTTAATTAATCCTTTAATAATTCACATAATTATAATTTTGNTATCCAATGTATGCTCACACACATCATGTTTATGAAAGATTTAATTTAATTAATCCCTTAATAATTCACATAATTATAATTTTGCCCACAAAATTATATTAATATGCATGCAATGCGTGATTGGGTCTTACAACTCTCCCCCACTAATAAAATTTTCGTCCTCGAAATTACTTACTTGCAATAAACAAATGTAGCTNTATTAATATGCATGCAATGCGTGATTGGGTCTCACAACTCTCCCCCACTAATAAAATTTTCGTCCTCGAAATTACTTACTTGCAATAAACAAATGTAGATATTGAGCCCGCATACTCTCCTCTGTCTCTCAAGTTACTTGATTCATTGAGTGACTACGCCACAAAACCTTTACCAACGGTATCGTCTTCGTGCGTAATATTTTTTCTTTCCTACCCAAAATCTGAATTGGCTACTCTACATAGGTCAAATCCTTACCTAACTCCATTAGTTCTAANTTCATTGAGTGACTACGCCACAAAACCTTTACCAACGGTATCGTCTTCGTGCGTAATATTTTTTATTTCCTACCCAAAATCTGAATTGGCTACTCTACATAGGTCAAATCCTTACCTAACTCCATTAGTTCTGAAGTTAACACATGTGATGGGTCAGGCATGTACTTTTGTAGTATAGACACATGGAATACATCATGAAACCTGGATAACTCTACTGGTAACTTCAATCGATATGCAACAACTCCAATCCGCTCTACAATGTTGTACGAACCAATATACCTAGGAGCCAACTTCCCTTTCCTGCCAAAACAAATGACCCNGCAACAACTCCAATCCGCTCTACAATGTTGTACGAACCAATATACCTAGGAGCCAACTTCTCTTTCCTGCCAAAACAAATGACCCATTTCCAAGGTGATACCCGTAAAAACACTCGATCACCCACCTTGAATTCCAAGTCACGTCGACAATTGTCAGCATAATTTTTCTGTCTGCTCTGTGCACTCTATAATCTCTCTTGTATAACTTTAATCTGATCAGTAGTCATCTGCACAATCTCTGGACCCAATAACTTCCTCTCACTCTCTTCACTCCAATACACTAGGGTCTTACATTTCCTCCAATACAAAGCTTCATATGGTGCCATTTCAATTGAACTCTGGTAACTGTTATTATAAGCAAATTCAATCAAAAGCAAATAATTATCCCAATTACTTCGAAAGTCCATGACATAAGCTCTCAGCATGTCTTCCATTGTCTGGATAGTACGCTCTGTCTGTCCATCTGTTTGTGGGTGGAATGTTGTACTAAACTTCAAAGTAGTGCCCAATGCAGTCTATAAGCTAGGCCAAAACCTCGAAGTAAAGCGTGGATCCCTGTTAGAGACAATAAATACAGGTACACCATGCAATCTCACAATCTCATCAATGTACAATCTAGCTAACTTGTCAAGAGCATAGGACATTTTAATAGCTAAAAATTGAGCAGACTTTGTTAACCTATCAACTATCACCCATATAGCCTTATGTCCTTTATGCATATGGGGAAAATTACTCACAAAATCCATAGTAATATGCTCCCACTTCCATTCTGGAATTGGTAGAGACTGTAATAACACGGCGGGTCTTAATACTTAGTCTTCACCTACCGACATACCAAACATCGAGCTACAAACTCAGCTATCTCTCANATACCAAACATCGAGCTACAAACTCAGCTATCTCTCATTTTATTCCAGGCCACCAATAATGCTCTCTCAGGTCACGATACAAACTTTGTACTACTTGGATGCATAGCATATGCTGAACTGTGTGCTTCCTCCAGAATCTCTCTTTTTAACTCTGCATCATTAGATATACATAACCGAGAACCAAATAACAAAACATCAGCGCTATCAATAATAAAATCAGTCTTCACCTCTTTCTTTAATTTCTAAATTTGGAGATTAAACTGTTGTGCCTCTCTGATCCTGTCCACTAGCACTGGTCTCAAAGTCAGTGTAGCAAGTAGAGTTGCAGTCTTTCCTATCCCAAACTGCACTTTCAAAGATTTAAAATCTACAAGTAAACATCTTCGAATCACTCACAAACTAGCTAATCTATTTGATGATTTTTGACTCAAAGCATCTGCTACAACATTTACTTTCCCTGCCTGGTAATGAATAATGCAATCATAATCCTTAATAAGCTCAATCCAATGCCTCTGCCTCAGGTTCAACTCTTTCTGGGTAACCAGATATTTCAGACTCTGGTGATATATATAAATCTCACATGTAACCCCATATAGAAAATGTCTCCACAACCTCAATGCAAATACAATAGCTGCAAGCTCCAAATCGCAGGTAGGATAATTACACTCATGTGGTTTCAGCTATCTAGAGGCATAAGCTACCACTCTACCGTGCTGCATCAACACACAACCCAACCCTTGATGTGAGGCATCACTATAAACCATGAACCCATCGCTACCTGATGGAATGGTCAATACTAGTGCAGTCATCAATCTGGTCTTTAGCTTCTGAAAACTTTGCTCACATCTATCAGACCATTCAAACTTCACACCCTTTTGAGTCAATCGGGTCAAAGGCATAGCTATAATGGAGAAATTTTGTACAAACCTCCGATAGTAACCTGCCAATCTCAAAAAACTCTGAATTTCTATCACTGTCCTCGGTCTCTCCCAGTTAACTACAGTATCAATCTTAGCTGGATCAACACATACACCATCACCAGAAACTACATGCCCCAAAAATACAACCCTGTCTAACCAAAATTCACATTTGCTAAATTTGACAAATAATCGCCTATCCCTCAAAGTCTGTAGTACCACCCTCAAATGTTGCATATGCTCCTCTTCATTACGGGAGTATATGAATATATCATTAATGAACACTATCACAAATGAATTAAGATATGGCTGAAATATTCGGTTCATCAAATTCATAAATACAGCAGGAGCATTTGTCACACCAAAAGGCATTACCAGAAACTCATAGTGTCCATACTTGGTCCGAAAAGCATTCTTTGATATATCACTATCCCTTACTTTCAACTTATGATATCCTGACCGAAGATCAATCTTTGAAAACACTTGGGCACCATGTAATTGGTCCAGCAAATTATCAAATACGCGGCAATGGATACTTGTTCTGGATGGTCACCCTATGCAGCTATCTATAATCAATACATAACCTCATAGTGTCATCCTTCTTCTTTACAAATAATACTGGTGCACCCCAAGGAGATATACTAGGCCGTATAAATCCCCTATCTAACAAATCTTGCAACTGCACTTTAAGTTCCTTCAATTCAGCTGGAGCTATCTTGTATGGAGTAATGGATATGAGACAAGTTCCTAGCACAAACTCAATGGTAAATTCCACCTCCCGTTCCACTGGTAACCCTAGTAACTCTTCATGAAACACATTAGCAAATTCACTAACCACATGAATATTCTTCAATTTAGGAGTACCTCTCTGAGTATCTTTCACATAAGCCAAGTACCCATAACATCCTTTTATGAGTAATTTTATGGCTTTAATTGCTGATATTAAATTTCTCGGCTCAGGGCCTCGCTCTCTAAAGAACCGAAACCAAGGAACATGTAGAATTCTAAATACTACTTCTTTACAAAAATAGTCAATAGTAGCATGATATGCAGACAACCAATCCATTCCTAAAATCACATCAAAATCCTGAAAGTCAAGAGGTAACAGATCTACATGTAATTCTCTATTACCCATATGCACTAGGCACTCCCTATATACTACCCTGGTTGTCACACAATCACCTGTGGGAGTAGCTATAGTCAATCCATAATCTAATAAAGTAGGTTGTTTATTAACATGCATGGAGAATGACAGTGATATAAATGAACGTGTGGCACCTGAATCTATAAGTACTCATGCCTACTGACCAAAAATAGACATCATACCTGTGACCACATCCGGGGTCGCCCAAGCATCCCGCTAGGTAAGTACAAAAACAAGACCTCCAGCCTCAGGTCTGCTCGGTCCATTGCCACCAACACCGCTACCTTTAGTACTGTCTCCTTGTCCTCAACCTCTAACACTTGTTGCTCCTCGAGACATCGTAGGTGCATTGCCTATCGATGAACTCTGGGTAGAATATTACGAATAATCTCTCTACATGTGTCCCTCTTGACCACATAAAAAGCAACGTCGTGACATAACAGATCCTGGTCCTCCCATAGGACAGTTTCGTACAATGTGCTCAATCTGCTCGCAATGGTAACAAGTAACTGTACTCCCCCGCCATTGTCCTATCTCTCGACCCAGTGCAAATGAAGATGGTCCACTCATTCCCTGTCCTTGAATCTGGAATAGGACTCCTGATTTCTTCTTACTTGCACCCTTCGGAAACATTCCTCTCTAGGCTCTACTAAAGAAACTTCCCTTGGAACCTTGTCCACTTGGCTCATATCTTCCCTTTTTTGTCTGTTCACTTACATTTTCCTTCTCTTTTAGATTAGTTTCCACAATTAGGGCTTTGTTGTATAAGTTTGAAAATGTTGTTAATTCTATTATTGAAACACGGGATCTAATATTGTAATTTAGCCCCATATGAAATCTTCTGCATCTTTCCCCTCATCTGCGATAACAAAAGGCATAAATCTGGACAAAGTACTAAATTTACTCTCGTACTCCAGCATTGACTAATTTCCTTGTTGTAGATGTAAAAATTTATTCTATTTCTGATATCGATAGCTCGAGGGAAAATACTTCTTGTCAAAAGCATCTGTAAACTGCCGCCATGTGGGAACTCTAGGAACAGAACTGGCCTCCCCTTCAGCGCACATTGACAGCAGTGCTCTCTCCATAGCCTCCCATCAATACTGGGCCTCCTTTACTAAGATAAAGTGGATAATAACAATTTATCCTCCTCACCAATTCCCATCACCCTAAATATCTTCTCGATGCGTTGTAACCAATTTTCTGCCTCCAATAGACCTGTAGTTCCCGTAAATATTGGTGGATCAAGCTTTTTAAACTGTTCATACAACGTACCCCTAGGCTTTACTGTTTGCATTCGCGTAGTATGTTGCTCAAAGTACTTAACTTTTGCTTCCCACAGTTGCCTAGCTTCCCTATCACCTAGTTCCTTCTCCACCTGGGGTTGTTTTCCCCTATCTCCAGCCCTAGTAGATGACCCTTCTTCCTCCATGTATCACTATAACAAATGTGAGTATTGCATATGGGTCATCATAGCATACAGTATATATTCCATATACTCACACGGACCTCTAACACCCCACCTAAACAGACCAATTCTTAAGTGCACTATTACGCTAGACTCAACTCGACTATTGAATTATAAACTCTAGTTCTGATACCAACTAAATTGTCACGTCCCATCCCGGTCTCCCAAGGATGAGATGCGATTAGGTTTTAAATACACCTTTTTACAATTATTATAAACTAGACTAATCAAACATGAAATAATCTCATAGGTGCAATAACAACACTTATCACCTTAGTCATTAAGCATGATGGTAATACCTGTACCATATATAAAACACATGTACCAATCTTTTGTTTCCCAGGTTATAGACATACACAAAATCTCACATCCACATAGCATACATCACAAAGTATGCTTGTTGAGTCTATTTACAAATATATACTATTAACCTGCCATAATAATCTCTCACAAATATAATATACAACCCAAAAATTAGTCACACTGACACTCAACCTGAGTGATATCACACTAACGTTGTACAAGACTCAATCTACTAGACAGTGGACCGATCTATATTCTCCTTTATAGTACCTAAAAAGAAGAAGTTGTAGGGGTGTGAGTTAAACCACAGGCTTAGTGAGTATACATGCTGCATATGAAATGGGAATGATAGTAATACACTGAAGTAGGTAGATACTACGTAGATACACGTATCAAACAATAACATCAATCCAATGTCCAAAGAATTCACAAGTCACTTCACATCCATACTATCCATCATCGGGTATTCGATCCCACATGGATCCGTGTCTCCCAAACCTCCCGGGAACACCACAGTGCTTGCACACCACTGCATGCCCAGTGATCAGGCATCGATGCCCTTGTCTCAAACAGTGCGCCACATTCCACAATAAATAATATACAGTACAAAACATCATTCAATCACATAGGCAAGTAGCACATAATCCTGGAGAAATGCTATTAAATTCTATCATTTACTATCATCTTATAATAGCATTTTCAAAACATATAAATATATACACCCACCTTAGATGTACAAATCTATGGTCCTTCAGTCCTATCGGTGGATCCTTTCGATATTACCGTATATGTTCTAATACTGACTGTCTCACTCATTCCACCTAACACATTTGTAATTACAATATTAATATATTTATCACATTCAATAGTTAATAATGCACTAATGCATGCAAATGATGCACCCCCAAAGTGCCTCGGTAACCCTAGTTACCGCACTATCCACTCACACACTAACACTTTTATTCTAGGGTTCACATTTCCTTCCCACATCTTCAAAATTTCTTACATTAATCACAATTAGGATTAAGTAGCTCAAATACATTAACTGGGGGCCCATTTTTACACATTTCGACCCCGAATCCTAAAAATTGTACTTCTGGTATTTCATATATTTTGCATCAAATATTATACTCATTTGCATTTGAAAAATGTTGTATGAAAAATTTTAGGTCATTTAGAATTTAGGGTTTCGGCGTTACCGCCACCCATTTCTCACTTCTATCGCACTTTGTATTTAAAACTGCCACAGTTAAATTCACATACACATTTAATCAATGAAAAAAAGCCCCTAATTGGGCCTTTTAAACCACCCATTTCATTCTCATAATTTTTGTTTTCAACCTAGCTCTCGAAAAAACATACCAAACATCTCAAATAACAATTTTTCACAATTTTTTCACCTTTAGTTTAATGCGCATTTGAAATCTATTTTTAACAGCCCGTTAATTATGCTAAATATACTTAAGTACACCCAAAATCAGCCCATTAAATTTAAATTAAAACAGCCCATTAAAATAAAACATCTCGTGTATTTAAAGTAAAATAGTCTACTAATTAAAACATGCTAAAACAACCCACACATATACAAATACGTACATACTATAATTAATCACAACTCATGCTTAAACTTAATTCCATATACCTTCTTTTTCCCTCTCTCGGTTTGGACTAAGAATACCCACCAAAGACTTGATTTCACTCTCTTTCTCTCCCTCCTTGCTCACGGCATCAAGAACACCCACATGTTTTTTTTTTCTTTCACTTTTACTCCCCTTCACTCTGGGTCCACACAAGAACACACACGCTGTTTTTATCTTTTAAACACACACACACACACACAAACCTTTACACTTGAATCACACACACACCCCTCTACACCTTTAAAAACACACACCTACATACACACACACAACACACTTGCTTAAAACATGACTCACCTTTTTCTTTTTCTTTTTTTTTTTTTATAAGTTGACACATAAAAGGATGAATCACGTTAGTGGGGGTAATTACACTTGTCTCCCCCAAAAGTTCTCAAAAATTTTAAAATCAATCCATTATTTTTCACACATGAAATTCCTATGAATGAGTCTCACTACTACATAACTAACGGGGTCCACATACCCAATATTTGCTCACACACATCATGTTTATGAAAGATTTAATTTAATTAACCCCTTAATAATTTCACATAATTATAATTTAGCCCACAAAATTATATTAATATGCATGCAATGCGTGATTAGGTCTCACAAAGAGGGTTAAATCACCAACAAAAATGATAGTTTTGTTGAACCGAAGAAAAATAATAAAAATAGTTAGTCTTCTGGTCCATTGGCAGGAAAGTGGGAATACTTTTCTTCCCATTATTTGTGAGTTTGCTCACAATCTTCCCCTGCTTTGGGTTTTTTCTATTTTGTTAAGCAGGTTAAGGTGAAGAGTCTGATTTTTAGGCTTCCTTCAACAAGGGGTGAAAACCAATGTTCTTCTTTATCCGAGGTGACTCCTAAGAATTTTTAGGAACTCCCGATGATATTCCCTACATTCCCAAATTTTTTTTTTGGGGGGGAGGGGGGTTGAGAAACACGCATAAGAACCTTCCTTGAAAAATTGTCTGTTAAATGTATTCTTGTCATGGTTCTGACATGTCACTTGTCTTGCTTGTAGGTTTTCACCCTTTTTTGGATGCTCTAGAGGCTAGGAGAGTGGCCCTAGCTAAAGCCTATGGACTTAAGCCTTTTTCCACTCTGGTTACCAAGGAGAAGCTTGCTGAATACGGGTTTGGAACCCCTTTGGAGACATTTCTTGCTTAGACCGCTATTCTGGAGCCCGAACTTCCTATTCAATCTACCAACCAGATGGATTCGAGAATTATAATGGAGAGATTTTTTGATAAGAGGAAAAGGAAGGGGAAGATGGTGAAAACTTCTGAGCTTCCTTCTCCAAAGAGGTTGAGGTCGGCATCTAATCCCCTCAACTCGTGAAAGAGATGGCTTGATTTCCCCTAAAACCACCTTTGCCCCCTCTTCGAGGCCCGAGCTAAATCCTAAAGATGGGCTCGAGATTACCGAAGTTGAGTTTGACGGGACCACTTTAGCTCCTTTTCTATGACACTCCCCATAGGGGTAGAGACTATGAAGGATCCTCCAAAAATGGACAAAAAGGGCAGTGGGTTCCTTCAAGATCTTGAAGCGACTATGGATGCGCTGGTCAACTTGGTTCCTACTATGGATCCTAAGAAAGTTGTGAAAATCAGCTTTGAGAGGAAGACTAAGCACTCCATTCAGAGTTTGGCAGAGGTATCATGTCCTTTTACCTGCTTCCTTCAGCATGAAATTTAGGGTTTTTTTTATATGTCTTTGCTGCTAGGCTTTGGCTTTGTACCAAGATGATGGAATTCCACCTCTAGCATTTGTCGAGTGTGCTAGCCGGTCAATCTTCTGAGCAGATTTTCCTCTTCTCTAAACTTGAGAAGGTCCAGCTTGTCGAACAACAACTGAGGAAGGACTTTGTTGCAAAGGAACGCGAATTGGGAGGAGCACTGGATTCCGTGGATACGGCTAAGGCAGGGAGATGCCTGGCTGAGAAGAAAAATGTATTACTTAACGCTGAGTTGGTGGAGATGAAGAGGGCCAACATCATGTTGGCTAACCATCTTCAGGAGGTTGGCAATTCCATCAAGAGGAAAGACGTTGAGTTAAAGGCGAAGGAGGAGGAGCTAAAGGCGAAGTAGGAGGAGTTAAAGGCAAAGGTGGAGGAATTGAAAGTCAAAGGCGGGAAGATTGTTGAGGTCCTCAATGAGAACGCCTCCGCCTTCATGCAAGGGTCCATGAACTTTCAGGAACAGGTTGAGAGGTCGTACCCCGACCTGGATATAGACTCCTTTATGCCAAAGTTTGGGGCGTTAAAACCTAAGGAGCCTAAGAAGGGATCCAAAGCTGAGCATACTGCAGAGGCAGATCTCCCTGAGCCTGCTGCATTGTCCTTGTTCGTAGGTTGTTGGATTTCATTAGGATCTATAATCGGATATCTGTAGTTTGTACTTGTAGCAAAACTTGTGTTCCTTTTAACTTTAGCTTTACTCTCCGCTTTTAATGCCCCTTCTCACTACTTTTTCATTCCGAATGATTTTTGTGTGCTTGCCTATTTGTCACCTCTCTCTTTCCACTTCCCTTTTATTTTTTCCGTCGCACCTTCCACGACTCTTAGTCTTGGAGGGACAAGAGGGGCAAACTTTGTTCCTTTGAGCTGTATTGACTTTTGTTTTTAGGTTTTGGGAATTCATCTAGTAGTGGGGACTCCCATGAGCTGGGGAGTTGGTCAATATCAAGTGCGTGGTTGAGCTGCTTAACAAGTGTACCTTTTCTCGACCTAGTTGACTCACACCAAGCTTACCTGCCTTGGCCGAGTCGCACTCTTGGATGGATCATCCTTATAAGCTCGGATGTTTATGAGCTAATGGGGGTTTGTCTCATGAAGGATCTAAAGAGCTTTTTTGTTTGAAGCATGAGCAGAGTATTCGTGCCTAAGCCGTTCAAGGTTACTAGGGTCACTTTAGACCTTTTAACCTGTCTTTTTGCATTCCCCAAGTTTGGTGGTTTTCTTTAGTTGAGGTTGCGTGTACAAGATGACAAAGATACCTCCTCAACATTAATACCCAGTCCCCATATTTTTGTGACACATGGTAGGTGCATTTAATGCGATGAACGGGTACTCATTACACCTTTCTACAGGGATTTGTACTGCCAAAACTCCCTTTAAAAACCTTACATCTTCTTTGTTGGGTTTCATCACTTTCACTTGAGTATCCTTTGCTTCTCCAGTTTTCACTATGTCTCAACTTTCGGCTATCGGGTATGACTCCATGTGAGAAACCTTTCCCGATGTTGAGGTTAGTGAAATAGATACGGCAGAAGCCCGCACATTGTCAAGCCGCTACAACTTTCCTAATCGGTTCATGCTGCATGCAGTGATCCTCACCATCTCTATTTGAATCAGAGAGTTTGCTTTTTCAACATTCCCTTCGAATGGGGCCTCAGGTTTCCCTTTCCTTCCTTTGTAAGGGAGGTTCTTCATTTTTTAGTTTTTGTCCTGCTAAGCTATCGCTGACGAGTTGGACTGTCTTTTTGGCATTCCCGATTTTGTGGGAGCGTCTGTTCAGGCAACCACTAGAGATTTCCCCTCTTGAATTTCATTTTGTACATTTAAAACCTCAAAAACCCAAACAAAGAGCTCCAAAACAACAACAATCACATGAATTACAACTACCAAATGTAAAAAATAAAAAATAAAAAAACCATCTTTTGAACCTAAAATTTAGGAAAAGAAATTCCAAAAAAAAAAAATTAGAACAACAAAAGCAAATGCAAGAGACATTCCATTTTGCCTAAATCTTTACACCAAATTTTTATTGAGATGACACATAATTTCATAAAATAACTAACCAACTAACTAACCCACATATTATTACTGTACACCATGCCCATGCCTACTGGAACATCCGCCACAGGCCACCGGAAAAACAAGAACTTCAACTATATGTGGATTATGTTCTACGCATACTAAACTTGGGGCGACAACGAGTCTCGTTGTGTTTTCCAAAAGCACTGCAAAACCCACAAGCTGAAACTTTTAGAGAGGGTGGCTCGATCGTCAGAAGTGTAGGATAAAAGACATACTTTTTTGCCTCAAATCCAAAATCTTTAAAGAATGCTCCACGTTACTTTAAAACCTAAAAATCATTTTTTCTTTGATTGCTTGAACAATTTGGTATTGTTACACAAGAAGAACTAGCACTATATTTACACAGCACAAAAGTCTTTTAATGTTATTTAGAGGGAGAGAGAGTAAGAGAGTTTTAACATTCGGAGTTTTTCTGATGATGTCTATTGAGTTGATTTAGAGTTTATATACACAACCGAGAGAGACATGTATGTTTGTGGTTTAACAAATACATCCTTTGTATGGTAAAGAAAACCTCTAAAAGTTATATCCTTTGATCATTCTCTAATTGGGTTAACCCACCATGGACGCCTCGGTGTGATTCCATGACCTACGCCGAACAAAAATTGGCCCTCAAGGGCAAAGACAGAAGGAAGACTGATTGTGAAATCTACTCGTTGAGCAGGAACGAAAATCAAACTTGGTGATCCAACCTTAAAGGTCTAATAGGGGACCCAATAACCATTAAACCAACCACTAACTCTAACATAAAATTTCAATTAGAGCCTCAATTTATGTCGGGTCACCCCTAAAAATGGGTCATTCCTTCTATCTCTTCTCCCTCCCACTAACACACTCCCACCCCCACAATACCCCTCACTTCACACCTCGTATTTTTATTTCCCGTGCCAAATGTCTAAATATGAGATTTTTAATTAGATTTGTTCGTTCAAATACAGTGGCCTTGGACGGGACATGGATAGACTTAGGGGTGTCAATTCTGATGTGCTGATACGAACTCGACATTAATAATTATAAAATTGACACAATTATTAAATACACATAATAAATAATCTAGACCAATGTTTAATACTCAAAACACATTAAATAAATTTTTTTTCGTGGGTTTTGACACGATCACGACAAGAATAACAATGACACAACATGAATAACAATGACACGACATGAATAACATGACATGTGTGTCACACGAACACGAGACGATTGACACGTAGACCAAGGGGCGTCATGGCCCTCTCATATTTTTTTAAAAACACTTAATCTCTTTAGATTTTTTTAAAAATATTCTTACCTTTCGATTCTTCAAAAGAAACATAAATAATAACCAAATAGAAAATGGAATTACATGAATGAGTGTTGCTCGTGTAGATGAATACATTTTCTTTGATGAGTTAAATGACCAAAGGAAATAAAAAACAAGTTAAATTATTGTAAAAAAGTGATTATATTAAAAAAATAATGCTAGGCTAATCAAAAATTAGACCAAATTAATTAAGTAAACAAATGATGTGACACTAATGCGGCAATGTCAATTAAGCAAGATATTTAAATTAAAATTTAAATTAGTGCCAAATCAAAATTTAAAACAAAGTTCAAATTTTCTTTTGACAAAGTTTAAAACATACTTCAAAATTTTGGACAAAAAAACCAGGCGATAAAATAAACATACTTGTTGAATATGTTATCGAATAAAATGTGTCCACTATGTCATTGCTTAGACACTCAAGATAAACCACACTACTGGTAATGCCAGTTGTAGACCAGGGGCACGGGTCCACTCTAAAATGTTTTCAAAAAATATTTACTTTGTATATTTGAATTAGGTATGGTTAATTGTACCCACTCTATGATTTTATTATCCTATAAATTTTTAAAAAATCCATATCTGAATCATTATAGACTTCTGGACACACTTCATACACCTTACAAACAAATCGGAATAAGTTTTGGATGTCATACTCATTTTACAATTTCTTTTTAGCTATAAAGATTGTGAAGAATATGTTATGTAATTGAATAAGCGATCAATGACTGACTAATAGCTGATTGTTATGTAGGTAAAAACATTTTTTATAGAATTGATAATAAAGTTATAATGTAACTTTTTTAGTTATGAAGTTGAAATATAATTGGTGGTCAATTGTAAGTGGTTTCAAGTTATCTCATTTTTTTATTTTTTATTTTTTGTTCTTTGTTCGTAAATCTATCTAATATCATAGTTAAAAAGTTGAATTCTCAACTTAAAACAACAACGGTTAAAATTGATTTAGTTTTCATCTATTTTGATTAAATAGTACAAAATTTATCCCAATTTTTTTTCCACTAAAAGAACATCATTCTCTCTTCACGGTCTTCAATGTCGGACAACTCAACTAACACACATTTGAATATCAGATAACTCCACTAATCTACATCTATCTCTACCTCTTTATTTTCTATGTCATACCTCTCTCTTATTTTCTCTCTATTCATTTTAATATTAAATTATTAATTAAAACATAAATGTTACACGATGTGTATTTAATTTTTTGATATTACATATTATCTTCAAGTATGGATGTTATTGCTAGTACTATGTATATCAGTATTCCGGCCATTTGTACTAAATGAATTTTTTAATATCAAATATAATACAATGGATTTAAATATGTTCTTTTATTTTTATCAATCAGAAAAAAAATTAAAATTTCAAAATAATGTGTCCATCTAAAATAAAATTTTTGATTCCTTCCGCGCCTAACGACCAGTCTCGTAAAAATGAGTCTACTCCCCTCCTGCTCAATCCAGTCGGGAAATTCTCTCCGTAATTTCTAAGACGTGACAAAGAAACAATAGAAACAATAGGATATATGAATGTAGGACATTGGTATTGGTCGCGTGGGCTGCATAATAATTCGGTGGCTAAGAGACAAAACAGTAAGAGGACAAAACGGCAAACGGCCTGATCCTATGTGGATGGCTCTCTCTCTCTCTTTCTCTCTCTCTCTATATACAAACTACATATTTGCTGTCTTTAATGTATGGCTCGTTGGCTAGTGAGCAGAAATAAGCTAGCCAAGAAAAGGACTATATTTATACCTATGTGGATTTATATTTGTGTTTATATTATTTATTAATGGTGCTCGAAAATATCTGCCCAAGTCTAGAACCGAGACCAATTGGTCCAGAGAAGATGCAGAGTAAATACAAGGACTAGAAATGGATAACGTAATGAGAGCGAGACCAAAAAATGGTGTGAGTGGTTCACCTTAGCTAAAGGACTAAGACTACGTCCATTGTAAGGAAGTCTCTTGCTCCTAGGGGGTCATATATTACTCGAAATAGATGGTTACAGGGTATTGCTTGCTCAGGGCCTTTACAAGAAAAATGTTTAAATTACATAAACTTGTCTATATGGATGACTCTCCCTTTGTGAGGAAGACGATGATTCTATTTATACAAGTGATCCTCTTAGGGTTTCTTGCGGCTCCTTCTTTCTTTCTGTTGATTTTGTGGGCCCCTCTACTTTTGTTCTATAGCGACAACTGATAATGATGATTTTGTGTTCATTATGGGTGTTAGAAGTGGTCCTCTTGCCCCCAGAACACGTGGCATGATGGGAGTGCTTAAGGATAGGCATTGGGTCGGGCTCCTTTATCCCGATCTATCCTTCGGTTGAGTTGGATTGGAGTTGGGCTGGACTTCAGGTCCTCTGGTATCACTAGGCTTTACCTTTTGGGCTCGGTCCACTCAACTCTTGGCGTGGACAGGTTACGAGCTTTCCATTTGGGCCACTATGCAAGTAGGGGTCTCTTGGACTTGTTGGGCTTTTTTATTATGGCGGCCCATACCCAGAATTTCATCATTATCAGTTGTCCCCCAGCCCCAAGTTACAAGAATGACATCAGTTCTAACCTAGGGTTAAAAGCATCTTTTCTCGAATTTGGCATGGTTTTCCTGAGTGGCGGTTGTGCTTAATTGCTGGTGCTGCCCTAATTCGTGTTGGGTTAACCTTTGCCGGTTGTGACGAGANTTCTAACCTAGGGTTAAAAGCATCTTTTCTCGAATTTGGCATGGTTTTCCTGAGTGGCGGTTGTGCTTAATTGCTGGTGCTGCCCTAATTCGTGTTGGGTTAACCTTTGCCGGTTGTGACGAGATGGTTATGCATAAAGGGAGACATACGTATCACCTGTAAGAAAGCTAGTTGGTACAGTTTCCTTTGCGTGTTCTGTCACATGTCTGTCACAAATTAAATACTATGTATAAAATAGGGAAAATCCCTTCACCTTTTCCACTCTATGCTTTTGAATTCTCATCTCCTCATGCTCTCTTTCTTCTTCTAGTTTCTGAGGCACCTGTTCCAAGGTTTTCAGCAATCTAGGGTTTCCATGCTCCCAGTTCCCTTCTGTTTTTAGCGTCTGACTAGGTACGTTATCTTTTCTTACTTCTTTTTTTTTTATCTGGATCCCTTCAACCCTCACTAGTGGGGTTTTGAGTTCGTTTCTTGGTTTGGAGGTTTAGTTATTTCAAGAGTCATTCCGGCAATTTTTCCTCCCTTTCGCAATTTGTAGACCATTCTCTATTGTTGATGCTGTCCTTGCTTAGGACTTGGTTTCTAAATCCTTTATTCTTGACAGACTGTGTCTTACACTTACCCTCTCTTCATTTTGGTTTGTGTTATGGGTCAGTGATGAGGAGAGTTGTTTCTTCTTCTGATTCTGAATTCAAGGGGGAGGTCTCTGTGGCCTCCACTAGTGGCCATTTCGAGGAGGAAGCATCATCTCCTACTGCCAACAATGTATCAATTGGCGGTGATCAGCTTTCTTNGACAGACTGTGTCTTACACTTACCCTCTCTTCATTTTGGTTTGTGTTATGGGTCAGCGATGAGGAGAGTTGTTTCTTCTTCTGATTCTGAATTCAAGGGGGAGGTCTCTGTGGCCTCCACTAGTGGCCATTCCGAGGAGGAGGCATCCTCTCCTACTGCCGACAATGTATCAATGGGCGGTGATCAGCTTTCCTTTTCCTTAGCAGAAAATTTAGAGTCTCCTTTTGGGGATCCTACTGAAGGGGTTTCGGGGTCAGCCATTAAGGTTTCGACCTCAGCCCCTTTTGGCAGAAGCCCAGGTTCCTTTGGCATTGCCCCCCATTCCTTCTGGTCATTCTCAGAAGAGGAAATCTAAAGTGTCCCTTCTTCTGTTCCAAAGAAAAAGGCTCGTCGGGATCTATCCGACCTGACCTGTTGTATNCCATTCCTTCTGGTCATTCTCAGAAGAGGAAATCTAAAGTGTCCCTTCTTCTGTTCCCAAGAAAAAAGCTCATCGGGATCTATCCGACCTGACCTGTTGTATCGAGTTGACTTCTAGTTCCCCCAAGACTTGGAGGAGTTGAGGAAGGATTACCAGTTTCCCGAATCTGTAATATTGCACTCACTTGAGGAGGATAAGAGATGCAATTTCTCTACTCCTGGGATGACTTGTTTCTTCGAAAGTGCAATCTGTGCTGGTCTCTGGCTTCCCATTCATCCCTTTATCCGGGGCATACTTGTTTTTTATAATGTTTGCCCAACTCGACTTTCTCCGAATGGCTAGGNCTTCGAAAGTGCAATCTGTGCTGGTCTCTGGCTTCCCATTCATCCCTTTATCCGGGACATACTTGCTTTTTATAATGTTTGCCCAGCTCGACTTTCTCCGAATGGCTAGGGCCTGTTGTTGAGCTTCCTCATTCACTGGTTCAAGAATGAAAATTATTCTCAGCCCACCATCCAAGAATTTGCCTCCCTTTTCCAACTCAAAGCTTCCCCTTCCTTAGGCTTCCTATATTTTTCCAAGAGGGTGAAGACAAAGAACTTGATTTTTGGGCTTCCATCTTCCAACAAATTGCAGAAATTGAGGTTTTTCTTTGTTATACGCTATTCCTGGGAGCTGTCGAGGGAGCTTGGTGACGTCCCTCGCATTCCCAAGTTCTGGGGGATTCCTAGGAACATTAGTAAGCCCAACTCTTGGCTATACCTCTCTTGTCATATTCATTTTTACTGTTATCTGGCTAGTTTTCTGACTTGTCTTGCAGGTTTCTGTCCAACTCTTAATGCGGATGAGGCAACTAGGGTAGCTAGAGCTGAAGCTTTTGGCTTGCAATCTTTTTTTTTGACTTGGTCACCTACGAGAACCTTGCGAGGTTCGAGCTCAGGCCACCTATAAATGTTGAACCTACCTTGGAAGCAGCACCGTTGCTCTCTTTGCCCCCTGAGCTTCCCAAAAGTAAATGTTTACCTGAGGGTTCTTCGNCTACCTTGGAAGCAGCACCGTTGCTCTCTTTGCCCCCTGAGCTTTCCAAAAGTAAATGTTTACCTAAGGGTTCTTCGTCAGGGCAGCTCGTGGCTATGGCGGCTTCTCATGTCCCTTCTTAACCGGTCTCATAGAAATTCGAAAAGGGGGAATCCGTCTCTTCCTAGTCCAAAACATAGGGGAGCAGATTCCTTCACGATCCTAAGGTAGTTGTGACCTCACTGTCCAAGCTGGTTCCAACATCTGGCCCAAGGGTAGCTATGCAAGTTCCTTTCAAAAGGAAGACCCAACATGCCAATCCAAGGTCTGGTTGAGGTATCTCCTATCCTTCCATGTGTTTCTTCTCCAATATACTCCTTCTAAGGCTTTCTTCATCATTTTCCCTTGCTAACTAATTTCCCTTTTTCCTAGTCGCTTGCATGTGTGAAGATAATGGATTTCCACCATGAGCAAGAGCTGATGAAGGCCAAGGAATCTCTTGACGCTGTAGTGGTGGGTAAAGAGGCTACTGAGGAGAAGGTGAGGGTTTTGTTCGTCGAGGCGACTGAGTTGAAGAGAATCCACGATGAGCTGAACATCCCCTATCAGGACCTCACCAGGCTCAAGGATTCCCAACTAGCAGCCAAGGACGCCGAGCTGGCAGTGAAAGAAGTAGAAGTGGCGACTCTGAAGGCCAAAGTGTCTGAACTTCTCAAAGAGAGCGCCTATGCCTTTGTGAAGGGGTTCCTGAACTTTCGGGAGCAAGTCGATGATGTTTATCCCGACCTTGATCTGGACTCCTTTGTGCCATAGCTTGGACCGAAGAAGACGGTTGAAGTAGCCGAAAAGGCAGAGACATCTGGCACTGAGAAGGGGCCTATTGCTAATGTGGTGCTGANGTGTCTGAACTTCTCAAAGAGAGCGCCTATGCCTTTGTGAAGGGGTTCCTGAACTTCCGAGAGCAAGTCGATGATGTTTATCCCGACCTTGATCTGGACTCCTTTGTGCCATAGCTTCGACCGAAGAAGACGGTTGAAGTAGCCGAAAAGGCAGAGACATCTGGCACTGAGAAGGGGCCTATTGCTGATGTGGTGCTAANGATCTGGACTCCTTTGTGCCATAGCTTGGACCGAAGAAGACGGTTGAAGTAGCCGAAAAGGCAGAGACATCTGGCACTGAGAAGGGGCCTATTGCTAATGTGGTGCTGACCGAGGAGCCTGATGTCCAGAAATAAACAATTGCTGAAGGGGTCCGTGGTGGTGGAGAGTTTGTCTTTTGAACTTGGATTGTTGCTGCCTTTTTTTCTTTGCATTGTAACTTGTTGATGATCTTTGCTTTGTAATATCTTGTTCTTATTAATGACAATGTTATTGACTAGACTTACCAGCTTCTTCCATGAATGTGTTGTGATTTATTTTGCCTCTTTTATACTTTAACAGATGAAAATGCTTGCTTTGGGCTAAGTTGTCATTGGACTTATTACCAACTTTGGTGACAGTAAACTGTGACCATCAAGTTGCCCACACATTCTCCTTAATTGAATTCGTCAATTAGCTGAGTTGACCTTTCCCATTTGCCAAATTCATCAATCAATTCAGCCGAATTCATCAATTAACTGAGCTAAACTCGTCAATTAACTAAGCTGATTTGTTGAGCTAACTCGNCTTTCGAGAATAAGTAGAGAGAGCTTATCCAAACCTTGATCTAGATTCCTTTGCACTGCATCTCAAGATGAAAAAAATTGGCTAGAGTGGTTGATTCAGCTGACCCAAACTTGACAACTGGGGTGTCTAGAGCCGAGAAGGATCCTGAGGCCAAGGTGGATGGGATAGAAGAGCCCAGTGCTGAGGAAGAAACTAATGAGGCCAGTGGGGGCAGGGAGTCTGTCGCTTGAACCTAGCTTATTGCTGTCTTTTCTTCTTTATTTCATGGTAATCTCTTGGATGTTGCCTTTATACTTATCTCTTTTTATTAATGACACTATTACTGGCTCCCTTTATTGGCTATTTATGTTTCATGAATGTGCTGCAATTCGCTCTGCTCTTCTTCGGTACCGATGGATGAAAATGTTTACTTTGAGTCATGTTGTTGTCGGACTTGTTGCCAATTTTGGTGACAACAAACTGTGATCATCAAGTTGCCTTTGACAGTAATTCTAATAGGGCGAAAATGGCACTAACCACTTTCCTTAATTGACTTTGTCGATTTACTAAGCTGACTCTATCCCTTTGTTATGATGACCGTTCCCATTTTTCGAGCTGAGTTGGCTAATTCGAGTGGGATTATTTTAGACTTTTCCCATTCCTTTTTGTGTACTGCAAACTTGACGATTTTATTTAGTTGGGGAATGTGGGCCGCCAGTGGTGGTAATGGCTCCTCAAAAGCTGCGCCTAAGGGCTCGTATAGTCACCACCTGTCCCTTGTCATAAATGTGATGGATGCTTATTAATTGCTCCCTGTAGAGGCGTTGCAAGCATATCTGTTTTGCCTATAAATTGGCCGCTCTTGGAGAATGATTTCTTTACTTTGAGCGCCAAAACTTCCTATTCCCCTTCCCTAGTGTAAGATTTCTTCTTTGGTGTTTAGAAAACCCATTCACATTCTGTTCTCATGGCTAGGACTCCTTCTTCGTCCTACGATACTATGGAGCGAATC
Source organism: Ilex paraguariensis (assembly GCA_963454935.2). Classification (NCBI taxonomy): domain Eukaryota; kingdom Viridiplantae; phylum Streptophyta; class Magnoliopsida; order Aquifoliales; family Aquifoliaceae; genus Ilex; species Ilex paraguariensis. Next base: position 39,832 of record CAUOFW020010057.1, read on the forward strand.
TTCCCTAATGCTAAAGCTAGTGAAATTAATGAGGGAGAGGCCCAAGCTATTGCCAGACATTTCGAGTTTCCCACTGGAGTGGTCTTTTGCCATGCTGATTGGCATCGATTGCACCGCTTCCAGAGGGCTTAGTTTACTTCTTCGAAGTCCCTTTTTTGTTGGGACTTCAGTTTCCTTTTCCCCCTTTCATCCGAGGGATTTTATATTTTTTTAGTTTCTGCCCCACCATGCTTCTCCCATCCAGGTGGGCGATCTTGTTGGCATTCATGGTGATGTGGGAGAGACTATTTCCACATTCTAGGGTCAATTTGGCTAAGTTTCTCAAATTTTTCTACCCAGTAAAAGTATCTGAGTTCTACTTTTTTGTCTCCAAGCAGGGAGGAGAAATTCCCATCATCGACCTTCCACCTGAGCCAGAAAGATGGAGGATAAGATACTTCTTTGTCTCTGGAGATGGATGGGAGTTTGCGTTTCATGTTTTAGCATCAGTCAGAGTTCCCATGGCTTGGAAAGAACGTAGGAATCTTGGTAAGCTCTCCTTCTACTAGTTTATTATTGCGATGTTTACCCTTTTTTTTGTGTTGACGGTATTTATTTCCTTCATGTGTTGCAGACGAGCTTCTGGCCTTATCTAGGGAGGAGCAAGATATGGTCAACCAAGTCCAAACTCGTTTGCCATTCTCACTTAATGAGTAGATGCAGCCCAAGCATACTTTTGTGTTGAGCACCTATGAGTATTTGCTATTGTTTTCCTTTACTAACTTCTTTTCAATGTGCTCAAAAGACCTTATTCCTTTATCTACTTATTATGTTCAGTCCCTACGTACCAAGTCAACCAACGGAATATGATCATGGAACACTTAGGCTAGAGGAGGCGAGCCAGGGGTTCAGAGCCTTCAACGAAGAGGGCTAGACAAGGGGAGAGCGGTTAGAACCCGGCTTCAGGCTTAGGTATTGAATCTAAGGTTCCTGGTGTTGCCGCCAAGGCGTTGGTACTTGTACCGATACTGAGCCTCCCTCCCCTGCCCGAGATATTTCCTGGTACTGATGGGGTGCCGATTTCTGAGCCTATGCCCACTACTAAGGAGGTGCAGGTGTTAGAACCAGGGACTGGTGCTGGGGAAGCTACATTGAGCATAGTTGCAATCAATCTGGTAGGAAGGTCAATTTGACATGGTTCTTCTCTTGTTGGAGTTGTGGGTTCCAGCTTTTTTTGCGCTACTCAGGCTCTGATAGTTGACCATGAAAGGAACTTATTGAAAGACATGACTCTAAGCAATTGCGCACTCATTAACTTGATTCCATAGGTCGATTTGCGTCATTCTTTCAACCTTCCTTTCCAAGCTAGGCCGAGATACACTCCAAGCCCTTCTCGAGGTAGGACCTACCTTTAGTTTTCTCTAGTTTCAACCTTTGTGACGTTGTGATCTTTCTCTTTGTCCTCAAGTAGTGACGCACGTTTGTGCCCTTAAAGGGGAGGTTTACCATCTGAGAGACAACGTTCATCAAAGGTGGATCGAGCTCCAAGAGGTTCGTCGCCAGAATGTTGAGCTTCTGAGATGGGGTTTGGCCACTAAAAATGAGCTGGAGAATGCTCTTGACCAGCGGGCTCGAGTCTTTCGGCAGCTAATCACAAGCACCACCTCTGAGGTATCTCTTCGGGAACAACTGGCTTTTTAGTCTGAAGAATTAGCTCACTTGCTGCAAGACTTTGATGCCTAAGTTGATGATTTGATCTATTCTGACACTGACAGGGCAATGCTAGCGGGGCAGTTGATGGGGTCTCAAGCTATGATTACTGACCTGAATAGATCTTTGGCTGCCAAGCGTCGATTGGTCGAGGAACAACACAGAGAGATTGAGAAAGCCAGGATGGAGGCTGCCAAGGCTTTTGTAATTTTGCTGATTAGGCGAGTAAAAAGTTCCTTTATCTGGTCCTTGACCAGTTTGTGCTACGAGTTGATCTTCCTCCAGGTGGTCCTTCCAGCGGTGGTCCTCCTGGTACAGCTCCATATTGAGTCTTGACTTGGTTGGAGTATGATTTTTTTGTAATGAAGTGTTGCTGCTCGTGACTCGACTTGTATGATCCCAAGTTGTTCTATCTTGGGCTATGTTGTTCCTCAGCCAGGCCTGCTCGACTATACACTTTGCTCGATTACATCCTTAAGCAGTATTACAGAACCTTCTTTTGATAATACACGTTCTTGAGTTGAAGTGCACCGATTAAGGTAAAGGCTCGTAAATGAACCAACTGATGACCCACCAACCTTTACCTACCTATGCGTTGTTATCATTGATTACTGTCATGATTGTGGAAGTTTAACATTTGCATGTTCACTTTTGCATGCAATTTATTTCTTGGTACTTCAAGCTCTTCACATTTTTACTATCTCTCAACAACTTTCTTGCTCTTTTTTTGTTCTCAGAGACCTTTTGCACTCTGCTTGTTTTCAAAACTCATGGCCTATTCTCCTTCTTCCGTATTCAAACAATATACTGGCACCATGATCAACAATTCCTGGTACTCAATATTTTGGCTTCCATCAGTACCTATTGCCTATGATATGGAGGAGGTGGGGAGGCAGGTTGATTTCCCTGATGATTTAACGGTCAGAGCCCTCACTCCTGAAGAGCCCTGTAATTTCTCCTTTTAGCGGGAGGTTTGCTTTTTTTAAAGGCTCAAGTGAGATGGGCCTTCGTCTCCCTATCCACCCAGACTTTGGGTGGGTTTTATCTTTCCACGGGTTATGCCCTTCTCGCTTTCCCATGAAGGGTGGGGCACTCTTGTCAGTTTCTTCATTTTCTGGCATTTGCAAGGCCTCAGTGACTTTCTCACTATTGCCAAATTCTTCTACTTTTTTGAACTTTTCTTTGATTTCCCCCCTTAATTAAGTCGCTTCACCTAGAGGTGATTATGTTGCCCCCTATTGATCCCTGGCATCCTTAACTCCCCAGAGTGGTGAACCCGGCATTTCTTTTTTATTTTTAAGGACTCTTGGGAAACCATCGAGAGGCTGCACTGGCGTACTCGGATTCCTCGATTTTGGGGGTGCTTTCGTGAAAGAGGTATGTAGTTAGGTACAAATTTCATGACAGAAGTTGGTAAAATGCCTAACTATGTACCTCTGTTATGAAAGCACCCCCCAAGAGCGAGGAACCAGTATTGCCTCTCAATGGTTTCCCAGGAGTCCCCAGAAACAAAAAAGAAATGTTGGGTCCACCCCTCTGAGGAGTTAGGGATGCCAGGGATCAGTGGGGGGCAAAAACATTACCTCCAAGTGAAGAGACTGAAGCAAGGGGAAAATCAAAGGAAAGTTCAAAAAAGTAGAAGAATTTGGCAACAGTGGGAAAGTCACTGAAGCCTTGCAAATGCTAGAAAATGAAGAAACTGACAAGAGTGTCCCACCCTTTAAGGGAAAGGCGAGAAGGGAATAACCCATGGAAAGATAAAACCCACTCGAAGTCTAGGTGGATAGGGAGATGAAGGCCTATCTCAAATGAGCCTTCGAAGAAGCAAACCTCCATCTAAAAGGAGAAGTTGCAGGGCTCATCAGGAGTAAGGGCTCTGACCGTTAAATCATTAAGGAAGTCAAACAGCCTCCCCACCTCCTCCACATCAGAGCCAACAACTAGTGAGGGAAGCAAAAAGATTGAGTACCAAGAATCGTTGATCATGGCATGCGAATGTTGTTTGATTAGGCGAGAACGGGAATAGGCCATGAGTTTCGAAAAAAAACAAAGTGCAAAAGGTCTCCAAGAACAAACAAAAAGCAAGAAGGTTTCTGAGATAGTAAGAACGTGAAGAGCTTGAAGTACCAAGAAATAAATAGCATGCAGAAGTGAACAGGAGACTGTTAAACTTCTACAATCATGACAGTAATCAATGATAATGGCGCATAGGTAGGTAAAGGTTGGTGGGCCATCGGTTGGTTCATTTAAGAGCCTTTACCTTAATTCCTGCACTTCAACTCAAGAACGTGCAACAACAAAAGAAGGTTCTATAATACCGCTTAAGGGCGCAACTGGGCAGAACGTACAGCCGAGCTGGCCTAGCCAAGGAATAGCACCGCCCAATGTAGAACAACTTGGGATCATACAAGTCAAGTTGCGAGCAAAAACACTTCATCACAAAAAAAACATACTCCAAACAGGTCAAGACCTCTTTGGAGTAGGGAGTAAGGGAACATAACTAGCGATTGACAACACTTCATCTCAAAAAGGCAATTTCATTACAAAAAGGGAAAACGTCTACAAATATCAAAGAAAGGTACAAAAAAAAAAACTTGATCTTCAAGGATTAGATGATGGAGCTACACCAGGAGGACCACTGCTAGAAGGACCGCCTAGGGGAAGATCAAATCGTGGCATAAACTGGTTAAGGTACATATCAAGGAACTTTTAATCGTCTGATCAGCAAAATTAAAGAAGCCATCTACAAAACCCTTGGCAGCCTCCATCCTGGCTTTCTCAATCTCTCTATACTGCTCCTCGACCAACTAATGCTTGGCAGCCAGAGATCTATTCAGGTCGACAATCACAACATGAGACCCTCGTTAACTGTCCCGCCAGCAGTGCCCTATCGATGTCGAAATAGATTAGATCATCAACCTGGGCATCAAAGTGTTACCACAAGCGAGCTAACTCTTTGGGCTGAGAAGCCAACTGTTCCCAAAGAGATACCTCGGAGGTGGTGCTAGTTATCAACTGCCGAAAGATTCGAGCCCGATAGTCAAGGGAATTCTCCAACTCATGTTCAGTGGCCAAACCCCAAATTAGAAGCTCAGCATTCTGGCGATGAACCTCTTGGAGCTCGGTCCACCTCTGGTGAGTGTCGTCCCTCAGATGGTAAACCTCCCCTCCAAGGGCACAAACGTGCAGCACTACCTGAGAACAAAGAAAATGATCACAACATCACAGAGGCTGAAACAAGAGAAAATTAAAGGGAAAGGCAGGTCTTACCTCAAGAAGGGCATGGAGTACATATCGGCTTCTAGCTCGGAAAGGAAGGTTGACAGAACAGCACAGATTAACTTGTGAAATAAAGTTAATGAGTGCGTTGCTGCTTAGAGTCACATCATTCAACAAGCTCCCCTCAAGGTTAACTATTGGAGCTAGAGCAGTGCAATCCGAGCTGGAACCCACAGCTTCAACAAGAGAAGAACCACGTTGAATTAGCCCTCCTATCGAATTGATCACAACTGTGGCTACTGTAGCTTCCCCAACACCAGTCCCTAGTTCTAACACCTGCACCTCCTCAACAGTGGGCATAGGCTCAGAAATCGGCTCCCCATCAATACTAGGCAATATCTCGGGCAGGGGAGGGAGGCTCAGTATTGGCACAACTATTGATGGCTCGACGGTAACACCAGGAACCTTAGATTCAACACCTGAGCCTGGAGCGGAGTTCGATCTGTTTTCCTCTATTCTAGCCTTCTTCGCTGAAGGCTTTGAACCCCTGGCTCGCCTCCTCTGGCCCATGTGTTTCATGATCATATTCTGCTGGCTAACCAGGTACATAGGGACTTAGCAGAATAAGCAGATAAGGGGTGTATCATGGGTGCTTTACATAGAAGCAAGCTCGGGGTGTATCAAATCATTTAAAGAGAATGGCAAATGAGTTCGGACTTGATTGACCATATGTTGCTCTTCCCTAGATAAGGCTGGAAGCTCCTCTACAACATATGAAGGAAATAAATACCGTCAACACAAAAAAAATGGTAAATGTTGCAAGAATAAACCAACAAAAGGAGAGCTTACCAAGATTCTTACGTTCTCCCCAAGCCATGGGAACTCTGACCGACGCTAAAACGTGAAAAGCAAACTCCCAACCATCTCCAAAGACAAAGAAGTATCTCCTCCTCCATCTTTCCGGCTCAAGAGGAAGATCGATGATGCGAATTTCTTCTCCTCGTTTAGGGACAAAATTGGTCGAACTCAGATACTTCTACCAAGTAAAAAACGTTGAGAAACTCAACCAAATTGACCCTAGAATGGGGAAATAGTCTCTCCCACATCACCATCAATGCCAATAAGACCGCCCACCCAGATGGAAGAAGCATGGTGGGGAAGAAACTAAAAAAATGTAAAATCCCTCGGATGAAAGGGGGAAGAGGAAATTGAAGCCCCAACAGAAAAGGGACTTCGAAGAAGGAAACTAAGCCCCTCAGGGAGCACTGAAACTAACGCCAATCAACATGGCGAACGACCACCCCGATGGGAAACTCGAAACGCCTAGCAATAGCTTGGGCCTTTCCCTCATTAATTTCACTAACTTCAGTGTTAGGGAAGATTGGCTCCATAGTATCATAGGACGAATAAGGAGTCCTAGCCATGACAATAGAATGCAAATGGGTTTTCTGAACACCAACAAAGAAATCTCACACTAGGGAAGGGGAATAGGAAGATTTGGTGCTCAAAGTAAAGCAATCATTCTCCAAGAGCAGCCTATTTATAGGCGAAGCAAATATGCGTGCAACACCTCTACAAGGAGCAATTAATAAGCATCCATCACATTTATGACAAGGGAAAAGTGGCGACTATAGGAGACCTTAAGCGCAGATTTTGAGGAGCCACTACCACCACTGGAGGCCCACATTCCCCAACTGAATAAAATCGTCAAGATTGTTGTAGACAAAAAGGAATAAGAAAAGTCTAAAATAACCCCACTCGAATTGGCCAACTCAACTCGGCAAATGGGAAAGGTCATCATGACAACGGGATAAAGTCAGCTCAGTTAATCAACAAAGTCAGTTAAGGAAAGTGGTTAGCGCCATTTTCGTTCTTATCAGAATTACCCTCAAAGGCAACTTGATGATCACAATTTGCTATCACCAAAATTGGCAACAAGTCCTACAGCAACATGACTCAAAGTAAACATTTCCATCCATCAGTACCAAAGAAAAGTAGAGCGAATTGCAGCACATTCATGAAACATAAAGAGTCAGTAATGGGAAACAATAGCAGTGTCATTAATAAAAGGAGATAAGTACAAAGGCAGCATCCAAGAGATTACAATGAAATAAAGAAGAAAAGACAGCAACAAGCTAGGTTCAGGCAAAAGACTCCCCTCCCCTACTGGCCTCATCAGTTTTTTCCTCAGCACTGGGCTCTTCTGTCCCAGCCTCTTCAGCCTCAGGACCCTTCTCGGCTCTAGACGCCCCAACCTTTGTGTCCGGGTCAGCTGAATCAACCACTAATGTCGGTTTCTTCATCTCGAGCTATGGTGCAAAGGAATCCAGATCAAGGTCTGGATAAGCCCTCTCTACTTGTTCTCAAAAGTTCAAGAACCCTTTCACAAAGGCGACAAAGCCCTTTTTGAGAAGCTCAGACACTTTGGCCCTTAGAGACACCAACTCAGTGTCCTTGGCTGCCAATTCAATATCTTTTGCCTTAAGATTGGATTCTTGGGCTTCTAGCTAGGAATCCTTAAGCCTGGAGAGGTCCTCGTAATAGGCGTCTAACTCGTCATGAATTCTTTTCAGCTCAACCATTTCAACTCTCAGAACCTTCACCTTCCCCTCAGCAGCCTCCTTACTCACCACCGCAGCTTCGACCATATTCTTGGTTTCCATCAGCTCCTACCCGTAATGGAAGTCCATCATCCTCACACAAGTGAGTAATTAACAAAAATGAAAATTAGTCAACACAAAAGGACCATAAAAATGCCTCGGAAGGAGTACTTTGAAGAAAAAGGGAAAAAAAGAAACTTGGAGTATCTCAGCTAAGCCCCAGATGGCGCGATAAGTCTTATTCTTGAAGGAAACACATCTAACCACCACAGGATCCAATGTGAGAACCAATTCGATCAGGGCGGCCACAGCGGCCTTGAGGTCACGAAGAAATCCACTCCCCTGGGCTTTGGATTGGGAAGGGATGGATTTCCCCTTGCCGATCTTCTAAGGAACAAACTGAGAAGGGACATGAGAAGCCGTTGGAGCCGTGGGCCATGCAGTTAAGGACTCCGTAGGTACCAATTTACCCTTAGGGAGCTTGGGGAGCAAAGAAGGCGAGCCTGCACCCTCAAATGACGCAAGAACCTCACTTTTTCCTCTAAACTAGCTAGAGCCTATCTAGACGTTTACCCTTCCTTGGGAGGCAACTGGGAATTCTTCACCAACTTCCACTTCTTCCTCACCTTCTTGGCATCTAAAAAAATCGCCATGATTAGATCTAGGTCCATGGATTCAAGCTGGGGGTTGGCAATGGTGCCGTTTCTGGAGCTGGATCAATGGGCAACCCGAGCACGTGTTTTGCAAGGTTCTCGTCAATTACAATCTTAGAAAAAGATTACAATCCCAAGGCCTCAGCTCTAGCAACTCTAGCCGTCTCTTCTATGTTAAGTGTTGGACAGAAACCAACAGGTCAGATCAAGAGTTAGCAAGATAGTGATGAAGACAAGTATAGAAAGAAAAATGCAGCCAACTGGTTGGCCATATTGATATTTCTTGGAACTCCCCAAGACCTAGGAATGCTAGGAATATCACCAAGCTCCCCCCGATAGCTCCCAGGAGTCGCCTCTAACAAAAAAAAAACCTTGGCTTCCATCCCTTGTTGGAGGAGGGGAGTCCAGAAATCAAATTCTTCGATTTTACCCTCTTGGCAAAATACAAAAAATCCCAAAAAATGGGAGGACTTAACCTAGAAAAGGGAGGCGAATTCCCGAATGGTGGGACGAGAGTCATTCCCACTCTCAAACCAGTGAACGAGGAAACTAGTTAGGAGACCCCGGCCATTTAGAGAAAGCCGAGCTGGGCAAATATGGTAAAAAGCAAAAGTATCTTGAATGAAGGGATGAACAGGGAATTGGAGACCAGCCCAAAATGTAGATTCAAAAAAATAGTTCAACTCAAGAATAAAGGAATTACACCTCTCATGCTCCTCAGGAGAACTAATAATACAGAATCATGAAAATGGTATTCCTGCCTCAACCCCTCTAAATCCTTGTCATCAAGGTGACTAGGAGTCAACTCAGCACAACAAGTTAGGTCAGACAAATCCCAACGAGTTTTTTTCTTGGGTCTAGAAGGCGGAGCCACCTTAGACTTCCTCTTCTTAGACTAACTAGAGGAAACGCGGGGGTAACGCTAACGGTTCGTTTGTTTAGCAAGAGAATTATAAAAAATACAAGAGAAATGTTTTAAAATTTTCATGTGTTTGGTAAGCATGAAAAGAAAATAATGGAAAAAATAATTTTTCTTCATGCTTGAATTTTCTCACAAATAACCAACTTTTTTTCTTGTAAAAAACACAAAAAAAATGTAAAAAAGTTGTGATCTATAACTAACTTTCTATTTTACCCTTATTTTTTAAAAAATATTTTATTGGTTATTAATTTAAAATTTTTTTGATATGAATTTGATTAGTTATATAATTTGGCTCAAAGACCTTTGTATTGGTGATTGTCTTAAAATTAAGTTTCGAGCCATTTTTTTAAAATTTTTTAACTTTAAATTATAATTATATATTTTTTCTTTTTTAGACCGATTTAATATAATTAAGGGTAATTTAGACAATTATCAAAAAATTCTTATAACTTTTATTTCTTTCAAATAATAGAATGAATTTTTTTTTTAAATTTTCGTTAAATATTTCATTATAACCAAATACATTTTTGAAAATATATTTTCTATCATTTTCTTTTTTGCCACTTCATTTTGTATCGTTTTCACTTTCCATCATTTTTTTCTTCCTAACCAAATGGACCTAAGGGAGCCTGGACCTCAACCAAAGGGGCCGAGGTTAAAACCTCAATGGCTGACCCTGAAGCCTCCTCGGCAAGTTCCCTAGGGAGAATCTCTAAATTTTTTGCCAAAGAAAGAGAAAATCAGTCATCACCGACAAGTAAATCGCTAGCAGTGGGAGAGGAGGCCTCTTCCTTAGAACGGCCACTAGAGGACGCCATGGTAACCTCCTCGTCTACCTATTCATCAAACTCAGATTCAGAAGAAGAAATGACAACCATCCCCATCGATGGCTCAGATCACAAACCAAAATGAAGAGAAGATAAATGCAAGACATAGTCCGATATGAACAAAGGTTTCAGACACCAGATCCTAAAAAAGGATAGTCTCAACAATGAAGAGTGGTCTACAAACTGCGAAAGGGAAGAAAAATCATCAAAATGATTCCCAAAGTAGCTAAACCTCCAAACTAGAAAACGAAACCCAAAGCCCCACTAGGGGGGGTTGAAGGGATCCAGATCGAGCATAAAGAAGGAAGGGAAAGAAATGCACCTAGTTTGATGCTAGAAGCAGAAAGGAACTTGGAACGCGAAAACCCTAAGTCACCAAAAAGCTTGGAACAAGATGCCAGAGAAGCCGAAGGAAGAAAGAAGGCACGAAGAGATGAGGATTCAAAAAAACCAAGTGGGAAATACAAAGGATTTTCCCTCTTTTATACTTAGCATTTATTTCCTGACAAAGCATGAGGTAGAACGTGCGAAGGAATTCGTACCAAAGGACCCTCCTGCAATTGACATGTGCACTTTTCCAAGCATAACTGTCCCATCACAGCGGGCATGGTTTAGCCCAGCACACCCCAAGAACGGCATTGGCAATGATATGCAGCCGTCCAAGGGACAAGGGGAGACTGTGCCAACTTCGAAAAAGACAATTTTAACCCCAGGTCAGAAATGATGTCATCCTCGTGACCTAGGGCTATGAGGCAACTGATAATGATAGGATTTTGGACATGAGCCACCCAATCAAAAAGCCTAAGTCACTTGGAATTCCATCATCTGTAAAACCACCCAAACAGCCCACCTGCTTGTTTAAAGGGCAAAGTGAGCCACAAATAAGAAAGCCCAGCAACGCTAGAGATCCAAGGGTCCAGTACAAACCCATCCTAGCTCGACAGACGACCAGTTCGGAACCCAAGAGCTTGGTTCCTCGATTACCCCAAATTCCTCCCGTCACACACCCGTCCAAGGTACAAGGGGACCACTTCTGGCACCTATAACAAGCACACAATCCCTGCCACAAAATATGTTAGTGTGTATAACCATTTGAGGGTCGTGGGTGCAATAGCGTACATGGCAGAAATCATTACAAGACAAGAAGGAAGGGACCCACAGAATCAGCAGGAGAGAGAGGCCACAAGAAACCCTAGAAGAAATACCTATATAAATAGGACACTATTACCCTATAGAACAAAAAAGGTGATCATCTACTACATTGTTTACACATCAATAGTTTGTACTCACAAAGCATTACACTGCAAAAGGCTCAAAGCCAAACGAACTACTGTAATCTATCTCCTTCAAGCAATATACACCCTAAAGGAGCAAGAGCCTCCCTTATAGTGGGCATAGCCTTAGTTTTTCAACTAGGGCGAACCACTCACACTGTGCATCCATTTTTCTTTCATAGTTTTATCAGCTTTTAATCTAAATATCTATTTTGTCTCCTTGCTGAATCAATCAATCGGAGTTCTGGACTTTGGCCACTTTTTCCGAACACCATCAAAAGTCAAACTATCATAGCAAATATCATGCATGCCTCACATACGGACAATATAATTAATCACACCAGTTCACGCATGAACCATCTCCGGAAAACCTTTTGGGTCTTGCACCCTAGGGTCTCATCGTCTTTCTTGCTTTTTTAAGGGAACGTGTAGGACACAACTTGTGATGCCACATAGGTCATCACCGAAAACCACTACAATAATCAATCTTCCTTAAGATTAGTAACCACCTTGGCAACCCCCTTCATAGGCCTCAACTGTCTACTAACCCTCTCTCTGTCTATATCGAGCATACATTTTTCAAAAATCATTAATTTCTATATCCATAAATCTTTTTGAAAACATGTCATAACCTTGACATTTTATCAAACATGTAGTAGGCTCAAATCTCCAAATTTGCATTTTCAAAGCAACATAACCATTTTCAAAAGAATAAGTCAAATATATTATGTACAAAATCGTAGCATACTTTAAAATCCCCAAATCATAAGTTTAATTAAATACTCATAACTAAAATCAAACTAGGGGTTTCAAACTCATAACACTAAAATTATTTTTATGCATGTAGGTTCATAATCAATGGCATACTCAACACTAAATCAAGGTTTATAACAAGTATTTTGCCATCAAACACATAGTAAGTTTTAGCTAAAGAAAATACATGAGATAGCACAATGTAAATGCAAGAGAGAGGAAAAACCCACCTAAGAATCAACAATTCCAAGTTTAATCTCTCAGATTCTCAAGATAAGCCCAAGCCCTAGAGCTCTTCTATCTTCTTCTCTATTTCTCTTTCTAGTTCTAAGATGGGTGGAGGAGTTTTGGGTGAGAGATGTGAGAAAAATGAGAGAAATAGACTGAATTTGAGGTTTTAAACCCAGCAATTCCCTTCGGCTCCGTTTGTTTAGCAAGAGAATGGTAGAAAATGCAAGAAAGATAATTTTTTTTAGAATTTTAATGTGTTTGGTTAGCATGAAAAGGAAAATGATAGAAAAAGTAATTTTCTTTCATACTTGAATTTTCTCACATATAACCAACTTTTTTTTTTTGTAAAAAACACAAGAAAATGCAAGAAAGTTATGATCTATAGCTAACTTCTCATTTTACCCCTATTTTTCTTAAAATATTTTATTCGTTATTAATTTTAAAAATTTTGGTATGAATTTGATTAATCATATAATTTGATCCAAAGACCTTTGTGTTGGTGATTATCTTAGAATTATGTTTTGAGTCACTTGTTTTATAAAAAAAACATATAACGTTCAATTGTAATTACATATTTTTTTCTTTTTTTAGACCAATTTGATATAATTAAGGGTAATTTAGACAATTATAAAAAATATTTTATAACTTTACAATCTTTCAAACAATAAAATATATATTTTTTTAAATATTCCTGTAAATTTTTCTTCTAACCAAATACATGCATGAAAATATATTTTCTATAATTTTCTTTTCTTTCACTTCACTTTTTATTATTTTCACATTCTATTATTTTTTTCTTCCTAACCAAATAGACCCTTCAAAAAATATTGTTTATGCCAAAAAAATGCATTTTTTCCAAAATTATAATTTTACCCCTAAACATCTTCAATTTGATTCCTACGATTGCCGTAAGGTATTTCGACATTCTGGATTCATTTTTAATGTTCGTTTAACCTAAAAATATTTAGTTTTATAATTTATCTCAAAATCAAAGTCAATTTACATCCGAAACACTAGAATTATTATTTTACCCCTCTGAATCCCTATATGAGTTAAACGTCTATCTCAATGTTTCTTGACCTCCAAGATTCAATGGTAATTTTTTTTTTGACCTAAAAAAATTAATAATTTTATTTAGTTACCCTTATCAACCATAAACACCTCAAAAATTAAATTTGACCCAAAAGTCAATACGCCTATAACTCATACTTACGCGATTGTACATTTAATAATGATTCAAAGTTGCTATCATCATTTTAATCATTTTGAAGATACTAAAAATTTAATATAATTTATATTTATATGAAACATGGGATCTTACAAATTTACCCATTATTGTAATGCATTAAAAACAAAAGGCAATCAAATTAAATTCAAATTTCATTTTCTTTAGAGCATAATAATCATGTTAATAAATGAGATCAATATGGGCGATGCTCCATGCATTGCTAGCCTGGGGTTAAAATAAATAAATGAGATCAATAAGGTAGTTGATCAATTTGGGTTTAAATTGTATTCCTCCCAAAGAAAACTAGAGACGTGATGCCCAAGAATCTATATAATAAAGTAACTAGATTTCTTTATTTTTAACTTTTCACGGCTTAGATCGTTTGAAGAAATATTGATTTGACGTTCCTAATACGAAATTTCCTCTCTCCCCAATTTTTTGAGCAATACTTTCATTCATTCCACAATTCTAAGATTTTTATCTCTCTTATAACTCTCTATCTCTCTCAATCTTATACTACAAATTAATTAGGTCATTAATTATGATTCTAATTAAAGATTATTTTTAAAAATTTTAAATAAATAAATGGACCATAAATACATATTTTTTGCATCAAAACGAGTCGAATGAATTTAATATAGGTCATATTTTATATTGAAATAAAAACACTATAATATTTGAATGGTATAATAGACGAATAATATATATGCAATAAGATATATATATATATACACTAAAGGAGCTAGCATTATTAGTCTTGAGTTTTTCGCGACTCAAATTGTTTTAAGATTATTAATCAAATAATCGAAATTCTTCCTCCAAATTTCATTTTACTAGATTATCAGTTCGAAGTGATTATGATTAGAATTCGAATTGAGTTAAATTTAATTGTCAAGTATAAAATATATATTCTTACTTAAGTTTAACTTTATTTGAAAAGTTGAAGTCAAATTAAAATTGATTGTAAAAGTAATAAAGAATAACCAAATTAAAAAAAAAAAAGTTATGGCATCACAGTGAACGGAAATAAAAAATAATTAATTTGTAAGTTTAAGATAGAAGTGTTAATTGAGTCGAACTTAAATTCAATTCTTAGTTTGACGTAATTAAAATTAAGACTTGGATTGAGCTGAATTTGACTGTCGAGTATAAATTATTTCTTAAACTTAAATGGTGGGGTTATTCCCACCCCCAAATCTCCATTCCCACCCCATTTAATTTTCATTATTAAACTATTAAGTCTACCCTTTCTATATCCACCCTCTTTTAAAAAGAAAAAAAAATAAGAAAAAAGCAAACCGAAACAAGAATGAAAAAAAAACTAAATAAAGATTAAAGAAACAAACAAAACTACAAAACACAAAACCACAAGACGCAAAATCAGATATGAAAAAAAAATGTCAAGCATAAATACAAAATCGAACAAGAAAAAAAAAAGTATAGATGCAAAACCTAAACAAAATAAAAAAAAAGAACAAATAATCTGAAAGCATACATGTGTATACACATATACAAATTCTAAATAAAAAATTATTAAACTCGATAGAGATATCAAAACATACCAAAAATAATAAAAATTTATATAACAAACAAGAAATCAAACATAGAATTAAATTGAGAAGTAATACTAACATGTATCTCACTGAAAAATTTCATATTAAAAAAGTATTTTTGTGAGTGTATGAGATGAAATAGATAATGAAAACCTAATTATGAAAAAATATAATGTGAGTTTACTTATTAAACGGAGTGTATATAACATGGAATTAATTAATTACTAATGGGGTGAATATAGAAGGGTTGGACTTAGTAGTTTAATAATGAGAAATTAAATTGAGTGAAAATAGCCCCACCAAAACTTAAATTCGATTTGAATTTTACGAATATTTAAGTTGATCTTAAATTAAAACCGATTTTAATTTCTCAACAAAATTTTTTACATTTATTAGAATTCACGTGAAACTTTTGAATGTTTTCCTCACCAAAGTTACACAAACTCACATTGAAAAAATGGTGCAAATATAATATTATGAACTTTAGGTAGAAACCTGCAAAAAAAAAATAGTTATATTTTTTTGAAATTAGAGATAAAATTTATTAAAAATGTTAAAATTGTGGATGTTTGATCAATAATAATTATATTTTCTTAGATTTTTGAATTAATATGTTATAGTAGTTGTAGCGTGACTTTCGTTATATATATGTTTGATTATATATGTTCTGCATACATGTTGAATAATATCAATTTGATCGTTATATTGTTAAAATTGTATGATACATTGCCTGTATTTCTGAAAAAAATAGTTACAATTTTTTATAAGTAACGTAGTGCCTTCTATATATCCAAAACGTCTCCTATATAAGCTGCACAGCATAGGTGTCCCCTTGTACGATCTGTTAGGGTTAGGATTAGGGTTTCAGAGAAAAACNTATATATCCAAAACGTCTCCTATATAAGCTGCACAGCATAGGTGTCCCCTTGTACGATCTGTTAGGGTTAGGATTAGGGTTTCAGAGAAAAACAGAGCAACAACAAAGGCCTATAGAGCTTCAATGCCAGAGTTTGGTCCAGTGTTTTACGCTTTAGAGCATTTTTAACCATGATTCAAATTTAGACGCAAATTTGAGTCTAAATTTGAGTCAAAAACTTGATTTGATATGGAGTACTCCAATGGATAAACTCAAATATTTACTTAATTCTTTTAAGAAATTTCCTTATTATCCCAAAACTCATTTTTATTAATTTTTTCCACCAAAACATGTTATCTTCTATCATTTCTGTCTCAGTCCCTCCAAAACCTATATCCCTCTCAAGAATTCATTCCCTCCAAAAATTCAAAGATTCATCCAAAAAATGAAAGTGGAGAAGCAATATCCATTATTCATAACCATAATCATGGTAATTCTAAAGAAAAATAAAATTAGTATCACTTCACAAAAAACCAATGAATATTAAACCATAACTTGAAACAAATAAAAGAAACTGAATACTCATAAACAAATAATCATACGAATCATATATTCAGTTACCTACCAANACATCATTCATTCCCTTCTTCAACATTCTCATAGAAATGAATCTTTCAAAGTATCCTTTGCTTAATTCCATTTCATCTTCCTCTTCTTCATTCGATGATGATAATGATGAAGAAATTTCTTCAATTGTGGCTCCTTATGAGATAAATAATGCCACAATGTTGAAAATCTTAGGAGAGGAGTTAGAACAACCCAACAAACATGGTTCTACTACAATATCCACCTTCTTCCTTTGTGATTGTTTCACAACCTTTCTACCACTTGGTCATTTTGGCCTCTTTTTTGATGGTTCTATTTCTATATTGGAGTCAACAAATTGTAAAACATGGAAAAATTTCAACTTTTTTCGACAAAAGGCAAAATAGTAATTTGTGACTATTATGCGGGTTTAAAACGCATATTTCTAAATAGCTCAGATGGAGCAACAGACTTTACCGTTGGATTCGTGTCACAAAATTGAGTTATCACATCAATTTTTATCGAATTCTGAAATAGTCAGATTTTACACATTTTTCGAGACAATTGGGTGACAAATGAACTTTCAAAGGTCCCCAAAAATGAAAATTATAAATTTCCTTGTAATTGAGTAAAATTTCAAATAAAATTAATTTAAACTAAAATCAAAATTTAATTAAGTCGTTTCGGGTTAAAAACGGACCTGGATGTAATAAACGAGCGGGACGATGTGAACCACAAAATTAAAAGTATAAATAGGGCAAAATACCTGAAAAATCAGATATTTTCTCACCCTTAAAAGAGAGAGAAGAGAAGAGAGAAAATAAAATTTCTACCTTTCTTTCTTCGATCCAAGAAGTTCCGTCGGTCGGAATCCTTCGGACCAAGAATTAAAGTTGGTCTACATGACGAAGGCTACGTGTACTTACCAAGAACAAAGAATTTCACCAAAGTTTCAAGGAAAAAATTTTGGAAAAATCAAAGGTTTGGGGCTTGGGAGTTGTTCTTGAGTTTCTCCCTTTCTTTTACACTCCAAGAGGTAGGGGTTTTCCTACTTTGGTTCATTTCCTACCTATAGTATTATATGAAATGTATGAGTTAAAGGGAATATGTATGTCACTCACTTATGCATATGAAATGGGTATGAAAAAGGAGTATGTAAATGGGTTAGAATAGATTTTCCTAACTTGAAATTGTGATGTGGAAATTACTTGGTTGGTAATTCCATGGAAAAGTGATTGTATGGGCATGCTATATGTTTAACATTATGCCTTGTAATTGAGTGTGGTTGGCATGAGCTTGCGTAATGTCATGCTTGAGATATGTGTTGGGTATATAAATGTTGATATATGCTAGTTGATGTATTGACATGATAATGGATTTTGGTGATTTTATACATGGGATATAAATTGACATGACACATGTTGAGATGTGTGGTGTAAATTTGGCTCATTGGCACTCATCACATTGAGCATGACATTGATTGAGCAATGGTGTATTACATTGCATTTGCATAGGGAAAATGCAGCCATGGCCATTAGTATGGATGTGTGAGTGCATGGTTGGATCAATCACCATACTTGGTTTTTGATGGGTGGGCTCGAAAANCGAAGGCTACGTGTACTTACCAAGAACAAAGAATTTCACCAAAGTTTCAAGGAAAAAATTTTGGAAAAATCAAAGGTTTGGGGCTTGGGAGTTGTTCTTGAGTTTCTCCCTTTCTTTTACACTCCAAGAGGTAGGGGTTTTCCTACTTTGGTTCATTTCCTACCTATAGTATTATATGAAATGTATGAGTTAAAGGGAATATGTATGTCACTCACTTATGCATATGAAATGGGTATGAAAAAGGAGTATGTAAATGGGTTAGAATAGATTTTCCTAACTTGAAATTGTGATGTGGAAATTACTTGGTTGGTAATTCCATGGAAAAGTGATTGTATAGGCATGCTATATGTTTAACATTATGCCTTGTAATTGAGTGTGGTTGGCATGAGCTTGCGTAATGTCATGCTTGAGATATGTGTTGGGTATATAAATGTTGATATATGCTAGTTGATGTATTGACATGATAATGGATTTTGGTGATTTTATACATGGGATATAAATTGACATGACACATGTTGAGATGTGTGGTTTAAATTTGGCTCATTGGCACTCATCACATTGAGCATGACATTGATTGAGCAATGGTGTATTACATTGCATTTGCATAGGGAAAATGCATCCATGGCCATTAGTATGGATGTGTGAGTGCATGGTTGGATCAATCACCATACTTGGTTTTTGATGGGTGGGCTCGAAAAAATGGGATTGAATATCCTATTGAGTCACACAGTTACATACATGAAAAACTTGTGTCGGGTATAAAAAGAAGGGATAGATCCCCCCTCGGGTACAAGGCTCAGCTATTGGTTTATACCCTTTCAACGGTGTAAGTTCAAAAAAGTGTATCGGAGTGTGGAGCCGGCGGTGCAACATCAAAAGTCCACTACCCAAATAAAGACTCATGATTTTGGTTGTACAAATGATTCATTTGATGGGAAATATCCATAAATGAATTTCTTTTTACGAACGTATGAGTTTTGTTTCAAAGATGATCATTGGATGTATTTCACCAATGACAAGGGTTTTACACTTGTATTGCGTAGTGTGGAGAGAGCCGGTGAGGGCTCGGGTTAATGTGCGTGAGTGAATCTCATTTCATTCATGCCATGCATGGTAGATTCCAACATGAAGCATGTATATTCTTGCTTGGAATGACTGTATAATTGTGAATGTTGTATATGAAAATTGCATATACACTTAGGTTGGGGAGTAGCCTCTATAAGAAATATTTTACTAGATGCTGGCTTACCCTATACGGGAAACATTTTAGGTGCGGGGTTCGTACCGGGAGAGGACTCACCTTTTGGGGCCTCAAAGATGAAGAAAAGCCGAGTTGTGGTATTTAAAAACAAGTTTTGTGTAAAACTTTTGTTTAATTCCATTTTGACATATAACCGTGTAAATGGCTTGTAATAGAACTTGTAGATATGAAATTTTATTTGAATAACATCATTATGTATGTTTGAGATGATGTTGGAATGGTTAAAATTGGATTGAAAATGAAAAATAGGTGAAAAAGGCAAAACTGGGCAAAGTGTACTGGTACAGTGTACCAGTATAGTCTAGTCCAGAAAGAAAATTGTATCGGTATGCAGTACTAGTACACATTTTCCAGAAGGTAAACGGTACTGGTACGCTTTCCCAAACTTTGAATTTTTTGTTAAAATCTTTTTCCAAAGGTAGAAATGGACATTAAATGAGATGTATTGGGGTATATTGAACCTTGGTTCGATTAAATAGTTGAAAGAACACGGGTTACACATGTGAGTTGAAATCCTAGGTAAAGGGATACTATCACGTGATGTCGGATTATACGGCACTCGCAGACATTTCTGTGGGTTGATGGGTTATCAACGGTTAATAAAAAGGGCACCCCAAATTTTGGGGAGTCACAACTTGGTGTTAGAGCTTAGGTCATAGATTTTATATTGGCCTTGTGGGAAATGAGTCTATTATCTTCCATTGCAAGGGTGAAAGGGGTTTAGAGTCCATGGTGGTTTAGACCATTGCATGCATTGTACATTTCATCTTTTGTGCTTACATTTTGTTACATGATTACGTGCTATGTGATTATGTGAATGATATACATGGTAAAATGTATATGGGAAGGGACACTAGGGTTATAAAACATAACCTCGGGAGTTGAAAAAAAAATGAACGGGATAGTTCAAGGTATAAATATCTACTAGTGGGTGGCATAGACTCTGCTAGTGAAACAAAGAGATAAATTTCAATGTTTCAAGTTTGGTCCCTATTATGGGATACTAAATAAATGCTCTATTACTATTTGGCATGTGTGTAGATGACAACTATTGGAAGGGGACATCGGGGTGGACGAAACAATAACCAACCACCACCGGCGTTCAATCAACAAGGCTTAGTTGAGACTATTGGTACGACGACTGTTACCATAGCACATACTAGTGCTACGGCTGCTACCATTGCACAGGCTGGTGCAAATGGAGGACAAGGAGGCTCAAATAACCTCTAGAAGTTCAAGGCACATCAGCCTCCAGTCTTCATGGGAGGGATGGATCCTATGGTGGCTAACCATTGGTTCAGGCAAGTCGATAAGGTATTGAGGGCTATGAAGATCACTTCCAACGCCACCAAGATAACCCTAGCAGCATTTTAGCTTGAGGGAGAATTCCAATTGTGGTGGGATTGGGTGAAGGACTCCAAGAACTTGGAGGCTATGACTTGGGTAGAGTTCAAGGAGCTCTTCATGGGAAAGTGCTTCCAGGCGGCTGCTAGGCATGCAAAGGCCCAAAAGTTCTTAGATTTGAGGCAAGGGACAATGACGGTGATGAAATACGTGGCTAAGTTGACGGAATTATCACATTTTTCCAATTACTATGTGGCCACTAACATGGCCAAGGTGAGGAAGTTCAAGGACAGCTTAAAGTTGTCCATCCGAGGTAAAATTCTAGGTCTTCTTCTGCAAGACTTGGACTCGATGGTCATGACAGCTATGGCCATTGAGANCCTATGAGGCATTATATGGGAGGCCTTGTCGATCTACGGTATGTTAGACGGAGGTGGGAGAGAGACCCTCTACGGGTCCGGACTTGGTTAAAGACACGTTGTAAGACCCTGTATTAAAATTAAATAAAACTAATATTATCTTAATAGTTCCTCCAAGATTAAGAAGATGATGGTAGAAACCTTGAATCATTGTTAAAAGAGTGATTATGAAATTTGAGTTTCGAACGAATTGACTTTAGGGTCAAACTTAGTTTCGAGGGTGTGTTAGCTTACGAAGGGTGATTAGAAAAGTTTTTAAATGCTTTCAAGTCAAAATAATGCCTCCATTGAATTNGGAACATCAGGGAAGCGGGTGTTAAAGACAAGAAGAAGGAGGACCAATCCTCTTCTTCTAGCTCGAGGAAAAAGCAGAGGATTTCTACTCCTTAAGGATTCCAAGGACAGGGCCGCGATCATCACGGCNGGGTGTGTTAGCTTACGAAGGGTGATTAGAAAAGTTTTTAAATGCTTTCAAGTCAAAATAATGCCTCCATTGAATCTGGAATGTCGAAAAACATTGGGAGAGATAATATGGGGTGTATTAGAAGTTAGGAAGTATTTTGAAGTTAAAACCTCTTTTGGAGAGGATTTGGGTAGAAAGAAATTTGATACTACCTTAGTATTTTGGCCATAACTGTCTACTCATAACTCNTTGGAAGGTTGAAAAACATTGGGAGAGATAATATGAGGTGTATTAGAAGTTAGGAAGTATTTTGAAGTTAAAGCCTATTTTGGAGAGGATTTGGATAGAAAGAAATTTGATACTACCTTAGTATTTTGGCCATAACTGTCTACTCATAACTCTGATTGATATGATATTTAGACAATAGAAACTAGACTTCAAGGGCTACAAAAGTGTATTTTACGAAAATTGTCCAAATCGACCTCTAACTAGGCCAAAACTGCGCTGGAAGTTGCAGCAGACAAAGTGTATCGGTACTTTGAACTCTAGAAGCTAAATAGTACTGGTACACAGTACCGGTACGCTTTGTAAAACCCAGTTCGACCCAATTTCGGGTTTTTTTCTTCGTTTCTTACCCTATAAATACATTAGGATGCCTTCTTTAACCCCATTTCACCACTNTGGTGCACTTTGTAAAACCCAGTTCGACCCAATTTCGGGTTTTTTCTTCGTTTCTTACCCTATAAATACATTAGGATGCCTTCTTTAACCCCATTTNCGGTACGCTTTGTAAAACCCAGTTCGACCCAATTTCGGGTTTTTTTCTTCGTTTCTTACCCTATAAATACATTAGGATGCCTTCTTTAACCCCATTTCACCACTTCCAACCCTAGGAAGCTTTAGAGAGAAAGAGAGAAAGAGAAACAACACAAGATCAAAAGGGAAAAATCAGTGATTTAAGGGTTGATTCAATATCAAAACCCTAGTTCTTCAAGAACACCAAGGTAGAGGTTTTCTTCCATTCTTGTCCATTGATGCTAGGGCTACTANAATCAGTGATTTAAGGGTTGATTCAAGATCAAAACCCTAGTTCTTTAAGAACACCAAGGTAGAGGTTTTCTTCCATTCTTGTCCATTGATGCTAGGGCTACTATATATGTATTTTTTGACTCTAAATCTTATATATTTGCTATGAAATCATCTTTTCTTGGTCTTCTTGCAATTATTACCGTGTTTTACACAAGTTAGGGTTGAGAACCCATGAATCTCATTTTCTTGATATAAAATCCTAGTTTTCAAAAGTAATGAATTTTCCTCTTGATTCTTCCTTGGTTCTTGATTTCAAAACCTAAGTACTTTGTGTTGAGTAATAAAATGATATTGATGATGATCTCTTGCATTTTCTTCAATGTTATATTGAAATGATACATGTGAAAATTTGGGGATTATTGAAATTACTTGTGCTCTTGGAAATACCCATGGAATTGGGAGTTTTGGAAATTATTTGTTATTGATGAAATTTTTGGTATTGTATTTCTTGTGTGGTTGTTTGGATAAACATGGGCTATGCTTGACCGGGTATCATGGAGTGGGTAGACGTCTTCTTACTTCGTGCGGGTTTGGACATATCCTATCACTCGTAGTGGGATTGGTGCCTTGTGAGGATCAAACCACTATTAGCTCATGGATGTCGTGTCAGAGGATTAGTATACTAATGCCTAGGTTGGATTCATCACTGCCATTGTGTTGGCACACGCCCTTCCCAAAGGTTGGATATCCTTGCGAGGATTTGTGTTTGTGGATATGTGGGACATGATGCTTTCGATGGTGATCATGCTAGATCTTACTTCATACCTGAGATAGGAATACAGTTTATTGTTCATTGTACCAGAAATAGTTTTTACAAGAATCTTGGGAAGAATGAGATTCCGTAAGGACTTGGGAGAAATGATTTATGGTGGAATGGATTATTAGTTGTATATTGGTTTCACTTATGCATTAAATTACTGCTGTTGCTTAAACTTGAGATCTGTTTAAATTGTCCATTTTTTATTTCAAAATTCATATATGCTATTTGTGAAAGGTGACCGACCGTTTTTATATACTTTTCTAAACCTTGTTTGAGTATGGGAGAAATGTTGCTACAGAGCTTAGTGCTCACCCCCTAAAAAAAATATTTTTCAGATTATGTCCTAGAGGAGGAGTTGGGAGTGGATGAACCGGCACACTGGGAGACTCCTATAGAAGGGAACGTGGATCCCGAGGTGGACGCTTAGAGCAACATTATCTTTATTCTAGACTAGGAAATTCATTTTTGAAATATTGTGAAGTCCCATTTCTTTTGTAATTCCGCTGCGTTATGATAGTTAAATTTTTGGGATGTAAATGCCATGGTTCGGCATATCAATTTGGGTAATGTTGTAAATATTTTATGGAGGATGAATGAAGTACCATTTATTTATGGATTATATTAGTGCTCTCATGATATGAATAGTTGTAAATTGTAATGTCGTCCAAGGTGGTTTTTGGGGCGTTACAAAGTTGGTATCAGAGCTTCGGAATTAGGTCTTACATGGGAGTTGTAGGTTATGGATTATCACTGAAATATTAGATTTGGTTGATGAAGCTCTAGGCTTGAAATGGTTTGAAGTATATGTTTACAAGATANCACCTCAAAGAAGGTGGATCTTATATGGAAGCGTTTTCTCACAGCTTAGAGCTGGCAGAAGAGTTACGCCGACAAACAGTGGCGACCTCTAGAGTTTGAGGTGGGAGATCATGTCTTCTTGAAGGTGATGCCTAAAAGAGGAGTGGTCAGATTTGGCAAGTGGGGAAAGCTGTCGCCGAGGTATATCAGGCCCTTCGAGGTACTCGAGAGGGTGGGTATAGTTGCTTACCGATTGGCATTACCGCCAAATCTATCGAGTGTTCATGCAGTATTCCATGTCTCTATGCTCTGGAAATACTCCCCGGATCTGACTCATGTGGTGGATTGGGGAGAGCTTGTGGTTGATGCTGATGGGACCTTTAAGGAGAGACCAGTGCGCGTCATGGATAGCCGGGATCAGGTTTTGCAAGACAAAATCGTGAGGCTAGTAAAGGTGTTGTGGCAGCACCGGGGAGTGGAAATGGCCACATGGGAGCATGAGGATACCATACGTACCAATTATCCTTTCCTATTAAAGGATGGAGGTACATTCTTATAGTATTGTAGTATTGCATGACTGTTGCATATGCATGTTTTTGAATGTGTATGTATGTGTGAATTTCTGGGACGAAATTCTTTTAAGGGGGGAAGAATGTAAAACTAGAGAAAATTTGAATTTTTTCCAACAAAGGACAAAGTAGTAATTTGCCACTATTATGCTGGTTTAAAATACATATTTCTAAAGAGCTCGGATGGAGCAGCGAACTTCACCATTGGATTCGTATCGCAAAATTGAGTAACTATGTTAATTTTTATCGAATTTCGAGATAGTCAAATTTTACACGTTTTTTAAGACAATTGAGTGATGAATGAACTTTCAAAGGTCCCTAAAAATAGAAATTATAAAATGTCTTTATAATTGATTAAAAGTTCAAATAAAATTAATTTGAACTAAAATCGAAATTTAATTAAGTCGTTTCGGATTAAAAACGGACAAGGATGTGATAAACAAGCAGGATGATGTGGACCATGAAATTAAAAGTATAAATAGGGCAAAATACCTGAAAAATCAGATATTTTCTCACCCTTGGTAGCTGTGTTCAGATGTTAGAAGAGAGAGAAGAGAGAAACTAAAATTTCTACCTTTCTTTCTTTGATCCAAGTTCCGTCGATCGGAATCCTTCAGACCAAGAATTAAAGTTGGTCTATGCGATGAGAGCTACGCGTACGTACCAAGAACGAAGAATTTCATTGAAGTTTCAAGGAAGAAATTTTGGAAAAATCAAAGGTTTGGGGCTTGGGAGTTGTTCTTGAGTTTCTCCCTTTCTTTTACACTCCAAGAGGTAGGGGTTTTCCTACTTTGGTTCATTTCCTACCTATGGTGTTATATGAAATGTATGGGTTAAAGGGAATATGTATGTCACTCGCTTATGCATATGAAATGGGTGAAATGGGTATGAAAAAAGAGTATGTAAATGGGTTAGAAAAGATTTTCCTAACTTGAAATTGTGATGTGGAAATTACTTGGTTGGTAATTCCATGGAAAAGTGATTGTATGGGCATGCTATATGTTTAGCATTATGCCTTGTGATTGAGTGTGGCTGGCATGAGCTTGCGTAATGCCATGCTTGAGATATGTGTTCATGCTTGTGGTATTATTAGTCTTCATTCTTGTGGTATTATTAGTCCTCATGCGCGTGGTATTATTAGTCCTCTTATAAGTAAAAAAAACACAAATTTCATTAATTAAGACTGCCGTTGGAC
>CAUOFW020010057.1:72032-132020 GCA_963454935.2 Ilex paraguariensis
AAATACCCCTGATTATCGCATGGCTCAACATCACGTCTATCACATCCCTGTAACCGGGATTATAACCCATACAACGTTCAGTACTTCCTTTAACTCATCTAATCCTATTGAGGTTCAATGAGCCTCAATATACCTCATTTAATGTCCATTTGTATCATTGGAACTAAGGAAAATAAAGTTCAAAAGGTTAACAAAATAATTTTTTATTTTTTTAGAATTTTAAAAGAGCTAGCGGTAGGTGTTTGTTATAACTATCGGTAGAAGTTCTACCTATAAGCCACCGGTAGTTTCCTCCTATTGGACAGGTACTACCTGTTAGCTACTGGTAGTTGTTGCCTGCTAAACAGGTACTACCTGTTAGCTACCGATAGTTATTGCCTGTTGAACATGTACTACCTGTTAACTACCGGTAGTTATTGCCTGCTACCGGTAGGTTTTGTCCAGAATTTCATATTTCATCAGTTTTCGATTTCCAATTCAATCAAAACCCTTCCAAATTCATCCCAAACATGTATAATAACATTTTCTACACTATACATGAACCATACAAGTTCTATTACATGCCTTTACATAATTTACATGTCAAAATGACATTTAACCAATGTTTCTACAAAACTTGTTTCCAAAAGCCACAAACCGGCTTTTCTTCATCTTTGAGGCCCCGAATGTGAGTCCTCCATCGGTACGAACCTCGCACCTGAAATGTGTTCCCGTATAGGGTGAGCCAACGCCCAGTAGAAAATTTCCTACAAGGGCTACTCCCCACCTAAGTGCATATGCAATGTGTTATGCAACAAAATACAATCAAAATCCATTCCAATGCAAGAATTATGTAATCCATCTTAAAACTTACCATGTCATGCCATGAATGAAATGAGATTCACTTTAGTTGGGAAATGAA
The DNA here is from genome assembly GCA_963454935.2 of Ilex paraguariensis. Lineage (NCBI taxonomy): Eukaryota > Viridiplantae > Streptophyta > Magnoliopsida > Aquifoliales > Aquifoliaceae > Ilex > Ilex paraguariensis. Next base: position 72,934 of record CAUOFW020010057.1, read on the forward strand.
CCAAAGTAGGAGAACCCCCACCTCTTGAAGTGTAAAACGATGTTGAGAAGCTTCAAGAACCCACAATAATCTTGAATCCTCACTTCCCCAAAATCTCGTTTTTCAACCTTCGGTGAAACTCGTCGTTTTTGGTATGGCCACGTAGCCCTTGGCAAGAAGAGCAACTTTTCCTCTTGGTCTGAGTGGATTTGAAGCCCGTGGAGTCGTAGATCGTAGAGAGAAGGTGGAGAAATCCTCTATTTTCCCTTTCTTATCTGTCAGCTAACTGGCTAATAAAAAATGAGGCCAAAAATTCAGATTTTCCCCTATTTATAGTTTTAGAATAATTGGCCCACAACGCGCCACATGACCCTTTTTTTAGTTTCCGGGTTCGTTTTCATCCCGCAACGATTAAATTTCATTCTGGTTCAAGTTCAAATTAATTTTATTTTAATTTGCCTTTAATTATTTTCTAACTTTCGAAATTTCATTAGAAATCCCATTTTTTGGGTTACCCGAGATTCGATCGCCTCGTAAAACATGAAAAATTCGACTATCTCAAAATTCGATGAAATATGACGTGCTAACTAGATTTTGTGAGATGAATCCAATAGTGAGGTCCGTTTCATCATTCGAAATCTAGAAAATTCAAATTTTCAACCCGTACTATAGCGGCACAATTACCATTTTGCCCTTGTTTACAAAAGTTTAAATTTATTGGGTTTTACACCTACTCCCACCATTGGAAGGAACTTCAAATGAACACAAATCAAAGTGAATTGAATCAAGGGGTCTTCTAGACTGCCAAGCTTGTTTATCAGGGAAAGGGTCTATGTTTTTTTTCCCCAAAACACAAGTCTCACAAAATTGACTGGGAATATTAATAGCAGGTAAATCAAAAACCAATTCTTTTCGCACAAGAAAATTTAAACTATGAAAATTTACATGCCCAAACTGCATATGCCATAACTAATTATCCCAAGAAATTTTAGAATTAAAGTAAGATAAATTTTGACAATTAATTTGTAAAGGGAACAAACAAATGGGTGTCAAATTTACCTTTGATATTAGTCCCATGCAGTTGTCATTGGTTGTACAAACACCATTAAAAATCCTCATATCGTACCGCTTTTCTGCCAACTGTGAAGTACTCAATAAATTATAGCTAAGATCAGGAACATAATAAACATCTTAAATAACATTCAATGACCCATCTTTTAACTTGATAGAAATTTTACCTTTTCTCTTTATGGGGATAGTTGAAGCATTCCCAAATTTAATGTCAGATTGAACAGATTCATGTAATACGGTGAACATCTCTTTGTAACTACACATGTGATTATTGTAGCCTAAATCCATATACCACTTGCTCTTTTGAACATCACCCACTACACTATTAGCCAAAAACAAAGTATTTGAATTATCATCATTGCCCTATGCAATTTTAGCATGATAATTCTTATTGTTGCGTCTTCGTAATTTGAAGCACTCCCTTTTATAGTGCCATAATTTTCCACAATTGTGGCACTTGATTTTGGATTTATCATGTTGTTCACCCAATTATTACTTGTGTATCTTTCTCTAGTAGATCTGTTTTGCCACGTAACTTAGTTATTTGAATGATGATACTTCTGATTTGTTTGAAATTTATTGTGAGACTCATCCTTCTCTTTCTTGAAACTCTTATGAGTCTGCAAGGCTTCTTCTCCTAAAATCTCAGTCTTTTCATTCAATCTTTGTTCATAGCCTTATAGGGAATCCATCAACTTATCAACTTTCATGGAATCAAGATCCTTTGACTCCATGATAGCTGTGATAATATATTCAACCACATTGATAAAGTACAAAGAATTTTCTCCATAACCTGCAGATCCTTCACATCCTTGTTGTTGGCTCTCATTTGATTGATAATAACCAATGTCTGTGAAATAATCAAATATAGTCTTTGATTTTTCCATCTGAAGATGCTCAAACCGTCTGCATATGGTTTGCAACCGAACCTTTTTCACCTTGTCTTGCCCAATATAACAATTGATTAAGACATCACATGCTGCCTTTATCGTCAAAACATGAGCAAATTTGTCATAAATTGATGAATCAATTGCTCCATAAATATACATCAATGCTCTATTGTCTTTCTTTCGAATAATTACCAATTTATCCTTTTGGGCTTTTGTGGGAGTTGGTAGATCTCCAAGATCTATGAATCTGATTGTCACAAAATCTGAAAAATCTATGATCTTGAAAAACAAATCCATATGTGTTTTTCAATGTTGAAAATTTGACTTCATATCAAATTTTCCAACCGAGCATTGAATGAACTCATTCCTATTTGTCATCTCTGAAATTAGTTCTGATACCAGATGTAGGATCTCAAAATAATACCAAATATCTCTCACACACAAAAATTTAATCAAAGCCCAAGAAAATAAAACAAGAAATCAAGAAATAAAAGAACTAAAAAAAATACAAAGAAAAAGACAACGTCAAAGGTTCACGCCAAAAAGAAAAAACAATCTTCCAATATCAAAAATGCTGCCAATGTCAATTAGAAAGAAAGACTTTAAAAGAAAGTAATAAAACTAATTCTAATCCTATTGTTTCTTTAATAAAATAGACCAAAGCTAGCTAGAATAATCCATGAGTTAAAATTCATAAACCCATTAAAATTCTAATTGTCAACTAATACCAAATGAATAAGGAATAAAATACTTGAAGGGTTTGGTTCAAACTCCAAAATGAAAGTTATTACGCTAACCTGTATATGAATGGATGTGATATACTCCTATAAGTAAAGAAAAAAAAGTTCGTCAATACAAACTTTTGTTGTACTCTCCTCCATTCACCATTGACTTTCTCATTTAATTCAATAACTGTGATTTTTCTTGGAAATTAAGTCAATAACTATGTTGCATTTTGTGATTGAAAAAAACAGAAGGCAATGTGGACTTGAGAATTGAAACTTATAATATATGGAAATAGGCCAAAATCTAAAAAAAAGTAAAATTGGAAACTCCACATGTATGATTGAAGAAACATAGATATGATTGGAGACACTTCAAAAATTCACCATTTTGAATCGAAGTCTAGGGAAACACTTAGGTATTACTTTATTACTTTTTGGTACCATACCTAGAAGTGAAAAAAATCCAACATGTGGTAATTTTTACACCCAAAAGTGATGAAGTAATGTTATGGTGATCTAATTTGGGAGTCATATGATTAATTGTGAGTTACAATATTTGGAGTCTAGTTTTAATCCAACAGTTGTAATTGATTAGACACTCATATTAGGTCCCTAAGTTAGGTCTAAATAGCATTTTCAAATTAATAAGCTTCATCCAAAAGGTGGTAATGAACCGAAAAGGTGAGTGCAGCCCAAAATTTTGTGAGTTCTAATGGGAAAATGGTATAGACCCTCAAAAAAGTGAAATGTATAACAAGAATCAATTACTAGAATACAACTCTTTCAAAAAAATTTTACCAATCTATAAAACTTTAGAACTTATTTACCAAACTATTACTCTTTTAAAAACGAGTTTGTTGACCCCAAATTTTAAAATTTGGTACACAAAAAAAAATTAAAATTTAATGTCTCCTAAAAGCGTGGACAAAGCCCTAATTTTTAACACTTCGTGAATATGAGCCCTNCATTAGAAATCCCATTTTTTGGGTTACCCGAGATTCGATCGCCTCGTAAAACATGAAAAATTCGACTATCTCAAAATTCGATGAAATATGACGTGCTAACTAGATTTTGTGAGATGAATCCAATAGTGAGGTCCGTTTCATCATTCGAAATCTAGAAAATTCAAATTTTCAACCCGTACTATAGCGGCACAATTACCATTTTGCCCTTGTTTACAAAAGTTTAAATTTATTGGGTTTTACACCTACTCCCACCATTGGAAGGAACTTCAAATGAACACAAATCAAAGTGAATTGAATCAAGGGGTCTTCTAGACTGCCAAGCTTGTTTATCAGGGAAAGGGTCTATGTTTTTTTTCCCCAAAACACAAGTCTCACAAAATTGACTGGGAATATTAATAGCAGGTAAATCAAAAACCAATTCTTTTCGCACAAGAAAATTTAAACTATGAAAATTTACATGCCCAAACTGCATATGCCATAACTAATTATCCCAAGAAATTTTAGAATTAAAGTAAGATAAATTTTGACAATTAATTTGTAAAGGGAACAAACAAATGGGTGTCAAATTTACCTTTGATATTAGTCCCATGCAGTTGTCATTGGTTGTACAAACACCATTAAAAATCCTCATATCGTACCGCTTTTCTGCCAACTGTGAAGTACTCAATAAATTATAGCTAAGATCAGGAACATAATAAACATCTTAAATAACATTCAATGACCCATCTTTTAACTTGATAGAAATTTTACCTTTTCTCTTTATGGGGATAGTTGAAGCATTCCCAAATTTAATGTCAGATTGAACAGATTCATGTAATACAGTGAACATCTCTTTGTAACTACACATGTGATTATTGTAGCCTAAATCCATATACCACTTGCTCTTTTGAACATCACCCACTACACTATTAGCCAAAAACAAAGTATTTGAATTATCATCATTGCCCTATGCAATTTTAGCATGATAATTCTTATTGTTGCGTCTTCGTAATTTGAAGCACTCCCTTTTATAGTGCCATAATTTTCCACAATTGTGGCACTTGATTTTGGATTTATCATGTTGTTCACCCAATTATTACTTGTGTATCTTTCTCTAGTAGATCTGTTTTGCCACGTAACTTAGTTATTTGAATGATGATACTTCTGATTTGTTTGAAATTTATTGTGAGACTCATCCTTCTCTTTCTTGAAACTCTTATGAGTCTGCAAGGCTTCTTCTCCTAAAATCTCAGTCTTTTCATTCAATCTTTGTTCATAGCCTTATAGGGAATCCATCAACTTATCAACTTTCATGGAATCAAGATCCTTTGACTCCATGATAGCTGTGATAATATATTCAACCACATTGATAAAGTACAAAGAATTTTCTCCATAACCTGCAGATCCTTCACATCCTTGTTGTTGGCTCTCATTTGATTGATAATAACCAATGTCTGTGAAATAATCAAATATAGTCTTTGATTTTTCCATCTGAAGATGCTCAAACCGTCTGCATATGGTTTGCAACCGAACCTTTTTCACCTTGTCTTGCCCAATATAACAATTGATTAAGACATCACATGCTGCCTTTATCGTCAAAACATGAGCAAATTTGTCATAAATTGATGAATCAATTGCTCCATAAATATACATCAATGCTCTATTGTCTTTCTTTCGAATAATTACCAATTTATCCTTTTGGGCTTTTGTGGGAGTTGGTAGATCTCCAAGATCTATGAATCTGATTGTCACAAAATCTGAAAAATCTATGATCTTGAAAAACAAATCCATATGTGTTTTTCAATGTTGAAAATTTGACTTCATATCAAATTTTCCAACCGAGCATTGAATGAACTCATTCCTATTTGTCATCTCTGAAATTAGTTCTGATACCAGATGTAGGATCTCAAAATAATACCAAATATCTCTCACACACAAAAATTTAATCAAAGCCCAAGAAAATAAAACAAGAAATCAAGAAATAAAAGAACTAAAAAAAATACAAAGAAAAAGACAACGTCAAAGGTTCACGCCAAAAAGAAAAAACAATCTTCCAATATCAAAAATGCTGCCAATGTCAATNTTAAAATTTAATGTCTCCTAAAAGCGTGGACAAAGCCCTAATTTTTAACACTTCGTGAATATGAGCCCTTCATAGTCAATCCCCATCATTTCACANATTAAAATTTAATGTCTCCTAAAAGCATGGTCAAAGACCACGTTTTAAAGGGGCAAGTCCATTGTATTTTTAGTAAAAGTGCTTTCAACAACAACGTTTTTATAAATGAAGTGTGGTTGCTAAATAGACTTTTAAGACAAATATGCAAAGCCATATGAAACCCTCTGTTTCATTTTCGCCTTTCCCCTCTCTGCAAATTTTCCCCTTTCCCTTGCTTGTCCTCATTCTTCCTTATGTCTCCTGTTTCCTCATCCTCTTCTTTCTATCCCTTGTTTCCTCATCCTCTTCTTCTATCTCCTCCTCTCGCATCTTAACTTGTGATCTAATCTGAGCCCTACCCATGCAATTTCTCTGTGAGATTCCTCTGCAAATCCTAAGCGCTAGTTCTAGAAGACCCATAACAAAGCCCTAATTTTTAACACTTCGTGAATATGAGCCCTTCATAGTCAATCCCCATCATTTCACATGAAGTAAAAAGCTGCACAAGATTTGACTTTAATTGAAGAAGACAAAGTAACAACACATAGTTTTGGTTCAATATGATCTAAAGAGCCCTCGGTTGCATTTCAAAACAGTGCCCTTGAAGACCCAAATAGAGTCTACTTAAAGTAGGTGGTCCTTCATCCTCAAGCACAAAAATTTCATTCTTAGTTATGCACTCAATCACCCAAATTTTATTCTTAATTTGAGCAACAAAAGCTATTTTCTGTTTAAAAATCCCACTACCCAAGGGTTTTGTTTTGAGTCCTAACCCTAACCCATCTCAATGGTGAACTAGCAGCTCATTTATGTCTCTTACAACCTGAATTCTCTTGCTTCAAGGCTTCCTCTATATATAAGTTCAACCTCTCTTTCTTGTTATTAGTAATTCTTATCAAATTAGAGACAAAACGCTCTATGTTTTCTTCTAAAACTTTCTTCTACAGTTCGACATATCCAATTTCTTTGTTGCCCATATCAGGTATACTGTTCTTTTCTAGTTTCCATATATTTTACAACGATCAAGAATGTTTTTAACCCTGTTGCATTTTGTGTGCACTCTTGTGGAGAAGCAATAGTTGAATNCCAAAGAATTTTCTCCATAACCTGCAGATCCTTCACATCCTTGTTGTTGGCTCTCATTTGATTGATAATAACCAATGTCTGTGAAATAATCAAATATAGTCTTTGATTTTTCCATCTGAAGATGCTCAAACCGTCTGCATATGGTTTGCAACCGAACCTTTTTCACCTTGTCTTGCCCAATATAACAATTGATTAAGACATCACATGCTGCCTTTATCGTCAAAACATGAGCAAATTTGTCATAAATTGATGAATCAATTGCTCCATAAATATACATCAATGCTCTATTGTCTTTCTTTTGAATAATTACCAATTTATCCTTTTGGGCTTTTGTGGGAGTTGGTAGATCTCCAAGATCTATGAATCTGATTGTCACAAAATCTGAAAAATCTATGATCTTGAAAAACAAATCCATCTGTGTTTTTCAATGTTGAAAATTTGACTTCATATCAAATTTTCCAACCGAGCATTGAATGAACTCATTCCTATTTGTCATCTCTGAAATTAGTTCTGATACCAGATGTAGGATCTCAAAATAATACCAAATATCTCTCACACACAAAAATTTAATCAAAGCCCAAGAAAATAAAACAAGAAATCAAGAAATAAAAGAACTAAAAAAAATACAAAGAAAAAGACAACGTCAAAGGTTCACGCCAAAAAGAAAAAACAATCTTCCAATATCAAAAATGCTGCCAATGTCAATTAGAAAGAAAGACTTTAAAAGAAAGTAATAAAACTAATTCTAATCTTATTCTTTCTTTAATAAAATAGACCAAAGCTAGCTAGAATAATCCATGAGTTAAAATTCATAAACCCATTAAAATTCTAATTGTCAACTAATACCAAATGAATAAGGAATAAAATACTTGAAGGGTTTGGTTCAAACTCCAAAATGAAAGTTATTACGCTAACCTGTATATGAATGGATGTGATATACTCCTATAAGTAAAGAAAAAAAAGTTCGTCAATACAAACTTTTGTTGTACTCTCCTCCATTCACCATTGACTTTCTCATTTAATTCAATAACTGTGATTTTTCTTGGAAATTAAGTCAATAACTATGTTGTATTTTGTGATTGAAAAAAACAGAAGGCAATGTGGACTTGAGAATTGAAACTTATAATATATGGAAATAGGCCAAAATCTAAAAAAAAGTAAAATTGGAAACTCCACATGTATGATTGAAGAAACATAGATATGATTGGAGACACTTCAAAAATTCACCATTTTGAATCGAAGTCTAGGGAAACACTTAGGTATTACTTTATTACTTTTTGGTACCATACCTAGAAGTGAAAAAAATCCAACATGTGGTAATTTTTACACCCAAAAGTGATGAAGTAATGTTATGGTGATCTAATTTGGGAGTCATATGATTAATTGTGAGTTACAATATTTGGAGTCTAGTTTTAATCCAACAGTTGTAATTGATTAGACACTCATATTAGGTCCCTAAGTTAGGTCTAAATAGCATTTTCAAATTAATAAGCTTCATCCAAAAGGTGGTAATGAACCGAAAAGGTGAGTGCAGCCCAAAATTTTGTGAATTCTAATGGGAAAATGGTATAGACCCTCAAAAAAGTGAAATGTATAACAAGAATCAATTACTAGAATACAACTCTTTCAAAAAAATTTTACCAATCTATAAAACTTTAGAACTTATTTACCAAACTATTACTCTTTTAAAAACGAGTTTGTTGACCCCAAATTTTAAAATTTGGTACACAAAAAAAAATTAAAATTTAATGTCTCCTAAAAGCGTGGACAAAGCCCTAATTTTTAACACTTCGTGAATATGAGCCCTTCATAGTCAATCCCCATCATTTCACATGAAGTAAAAAGCTGCACAAGATTTGACTTTAATTGAAGAAGACAAAGTAACAACACATAGTTTTGGTTCAATATGATCTAAAGAGCCCTCGGTTGCATTTCAAAACAGTGCCCTTGAAGACCCAAATAGAGTCTACTTAAAGTAGGTGGTCCTTCATCCTCAAGCACAAAAATTTCATTCTTAGTTATGCACTCAATCACCCAAATTTTATTCTTAATTTGAGCAACAAAAGCTATTTTCTGTTTAAAAATCCCACTACCCAAGGGTTTTGTTTTGAGTCCTAACCCTAACCCATCTCAATGGTGAACTAGCAGCTCATTTATGTCTCTTACAACCTGAATTCTCTTGCTTCAAGGCTTCCTCTATATATAAGTTCAACCTCTCTTTCTTGTTATTAGTAATTCTTATCAAATTAGAGACAAAACGCTCTATGTTTTCTTCTAAAACTTTCTTCTACAGTTCGACATATCCAATTTCTTTGTTGCCCATATCAGGTATACTGTTCTTTTCTAGTTTCCATATATTTTACAACGATCAAGAATGTTTTTAACCCTGTTGCATTTTGTGTGCACTCTTGTGGAGAAGCAATAGTTGAATGTTGGAGAACAATCCACCATAACCTACAACACCGGGTCAATTACTTTTAGGGGCAAAATCTACTCTTAAGGAAAATGATTACATGCCTTTATGGAATATGAATTCCTATTGTATCATATAGTATCCTTTTCTTTTGATTTTCCATAAATTTTTTTTGTGTTAAAGTTTGTTTTTGAGTGCTAGATTTGGTGCTGATTTTGCGGATACAATTATTCCTTCTACCCTCCTTAATTATTTTTTTTTGATTTTTCTCACTTTTATTATTCATTGAAGACAATGTTCAATTTAGGTCGGGGGTGAGATAGTTTGTGATGCACAATCTTTACCTATTTGTGTGATTTCTATTCTAATATATATATTATTTATTTATTTATTTTGAGTAGTGCATGTAGTTAGGACATTGCATGTAGGTACATTGTGAGAATCCCAAGGAATAATTTTGATTGACCATTGTTTAGGGTGCAATAAGAGGAATTTTTGAATATAAAATTTGGAAAAATTAGTGATTTGAAATAGTTTCAAGATAAACAAATGCGTCCGGATGCACTTCTTCTATTTGGACGCAGCTACGCAAAGAATTATCACTATCCAAACGTACCTTTTAAACGGTCAATTCCTTGAAAGATAATTTAGTCCTTTTAGGGTCATTCCTTGAAAGAATTATCATTATCTAGACGTACCTTTTAGGGCCATTCATTCTTGGAGTGACATTTACATTTAGTCAATAAAGATAATTTCATTCGGCAATATTATTTGAATATTCTCATTCTATTTGATGTTGTGAATGATTGTGTGATTCTAAATTACTAAGCATAGGGAGTATGTTTCCAAGAACTCTTGAGGTACGATTTTAGGCTATGTTTGTCATAATTTAAGCCTTAGCCTTGTTTTTTTTTTAAATTTTGTTATCCTTAGAAGCCGTGATTGATCATTTATTTTGATTAAAGTTTCGATTGTAAACCACATATAATAACCAAGCCTAGAATGTTATTTAATATCATTTAACCTTAGTTATCTTGAGATTAAGCTGATATAGTTAATGTATAAAAGAATATGTGGTTGAGACATATTGAAAAGAAAAGGTGAGTTTGTGTACACTTGTGAAATTATTATTTGATTGACTTGTTAAAAGAAGAGAAAAAAATACGAGAAAAAAAAATTTGACCATGAAAAGAAAGCAAGGAGAGTAGAGAAAAAACATACAAAAAAGTGTTGAAATTCATGCTTATAGGGTTTGATGAGAAAAGCATATGCCAAGGAATATTGGCGTGTAAAGTTCTCTTGGGGTAATGTTTTGAATTCCTATTCTTTTTTTGTTCAAAACTCCAATACCCAAGGCCACATTACAATCTTTAGAAAAGACCTATTTGATCTTAAGAGTTATTAGTGGATACATTACTTACGATAATAAGGAGGAGGGTAGTGGTTTTTTTGTATATCATGTGTTGATTTTTGATTATGAGACTATACTAATTCCCTTTCTTAGATAAAATATTTATTGTTTATAAGCATGTGTGAGATGTATTTTGTTTTGATCTTACAATAACTCTACTTGCATATGGAATGATGAGGGGGAGGCATCCATATTATTTGACTGAATTCATTATTGATAGTATAACAATGGTGAGACTTGTTTCAAAGCTAGTAGTGGATAGTAGAGAGGTGAGGTATTTTGACTGATTTTCTGATAATGGAATTCTTGTACACACTATACACTAGTTTCAATGGGAATAGTATTGTTGTGACTCCCCAAAATCCGGGGGTCCTTTCTTAGTCCGTTGACCATCCATCAACCCGTGGAAGTATACCCGTGGGTATTGCATAACCTGATACCACTTTGTTACACCCCATTCGCTAGAATCATAACAAAAAAAAAACCTTGGGTAAAGTCTCCTTTGTACAGAAGCCCTATCCAATCCGTAACTGATGCATACAATAATCATAGAACCATTTCAAGGTCCAAACCCCATTAATTAGAACTTAATGTTTGACCAATTACATCATCCCAAAAAGAGAGCTCAAGATCTGATGGCTAGGTAGAGTTAAATTTAAATTTTGAAATTTTTGGAAGCGATGCCGGTACCACTTACACGTGGTACCAATACCTAGGCCTTCTATTTGCCAGGTCCTTTCCATTTGCTAAGTATCGGTACTTAATCACATAGGTACCGATATCAGAGCCCATTATTTGCTAGGTACCTATACCTATATGTCGTGGTACCGGTACCTGAGTCCACTGTCCATTGAGATACCGGTACCTTAAGTCTTGGTACCGGTGCCTGAGCTGACTAGAATTCAGGTAATGGTACCCGTAAGTCTAGGTAGAGGTACTTGGGCCATCCAACAACATGGTACCGGTACTTAATCACTTAAGTACTGGTACCTAGGCCTAGATTTTCCCCAAATATTTCCAATCTTCAACCATTGTCATACAAAACTATTCCATACTTATTCATACATTTATATATACAATTTCTAGACCATAAGAGTTCATTACACAACCATTTATACAATTTTACAAGTCCAAAACAAATTACAAAATTGGTTACAAAAATGTAATCTAAAAGCCACATTCCGGCTTCTTCTTAATAAGGGCCCAAGTGAGGGTTGTCCACTGGTGTTTGTCCTACACTTGAAATGTTACGCTCAATAAGGTATTTCCTAAAGAGACTACCCCCAACCAAGATGCATATGAAATGTTCACATGCAATTCAAAAATCAATCAAACATTCATTCAAGAATATGCAATTCATAAATGAATTTCACAATGCCATGCCATGTCATGAGATGATACTCACACATGCAATGTAACCTGAGCCCTCCACCCACTCCCATAACACATGCAATACCATGCATATGCATTTGGGTATTCCAAGTCCCCATCATTGATGTTAAACATTCAATGACCAATTTTTAAAATCCCGAGTCTTTCTTGGGGTGAATATTTATGGACTTCCACCAATGGGTATCAAATTGACATGACATCTATGGATTTTCATCAATGGCTCTACGTACGCCAACACACTTTATAGACTCAATACTAATGGAAGTGCGTATCCAAAATTACTGGGTCTTGCACCCGAGGAAGAATCTAACCCTTCCTGCTAACCTCAACCCTTGTTTTTCAATGCAACTAGTGTGACTCAGTCAAACCTAAGTCCAACTTTCCCAAGCCCACGTATCAACCCACCAAGAATGGTGTTTGATCAAAACATGTACACACACACACATACTCATGTCACATGCCCATGAATGTGATGCTTCCCATGCATATGCAAATGTAATGCACAATTGCAATTATCAGATCATATTCAATATGTCATGAGCACATTATGAACAATTTCAATATGTCATGAGCACATTATGAACAATTTCAATGTCTATCAATATTTTTCAATTTCATCAATTGTTAATTATATCTTAATCATATAATCACTATCCACAACATTACCAAAGCGTGTTATATAATTTTCATCCAAATAACATACCTAATCACTCAAGGCATTTTGTCAAACACCTAGAAGGCACAAATTATGTGAACATATAGTATGCCTCATTCATCACATATCTCAAGAAATTACAAACAATCAATTTCAACAAAACCCAATCATGCAAAATTGGTTTTATATATTCTCACACCATTTTCCCATACTCTAGTTACACTAAGAGAATATTAAACAAGAGATTTCATCTCTAATCATGCTACCATTCCATATACAACCCTAGGTTAGAAATAAACCTAGTTAGGAAAGAAATCCTACCTCTTGAAGCGTAATACCGGGTAGTAGAAGCTCCAAATTCCCAAATCAATCTTCAAGACTTGATCCCAACAATCCCATTCTTGAGATTTTGGCGAAATCCGTGATCGTTGGTACATACTCATAGCTCTCGTTGCGTAGAACAATTTTTATTCTTAGCCCGAAGCAATCCGAATGAAGGATCACCTTAGATCGGAGAAGAAAGCTTGGAGATCTTGAGTTTTCTCTCTCTATCCAGAAAACCCAACAACACAAGTGGGGAAAAATCTGAATTTTCCCCTTTTTTATACTCTTCAATGCTTGACTCTCATTAAGCCACATGTCCAGTCTTGTTTTAATCCGATTTTGTCTTAATCAATTAAATCTTGTCTTGTTTTAAGTTCAATATATTTTATTTGAAGTAAATTTAAATTCTTTTTAATGTTTCGTAAATAAAACCTGATCTCGTTTATTTTAGTCGTGCGATGTCTGATTGCATCATAAAACCCAAAAAATCCGACTGTTTCGACGTTCAACAAAAATTGACTGGATAACTAGATTTTGCGAAACAAATCTAACGGTGAGATCCGTTTCTTCATCCGAGTTCTAAAAAAAATTCAAGTTTTCAACCAATACCATAAGGACTAATTACCATTTTACCTTTCACAATAAAATTTTAAAATTTCCCAATTTTTACATTTTCTCCCCTTAGAAGATATTTTGTCCCCTAAATTTACACACACATGCACATATAACTACATGCATATGCAACAAGCCATATAATGCTTTATNTTTTCCCAATTTTTACATTCTCTCCCCTTAGAAGATATTTTGTCCCCTAAATTTACACACACATGCACATATAACCACATGCATATGCAGCAAGCCCTATAATGCTTTATGACCATAAGAAAATGCATCCATCCTCGAATAAGAACGGATAGCTGACATGTATAGTATCCTCACGCTTCTATGTCACCTCCTCCACACAATAGTGCTACCACAACACCTTCACTAGTCTTACGATTTTGTCACACAAAACCTGTTCTCGACTATCCATGATACGCATCGGTCCCTGCTCAAAGGTCCTATCTGCATCAATAACTAGCTCACCCTAATTCGCAACATGTGTAGGATCTGGAGTGTACTTGTATAACATGGAGACATGGAACACTGCATGAACACTAGATAGATTTGGCGGTAATGCCAACCAGTAAGCGACTGTGTCAACTCTCTCGAGTACCTTGAAGGGCCCGATATATCTCGGCGAAAACTTCCCTCGCTTTTTAGACTTGACCACTCCCTTTTAGGCAACACCTTCAGGAAGTCATGATCTCCAACCTCAAATTCTAGAGGTCTCTACTGNACACCTTCAGGAAGTCATGATCTCCAACCTCAAATTCTAGAGGTCTCTACTGCTTGCCAGTGTAGCTCTTCTGCCGGCTTCGTACCATAGGAAGATGCTTCCATATCAAGTCCACCTTCTCAAAGGTGTTTGTAATCAAGTCCAAAACTATGGAGGGTCTCTCTCCAACTTTCGTCCAACAAACCAGAGAATGACACAACCTCCCATAAAGTGCCTCACAGGGTGCCATCTGTATGCTCACCTAATAATTGTTGTTGTGGGCGAACTTCACTAAGGTTAAGTGCTCCTNTTTTGGTAGAGTTTTCAGCAGGCCATGGAAACACAGTTGATGATGAGCACTACTTTTCATCCCCAGACAGACAGTCAGTCGAAGAGCACCATCCATATTTTAGAGGACATGCTATGGGCATGCATCCTAGATCTCAAGGGTAGCTGAAAAGAGCATTTATCTTTAGTAGAGTTTGCCTACAACAATAGTTATCAGGCGAGTATACGGATGACACCCTATGAGGCACAATATGGAAGGTCTTTTCGTTCTCCGATTTGTTGGACGGAGGTTGGAGAGAGACCCTCTACGTGTCCAGATTTGGTTAGAGACACCTCAAAAAAGGTGGACCTAATACGAAAGTGTCTTCTTACAGCTCAAAGCCAACAAAAGAGCTATGCTAACAGACGAAAATGACCTCTAGTTTGTAGTGGGAGATCACGTCTTCTTGAAGGTGATGCCTAAGAATGGAGTGATCAGGTTTGGCAAGCGTGAAAAATTACCGCCGAGATATATCGGGCCCTTCAAGCTGCTTAAAAGGGTTGACACAGTTGCTTACCAGTTAGCATTATTGCCGAGTCTATCAGGTATTCACGTGGTGTTTTCATGTCTTTATGCTCCGGAAGTATACCCCAGATTCGACACATGTATTGGATTGGGGTGAGTTGATTGTTGATGCAGATGAGACGTTCGAGGAGGGACTAGTGTGTATCATGGATAGTCAAGAGCAGGTTTTGTGAGGCAAGACCGTGAGGCTAGTGAAGGTGCTGAGGCGACATGGGAGCATGAGGATACCATGTGTACCAACTATCCGTTCTTGTTCGAGGATGAAAGTACAATTTCAGGATCATAAGCATGATATTACTGTTGTATATGCATGTGGTTGAATGTGCATGTGTGTATGAATTTCGGGGACCAAATTATTTTAAGGGGGAAGAATGTAAAACCCGAGTAAATTTGAATTTTTTACGAAAAATGGCAAAATGATAATTTGTCACTATAGTGCGAGTTAAAAACTCATATTTTTCTAGATCTCGGATGACGAAACGGACCTCACCATTGAATTCGTCTTGCGAAACCTAGTTACCCTGTCAATTTTTATCGAATTTTGAGATAGTCAGACTTTTTACGTTTTTCGAGGTAATTGGGTGTCAAGTGACCTCAAAAACATCCCCAAAAATAAATGTTGTAAAAGTTTTTTATAATTTAATTTAAGTTCATATAAAAATAATTTGAACTTAAAGCAAGACAAAATTAAATTGTTTCGGGATAAAAACGGACCCGAAAATAGGGAATGTGCGGTGTGACGTGGACCGCACAATTAAAACGTATAAATAGGGGAGAAATATCTGATTTCTCCCCATTTCTATCGGTTGGCTCACGTTAGAAGAGGAAGAGAGAGAATGGAGAAAAGAAAAAGAGAAGATCAAGCCTTCTCTCTACGATCTATGGAGCTCTGTTGATTGAATCGACTCGAATCAAAGAGTTAAAGTCGATCATCGCGACGAGGGCTACATGACCACACTAAGAACAAAAGATTTCACTGAAGATCCAAAGAATAGATTTTGGGAAATCTAGATTTTTGGGGTTGTGTTGGTGTTCTTGAAGATTCTACCACCCGTATCACGCTTCAAGAGGTAGGATTCCCTCCTACTTTGATTTATTTCTAACCTATGGTGTCCATAGGGAACAGTTAGGTGTAAAGAACTTGCCTATTGTTATGGAAATGAGGAAATGGGTATGGTAACGACTTAGACCAATTTCTAGTTTGAATTTGGTGTAAGGAAGTTGCTAGTATAATTTCTTGGAATTTGCTATTTTGTGGGCAATTTTGTGTGATAACGTGACTGGTGCCTTGAAGGTGTTTTGCTAAATGCCTATATGAGGATTAAGTTTGTTGTGGCATGAATTATGTATAACATGTTTGCGAATTTTGGTTGAATACGAATGAGTTGATATATGTTGTTAATACATTCGCATCATGATGATTTGTGGTAATTATATGCTTGAGATATACATTGCAATGAGATATGTTGATATGCAGTTTAATTGCTCATTTANTATATAATTTGTCTAGAAAATTCTATAATCATCATAACTTCAAATCTCAAGGGTTTTGGTCACTTTGGTCTCTATCACTTATAACTTTAAAACACCAAAATTAGTTCCCTATGGATTTGACTCTGGACTTAACTAAATTATAACTACAACTTGACCACCTACACTGGGTGTACATATTTCAGATCAAGTCAAGCTTTTAGCACCGTTGTCGGGGAATTTAATGGTGTTTTAAAGTAAAAAGTGAAAAAATATTTATTTGTTGTATATATTTTTGATTTACTATATATAATTCTTATTTTATGTCTGAGGACAATCCTTGCTTTTCCAATTTTCCAGAAGAATCTGCTGGGTTTGTAAATCAATTTGAACCTTCTTTACCTTGATCAGTAGCAGACTCCTTGATAATAACATGACCAATAATGAGAGATAAGAGGAAATTCCTAATGGGAAATTTGAACCTTCTTTACCTTGATCAGTAACAAACTCTGAGGGATTGTTTACATCCCACATGAAATAGTGTCCCCTCTTGTTTTATGTTTCTTGCAAATGCGCCCAACTTCAATGTCAAGTCGGGGACAACCCAATTACTACCTCAATTTCATTGACTCGAATAAGACAACCCATATTTACATATTAAAGATTTTGAGGAAGTATGTGGGACATTCCAAGATAATTTTGAACTATCAAAGTTGAAACTTTTTGCTTTCTCTTTAACGGATAAAGCTAAACAATGACTAAATTCTTTAAAAATCCATTTGATAACAAACTTGCAGGCATTACAAAATGAGTTTTTCAGGAAGTTTTTCCCTCTTCATTGTACCAATGCACTTAAAAGGCAAATCATGAACTTTTTGGTTAAAGAGGGAAATACATTATACCAATGTTGGGAGAGATTTATGGATCTTCTCCAAGCTTGCCCACACCATGCTTTTGAGAGTTAGACTTTGGTAGGATTTTTCTATGATTCTCTGCCTACTCGACTACGCTAGTTTGTTGAAATGATGACTCAAGGGGAGTTCATGGAAAAAAGTCCAGAGGAGGCATTTGAATTTTTTGATACCATATCCGAGAGTTCCTAGATGTGGGACTCAGCCTCTCCTTCCATTATTGAGGCCAAATCATCCACTTCCCAATGGGGAAAATATGTTTTAAAAGAAGATGATGACATGAGGGCAAAAATGAATACCTTATCTCGAAAGCTTGAAGCTCTAGAGATGAAGAAGGTAAATCAGGTTACTGTTGGCCCTCTCACAGAACAAGTGTGTGAGATTTGTGCTTTGATAGGACAGTCTACTAGGGAATGTCCTACCATTCCTACATTTAAGGAAGTCTTGTTAGAATAGACCAATGCAATTTCCAATTTTAGCAAGCCCTATTCCAACCCTTATTCCAAAACATATAATCCAAGATGGCGGAATCACCCAAATTTTAGCTAGAGGAACACACAAAAACCTCCCATAAATCCACAACAAGGTTCACAACCACCACCACAAGGTCCTCTTACGTATCAACCATACCAACCACCACACAAGAGAAGAGTTGTGGGCACATTGAATCAGTTCATGCAAATCCAAATGAACTACAACAATCATTCCATTCAGGCTTTAAATGACATCAAATTGCAGACCATTAAGTCATTTGAGGACCTCAAAAGTCATATCCAAAAGCTGACACAGTTAATGACCACACCTGAGAAGGAAAAGTTTCCTATCCAACCTAAACAACCATATGGTCGATATCATGTGAATAATCCTTCAACCATGGAATCTCCACAAGTGCAAGTTCAAGACATCACGACTCTAAGAAGTGGTATATTCATTGATAAAACCATCAAACCATTACCACTCAATGAGAACACATCTATGTTGCGACCTACACAAGTCTCTCTAGGTGAGACAGAGTCTAGAGAAGATAAAGAGTCACGACCACTATATCCCATTCTTGCTCCTTTTCCTCAAAGACTCAAGAAAACACAGAAGTTGAACAACCATATAGAAATTTATGACCTTTTTAAGCAACTAAAAATCAATATACCACTTTTGGATGCCATCAAGCAAGTTCCTTCTTATGCCAAGTTTCTAAGGGACCTATGCACAATCAAAAGAAGTCAAAATGTTCAAAAAATGGATTTCTTAACAGAACAAGCCAGTGTCATACTTCAACACAAAACACTCCAAAATACAAGGATCTAGGGTGTCCCACAGTGTCATGTGTCATTGGGAATTTCAGGATAAAACAAGCATTGTTGGATCTTGGAGCCAGTGTCAACTAGCTCCCTTTCTCAGTTTACCAACAATTAGGTTTAGGTGAACTCATACCCACATGTAACACATTGTAGTTGGCGGATAGGTCTATCAAATTTTTGAGGGGCATTGTTGAGGATGTCTTTGTTCAAGTGGACAACTTCTTTTTTCCTGTCGACTTCATTGCCTTGGATACTCAGCCAGCAATACATTTGGGGAATCAAATTCCCGTCATCCTTGATCGACCTTTCATAGCAACTTCAAATGTATTAATCAATTCCAAGAATGGGGTCATGAAATTGACTTTTAGGAATATGACTCTTAAGCTTAACATTTTCAACATTGCCAAGCACCCAGGAGAGGAAAAAGAATTAAGAGAAGTGAATTTCATTGAGTCTTTGACACATGAACATTTGAACAAAGCATTTTGTGAAAACTCCCCAGAATGTTGTTTACTAGAGGCTATCACATCTGAGTTAAAAGATGATTGTCAAAGTCTAAAGAGTTGCCTAGCTCATGCTACCGGGACATGGAAGTCATTTAGTCCAAGCTACAAATTTTTAAGAGTCTAAGCTAATAGAAGTCCTTAAATATCATAAGAGCACCATTGGGTGGACCATTGTTGATTTAAAGGGTATAAGCCCATTAATTTTCAATCATGCTAAATGCCTTGAGTAGGATACAAAACCCTCTCATCAAATGCAGCAACTGTTGAATCCTCAACTGAAGAAGGTTGTATAGACTGAGATGCTCAAAATATTAGTTGTAGAAATCATCTTCTCCATATCTGATAGTAAATGGGTCAGCCCAACCCAAGTCATGCCCAAGAAGTCTAGGGTCACAAGGGTTAAAAATGATGCCAGTGAGTTGGTACCAACTCGAGTTGTCACAAGATGATGAATGTGCATAGACTATAGAAAATTCAATTTGGTTACTAGGAAGGACCACTTTCCTCTTCCCTTTCTTGATCAAGTCTTAGAAAGAATTGCAGGTCATGCATTTTATTATTTCCTAGATGGGTACTTTGGGTACAATCAAATTAATATAGCACTTGATGACCAAGAGAAAACAACATTCACATGCCCATTTAGTACTTTTGCATTTAAAATGATGCCATTTGGACTTTGTAACCTTCCTGCAATATTTCAAAGATGCATGTTGAGTTTGTTTAGTGACATAGTGAGAGATTTTTGAAAGTATTCATGGATGATTTTTCTATGTATGGAGATTCATTTGAATTATGTTTAACTAACCTAGAAATTTTTTTGATAAGATGTAAGGAGACCAATTTGGTGCTTAGTTGGGAGAAATGTCAATTCATGGCAACACAAGGCATTGTTTTGGGTCACATTGTGTCATCATAAGGAATAAAAGTTGACAAAGCAAAAATAGATTTGATAGGCAATTGGCATGATCCTAAAACTATTAAAGATGTCCAATAATTTCTAGGGCATGTAAGGTTCTATAGGAGATTCATCAAAGATTTTAGTAACATATCAAAACCCATGTGTCATCTCCTAAGTCAGGATGTAACTTTTGTATGGAATGAGGCATGTCAACAAGCTTAAAAGTATGTTAATCTCTACTTCAATAATGCAATCTACTGATTGGACTCTGCCCTTTGAATTGATGTGTAATGCAAGTGACTATGTTGTGGGAACAATGTTGGGTCAAAGGAAGGATAAAAAATCTTATGTGATCTATTATGCAAGCAAGACTCTAAATGATGCTCAAATGAATTATTCCACAACTAAAAAAGAATTGCTTGCTGTGATTTTTACTCTAGAAAAATTTCATTCTTATCTAGTTGATTCATTTGTCATTGTGTTTACTGATCATGGAGCGTTGAAGTATTTGCTCACGAAAAAAGGATGCCAAGCCACAACTATTGAGATGAATATTCTTATTGAAAGAATTTGAACTAGTCATTAAGGACAAGAAAAGGGTCAAAAATGTAGTGGCAAATAATCTATGAAGGCTGACATATGAATTCTATGAGGACAAGTTACCAATCAATGAAATTTTCCTGATGAACAAATGTTTACAATTTTGGAATCACTATGGTATACTAATATTGCTAACTTCCTAGTCACTGGTACATTCCCCCTTTCCTTTACCATGAAGGGTAAAAAGAAATTTTTAAGAGAAGTTCATAATTTCTTTTGGGAAAATCCATACGTGTTTAAATACTATAAGGATTAAACCATACGACGTTGTGTACCCAATCAAGAGATCATATAGGTAATTTATTTTTGTCATTTTAAAGCATGTGGTGGCCTTTTTTTCGTAAAAAAAAAGAAAACTGCTACAAAAATCTTGCAATGTGGATTTTATTGTCCCACACTTTTTAAGGATGTTCATGCCTTTTTTCTAACATGTGATAGATGCCAAATGTTGGGGAGTATTTCTAAAAGAAACATGATGCCCTTGAATCCCATACTAGTAACTGAAATTTTTTATTGTTCGGGCATCAATTTCATGGGACCATTTCCCC
The DNA here is from genome assembly GCA_963454935.2 of Ilex paraguariensis. Classification (NCBI taxonomy): domain Eukaryota; kingdom Viridiplantae; phylum Streptophyta; class Magnoliopsida; order Aquifoliales; family Aquifoliaceae; genus Ilex; species Ilex paraguariensis. The sequence goes on from CAUOFW020010057.1 coordinate 94,384, forward strand.
TTCCTTCAGCTATCTATATATCTTGGTGGCCATCAATTATGTGTCCAAATGGGTTAAAGCAATTCTATGCCGAAATAAAGATCACTGAACAGTGATTAAATTTTTAAAAGAAAATATCTTGTTGCGTTTTGGAATTCCTAAATCCGTCATAAGTGATAGGGGTGCTCATTTTTTGTAATCGTCCTTTTGAAAACTTGATGAAAAAATATTTGATTTCTCATAAAGTTACAACCCTTTATCATCCATAGACTAGTGGACATGCTGAATTGGCTAATCGAGAGATTAAAATGATTTTAGAAAAATGGTAAACCAGGACCACAAAGATTGTTCATTACGACTAACTGATGCACTCTAGGCATTTCGCATTGCCCTTAAAACAATTTTGGGTATGTCTCCTTATCAATTAGTTCATGAAAAACATTGTCACCTACCTGTTGAATTGGAACATAGAGCATACTGGACTATTAAAGTCATTAACTTTGAGTTGGACAAGGTAGGAATATCAAGAAAACTTTAGATCAAAGAGTTGGAAGAATTGAGAAATGAGGCTTATGAAAATGCTAAAATTGCAAAAGAAAGGATAAAAATTTTTCATCAAAAAAACATAGTGAGAAAATATTTTGTTCCTTCCCATAAAGTTCTCCTATTCAATTCAAGACTCCGCTTGTTTCCTGGTAAGTTGAAGCAGGTGGACTGGGCCTTATATTGTAAGGGTAATGTTTGGACATAGAGTAGTAGAGGTAGAGAATCCTTCAAATGGTAATGTTTTTACTATTAATGGTCAACATCTAAAACAATTTCATGAAGGGTTTTTTAATGATGTGGAATCTGTTGTTCTAATAGATCTAGTGTAAAAAATCGGGTAAATTTAAATTTTTTATGAAAAAGGGCAAAATGATAATTTTGCCACTATGGTACGGGTTGTAAACCTATTTTTTTATAACTCGGATGATGAAACGGACCTCACCGTTGGATTCATCTTGCAAAATCTAGTTTCTCCATCAAATTTTGTCGAATTTTGAGATAGTTAGATTTTTTACGTTTTACGAGGCAGTCGAGTCTTGGGTATCAGAAAAACGAAATTTTTAATAAAATTTTGAAAGTGGGAAAATAATTTAAGACAAGTTAAAATAAAAATATTTTGGACTTAAACCGGGACGAAATTAAATCAATTTGGGGCAAAAATGGACACAAAAAAGAGGACCGTGTGGCACAATGTGAGCCAAGTAAATGGAGGGTATAAAAAGGGGGAAAAAAATCAGATTTCTCCCCCATTCTTCAGCCAATTTCAACTTGAGAAGAGAAAAATTCTCACATTCTCTCTACGATCTACGAAGATTGAGTGATCGAATCCACTCGGGCCAAGAACGAAAGTCAATCTCCTTGTTGAGGGCTACGCCTACGTACAAGAAACGAGGATTTTCGCCAAAGGTTGAAAAATAAAATTTTAGAAAGGTTTGGATTAGAGCTCAGGTTGAAGTCGTGGAGCTTTNCAAGTCAATTTCCTTGTTGAGGGCTACGCCTACGTACAAGAAACGAGGATTTTCACCAAAGGTTGAAAAATAAAATTTTAGAAAGGTTTGGATTAGAGCTCAGGTTGAAGTCGTGGAGCTTTCCAACCTGTTTTCCCTCCTACTTTGGTTTATTTACAACCTAGGATGCTATATCACTTGCCTATTATGGTGGATTTAATGAAATGGGTAGAGTGAATTTTACCATGAATTAGGTATGTGAATTTGACTCAATGTGATTCATGGAAATTGGTATTACATGGGCATGTTATGTGCTTATTTTATGCATTGGAAATTAAGTGTGTTATTAGCATATGTTATGTAATAAGATGCTTGCGAATTGTTGTTGGAAATGAATGTTGATATATGTTCATTGATATATTAGCAATGTGATAAAGTTTGGTGATTATATGCATATGATATAATTGGCCATGAAACATGTATATAGATGAGATTAAACTTGCTCAAGTCACATTCATTACATATGGGCACGACATTGATTAAGCAATGGTGCATTACATTGCATTTGCACGGAGGAACCACATTCATAGCCATGAGTGTGGGTGTGTGTATGCATGATTGATATCAAACACCAACTAGGTGGATGATGGTGGGCTCGGGAAAGTTGGATCGAAGATCCGACTGAGTTGCACAGTGGTATGGATAAAGAATTGGGTCGGGGTTACTAAGAATGGCTAGACTATCCCTCGAGTGAGAGACCTGATGATCGGATACACACTCTGTTGGTATAAGAGCCCANTGAAGATCCGACTGAGTTGCACGGTGGTATGGATAAAGAATTGGGTCGGGGTTACTAAGAAGGGCTAGACTATCCCTCGAGTGACAGACCTGATGATCGGATACACACTCTGTTGGTATAAGAGCCCATAAAGTATGTCGGTGTACGCGAAACCATTGGTGGAGGTCCATTAATTCTGTGTCGATTGGGTGCCATTGGTATAAGTCCATAAATACCCACCCCAAGAAAGACCCGAAGATTTTTAAATAGTTATTGGGTGTGTAGCGCCAATGGCAGGGCTTGGAAAGCCGGTTTTTATACCCATGGCATTGCAAGGGGGAAAAGGAGCCAGGGAAGGCTCGAGTTGAGTTGAATGATTAAGTCTCATCTCATTTAATGGCATGACATTGCTAAGATTCAAATATTGAATAATATATTCTTGGTTGGGATGTTATTGGTTGTAAAGTGTTGCATGAACATTCATATGCACTTAGGTTGGGCAATAGCCTCGGTAGGAAATACTCTATTGGGCATGGCTCAGTCTATACAGAAAAATATTTCAGGTGCAGGATATGCATCGGTGGAAGGCCCTCACATGGAACCCCANCTATTGGGCATGGCTCAGTCTATACGGAAAAATATTTCAGGTGCAGGATATGCATCGGTGGAAGGCCCTCACATGGAACCCCAAGGGTGAAGAAAGCCAGAATGTGGATTTATTTTGAGTTTTGTAAAACAGTAATGAAATTTCTATTTTGGTATATAAATACATTAAATTGAAATGTAATAGAACTTGTATGGACCTTGTATTACATGAAAAAATTCATTATACATGAGTTTGATGGAAATAATATGCTTAAGAATGAGTTGGAAATGAAAAGTAGGTAAAATAGGCAAAAGTGGGCAAAGAGTACCGGTACTACGAGGTCCAGTGGGTTACCCGTACCAGTACAGATTTTCTAGTGGATTAACCGTACTAGTACAGCCTTGTCTAGAAGGTAGAGCGTACCAGTATGCCGTACCGGTGCGGATTTTCTAGAAGGCTCACCGTACCGGTACGCAAAACCAGTATACTTTCCAAAATTTTGAAATTTTAAAAATTTCTTTGCCAAGCTTTTGGGCTATGGGTTCTTTAGTTCCCAGAATATAAATGGACTATAATGGGGTATGAAATGTGGTACATTGGACCATGGTTGAATTAAATAGTAAAATGTACATGAGTTACACGTGTGGGTTATAATCTTGGTTAAGGGGATGCGATTAACGTGAGGTCGAGTTGTGCAACAATCACGAGTATTTTTGCAAGTTGATGGGTGGTCAACAGTTAATAAAGGACCCTTGGTTTTAGGGGCATCACATCTAGAATATCTTGAATAAATATTTGGGGGTTCAGACATGGAGAAGGGTCGGGTTATGCAAATTTCCATCCCAAGAACCTAACCCTACCTGAGGAATGTCTTTATAAAAGCATCAAAACCCTAAATTCACATCACTTTTCACACTCCACTCAGCCGCTTCTCTTCTTCTCCCTCTTTACCTTTGAAACTCATCCTTTGCAAAGTCCATGACTTGACACTCAACATTTTAATTCTTTATTTACTCATGAGTTTTGTTCTTATTTATGCATTTTGCATTGGGGTTCCAATGTTGAACAAAACCCTAGTTTTTGTAAAGCTGAGTAAATATAATAAAATTTTGTATTTTGTTTGTAGAACTTCTGCAAATGTACATATCTCTCTTTCAACCCTAAATGCACTTTGTGCATATTGGTAAATTCGAAACATTAAGGACAATATTGAGTTTAGGTTAGGGGTGAGAAATATTTATCATATTTGTAGTATTTGTACAGTCTTGTTCTCTTGATCATATTTATACTTTCTTGATCATATTTTGTACCATCTTACAAAAATTATTATGTCTTTAAAGGCATCTTCAATCATCTTTGTGATTGACAAACGTTAAAGAACCAGATAAGGTGTCTTAAGCCTATAAAACATGGATGTTAAGATCTGTCAGTTCAGTTAGGTGTTTTACGCACATTTCCATATGATGTAAAGTCTGTAATAATGAAAAAAGCAAGACTAGTAAGAAAAATTAAAATGCGAGAAGAGCGAGCGAAACCATTATGTGGAAGAAGCACTTACGCTAAATGTCACTGCACCAAATGACTTAGTGTATGTAATCAATGTGGCAGGCTCTTTCATATGAAGGAATATAATCAATGTTATGAACCAATTTATGGTCACACACTCGATTGTTTAGACTGGATTGTGTATGGCCAAAGTTAGGATTTTTCTGACATGCCATACTATACCAGTCTTGGGCTTACACATTATGTGCGATAAAAAATTAAAAGAGTCACTGATTTTTCAAACAAAATGGAGACAAGGCAAGACTCAGATTAGAAATTTTCTTTGACAAAGTTGGGATAATCAATGAAGGTCAATGGTTCGAACCACTTTTGTAAAAAAAATGTAAATATTCTTTTTGTTAAATGTATAAATTCTTTTTGCTAAAATAAGATGTGGGTCGAGTGAGGAAATTCATAAATTGCCAACAAAGTTGTGGCGTGGGTAGGGACTTATCCTAAGACGCCATACTTTTCCAAGTTTTTTTATGCATTTATTTTTTTTAGTATTCATTTCGTAAGTACCATGTTTGAACATAAGAGGCTTACAATATCTCAGACTCTTCAGAGAACCAAGGTACTGAGAGCAATCTTAGTTTGAATGTCAATACCACATTCAAACTTACTTTTAAAATTCCTTACACCGTAGTTCAAATGCTAGTTAATTTTGAATGTTGGTTGTGGGGGTATAAAAAGTTAGATCATCTTCTCCACTTCAGAAAACGTCCCAACCCATTCAAACCCCAAACCCTAGGCTACCCTTTCCACTACCCAAGCCTCTAAAAATTCCACCCCCTTCAAATTTGCTACAAAAATCATTCATTCAATCCATTTTTCCATCCAAATTCTTACTTTTTACCGAACAAATTAAGCCCAACCCCTCAAAACCCCCAAATCCAAGATGCCTCCAAGAATGAAGATGCCTGCTCGACGAAATGTAAATGTAGTAAGCCAAGAGCTGAATTTTGTCGAAGAAATCATCAAGGAAAGGGATGGAAGGCCAGTGTTTGTCCGTCGATATGATCGTACTCATTTTCCTACCATCATCAAGGCTGATAGGTATGAAAATTTCTTTAAAAATTCAATCCATTGTATGTGAATGAACGATTGAATTACACCTTTTTGTTTAGTTGGGTATGTTGGGATAATTACTTGAGGAATGAAGCGGAAGCAGTGAAGGAGATTGTTAGGGAGTTTTACTCTAGCGCCGAGGCGGTGAATTGGGCGAGCAATACGTATGAGGGGGATTTACATCAATGTGAGTGAGTAAACTATTTTGGATGTAATGGCAATGCCACGAGTACTTAGGCCTAACTATCCTTCGAGGAAAGAAGTAAGTTAGGATGTGGTGGGAGTAGAATTGATAGGAATTTTGAACTTCAAGTTGGGGGGGNAAGAAGAGAAGGAGAAAATGTGTAGAATTATAATGAAATTGGATAAGCCATTTTGAACTCTTCTCATCTGTCATTTCATTCACCACTTGCCCCTGGCCACATTATAACCTTGAAAAAGCCCTATTTGATCTCAGGTCGAATGCATGTGTAGGAAGTCAACTAAAATTTAAGGTATGTTAATAGCATTGCTTTATTTGTATCAATATAACTCTATGAGATTATGGCAAAAGTGTTACTTTGTATTTCCTGGATTCCACTCCTGCAATTTTTGTGCATGTGAATTTGCGATTAACCTTCTTCTAATCACATGCCTTTTTGAAAGAAAGTCACTACAGTCAGAGCGAATTTTTGCTGATTGCATTCTAAGAAAGGTTTGGTATATGATGATCCTTGTCACTAGAATGATTATTCTTCACATAGAGAATTTCAAATGCCAATTTAACAAGTGTTTATTTTTGCATAGAGTATGTACCTATGAAATAGAAGTGTTGGGAAATGATTCAAAATTGAGGGTTGAGTGTCTTAATGATAATGGTGCTAACTCACTCTAATAAAATTTTTTACATATACACATCTATTCAACTGAAGTTTGTGGGTAGCTTCATTGAAGACCCTCATAAGACAACACTCGATTCCTAGGGGACACCTAGGGGTTTAACGACTTGTTGCATATGTTAAATGCAACCAGGTGACCTATGAAAATGGCATTGTAATTGTAATTTCATTTGGATGTTTTATATTAAATTACTATATTCCTATGTAAAATTAGTTGGAATAGATTCATTAAGTTCAAACTTTCATAAAAGTTACACATAACATATAGATATATTCTTATCCTATGCACAAACCCAACTATTCAATCTGAAGAAGAATTAACCAGACGCATGTTATCATATTCAGATCTAAAACTAGAATTCATCTCCTAATTTTATCTAGGGAATCAAATTAATTGCTGGCCACACAATCATAAATTGAGCACCAAAAATGATAACCAACTTATATATGATCAACAAAAACTAGAAACGAGAGTAGATCAATTTAACTAGATATCAGGTTCCGTTGCAATCTTAATAAAGATTTAGTTCATAATGTAATTGAAAAACATCATTCTCAAATTAATCAACATCTTAGAAAATCAAAAACTAAAAGTAAGAGACAAGAATGAAAACTTAGTTGCAATCTTCAATCCCTCTCTAGCCTTCAAGTCCAATCTTCTTTGTGTTGCTTCCTTTGATCCTTGCTTTCAATTCACTATCAATTCTTAGTTAACCCTCTATTAGTAGCCGCTCAAATTAGTATATTTCAATCCCAACTCAAACCCTATAATATATGTAGCATTAGAGTTCAATTTCGACTAAAAAAACAAGTCAGAATTCGTGTCCACATTAAAACAGGTGTTGCAGCCCCTAAAATCAGCATAGGGGCGCTGACTTTCTGCCCTTTTAGCATTGCGGCATTGCTCCTAGTGCTGTGGTGCTGACCCCTCTTTTATGCCTATGACTGCCCTTGTTGCTTAGTCTTCAAATAATCCAACACTTAGGCTACCAAATGACCTTGTTTCCTTCCAAATCATGATCTCTACAAAAAAACATTAAAACACAAAAAAAAAAAAGGAACATAAAAATACTTGAAAACTTGCAATTTCATCAAACCAAGAATACTCAATTATTAGGTATAAAACCCACTCATCAAATACCCCAAACTCATCAAACCAATCTTTGCTTGTCCTCAAGAGAAATACTAAGAACAAAAACCATAAAAATTAACCATAACAACCATACTCAAACAATGGATAAATATGAATCTGAATAATTGCCCCAAAAGTTACCACAGATAATAATTATCAGGAAACTTCAAAACAGTGCAAGTCCTATCAATTTAACATACTCCTTACTTTTACATCTGCCCATGACTCTTTAAATACATGTACATATCCGAACTGTTCAATCTATTCATCATCCAGATACATTTACTTAATCAGACGCTCCATAGGAGATATTCAATATCAACTCTATAAACTTGCGTTTCACATCAACCTCTGCTTATTAAGGAAAAACATATAACTAGAAGGTACAAAGGTTTTTTTTTGCATCTCTATCTCTTTTTTGTTCCTCTTTTCATTTGTTTGGTGAGTGCATTTTATGCTCCATCTCACCTCTTATTGAGCGAGTGCATTTTGTGCTCCATCTCTTCTTTTTTTGAACGAGTCGTTTTACGCTCCATCTCGTTCTCAACATGTGTTTATGGGTGAGTGTGTTTTACACTCCATCTCTACTCACCACATGCCCTTTCCTATTTCTTATTTTTCTATTTTTTTCATCTAATCATGAAGGATCAAATCAAAATAATTTTCAAACACCCTTTATATTTTTTATTTTTTATACTAAGCCATCATCACCAATATTTCCCCCAAACTTATATGAATACCTCAATTTGCTTTGAATTATGCTTAAATAATTTTTCTAAAGCTTCAATGATATCTCCCACAAGTATTTTTCCAAATAAATTCTCTAAATAATAACTAACCAAACAAATGGATATGTGCTCATGAATGAAAAGATCACAAACAGTGTAAAACTAGCTAGTATGTCAAACTCCAGACTCAACATGTTCATCAATTTCTCTTAAATTGACAATTAATCCAATTCATCATTGGCCTTAATCAAATTCAATCAACCCGTTGTTCAAGTCGTACTAAATCATGCAATCTAAATGCAAACATACTATCTAAACACATACCTAATAATGCAAACAAGAATACACCCCCAAAGTTAAACTAAACATTGTCCTCAATGTATAAAGTAGGAAAATTAAGAGGGAGGAGTTCCCTAAGAATTCACTAGTTGGCCTCGTCGTTCGTATCCTTGTCGGCTGTGTCCTAGTCCTCCACTGAGTCGGGAGTGTATTCGGGAAACATAGGTGGACTAGGAAAATTATGTTGCAAAGCGTAATCTTTACCCGTGGAGAATGGAGAAATCCTTGGTGCTAGTTGATACTCATTGATGCCACTCGAGTTGCGTAAAGGAGATTGGGAAATCCAAGGTTATTCAATGAAATTATGTGTGAATAAGAGTTGGGGTGAATAGATTTTTAGAGCCTTGAAGTTTTGGAAGAATAGGAGTTCACGTGGTGAGCTCCTTGTTCCCGAATGTAGAGCTGAAGGGTGTTTTATAATGTTGAAAATCTGATTTGGGTGCTGTCCAGGCTGAATATAATACTAAAAATCTATTTTGGGAGTGATTTGGGGCAGCAGGGGTGCGCCTGGGCGCTGCTGCACTGCCTAATCAGAGAATGAGCCCCTAGGCGCTGGTTTGTAGCACTGGGGGGTGCTATTTTGGAGGGGCTAGGGTGCTGTCCAAACAAAAAATCAGTGCTGCTGCACTGCCTGTGGCATTGGGGCACTGTCCAAACAGAAAATCTGTGCTTAGGCGTTCAACTTCTGGTCTTGGCAACTTGTGTGAGCTTGAGCAAGCTCCACCCTTATTATTCAATCCTTGGGACCTGCAAGCAATTGACATACTAATTAAAATGAACTAATAATCTAATATCATAGTTACTCCTAAAAAAAAAGTAAATTGACATAAACATGAATTAAAAATTAAAAGCTAAATTTTGGGTTGACTCCCAATTGCGCTTGTTTTATAGTCTTCAGCCTGACTACTTCCTATTTCATCCCAGGTCGGCAAGGGTAATTGAGGTCTTTTCACGATCAATGTCGCCTCCCTAATATTGCTTCATTTTATGCTTGTTTATCTTAAATGTTCTTTTTGAATTGGCTTCCTTAACTTCAACCGCTCCATGCGGGAACACTTTAGTAATAATGAATGGCCCTGACCGCTTTGATTTGAGTTTTCTCGGGACGAGCTTTAATCACGAATTAAAAAGGAGTATAGCTTGACCCGACTCAGACTTCTGCTTAATGATCTTCTTATCATGCCACCTTTTTACCTTCTCTTTATATATCTTGGTGTTCTTAAGGGGATCTGAAATACAGCTTCCTACGAATACCTCATTCACTACATCTTCCACCAAATCAACCCGAAAACATTCTTCCGCTTCTTTTGGAAATTTCATAGCTGAAAATACATTAAATATAACCTCTTGATCTTGGACTCCCATAGTTAGCTTACCTTTCTGTACATCGATAAGTATTCTCCCCGTTGCTAAGAATAGTCGCCCTAGAATAATAGGTACTTCCCTATCTTCCTCACAATCTAAGACTATGAAATCAGCTGAAAAAATGAACTTATCCACTTTAACTACAACGTCCTCAACTATGCCCCTTGGACAAGTGATTGACCTATCCGCAAGCTATAATGTAACATTAGTAGGCTTCACTTCCTTCAAACCCAATTCCTGATAAATTGAGAACGGCATCAAGTTAATACTAGCTCCCAAGTCACACAATACTTTCCTAGAAAAATGATTGCCTATTGTGCATAGAATTGTAAAGTTACCCATATCTTTTAGCTTTGTTGGTAGCTTCTTTTGAATAATAGCACTGCACTCCTCCGTAAGTGTCACTGTCTCAAAATCACCTAGTTTTCTCTTCTTTGACAAAATTTTCTCCAAAAATTTTACATAGTTAGGCATTTTCTCCACTACTTCTGCAAAAGGGATATTTATTTGGAGTTTCTTAAACACTTCCATGAATTTAGAGAACTGCTTATCCCACTTTTTTTTTCTGTAAATGTTGTGGAAACAGCACGGGAGGCGTAATAGGACTCTATTTACCTCCATTAGAACATGCAATTGGATCTTCTTCTTTCTTTTCATGTTCCACATTCTTGCTATCTTTTATTTTTTTTACCCTTGTATCATCTCCATGTGATTGTTTTGGAGTTCCACCAACAACCTCAGGTAACTCTTTTATGCTTCGTAATGTAATAACATTGCAGTGCTCCTTACCTTCCCTTTTAGGATTGATCTCCGTATCACTAGGTAGAGTGCCTTGAGGTCGATTGTGAATGTCATTAGTGAGCTGACCCATTTGATTTTCCAAGTTTCGGATTGACACTTCCGTACTGTTCATCATTGCCTCATTTTGTGCTATGTACCTAGAAAGCAACTCCCCAAAATTTGACTTAAGTTCCTACTATGGTGGATCTTGATTCTGAAAGCCTGGTGGGTATGATTGTGTTGGAGCAGAAGTTTGGGCTTGATTATTATTCCAAGAAAATTTTGGATGAGTCCTCTAACCAGGGTTATAATTGTTAAAATAGTTAATTACACTAAATGTCCCCCAAAGTATGCGGTTTGTCTTATTTTGGTTCCCAATATTTGAATTGCATCATTTTGGACCCTAAAGTATTGAATATGTTTCTATATAGTCCTTCAAACAGACAACGTCCATATTGCTGACGATTTTTTATCATAAACTTATCACATAATAGCTAAATATGGAGAAAAAATAATTTTGATAGCTCTTAAATAAAATTTGGGTAGCTCTTGACAAAAAAATGTGTAATATGGATAGCTTTGGACAAAAATTTGGATAGCTCATGATCAAAACTGTGTAATTTAGGTAGGGATTTAACCAAGATTTGTGTATAAATTTGGTCAAGAGTTATCCAAATTATTTTTTTGTCTACATTTAAGTATCATGTTGCAAGTTTATGACAAAAAATCATTAGCAATCTGGACACTGTCTGCTTGAGAGACCACATAAAAACTTATTCAATACTTCAGGGACCAAAATGATGCAATTGAAATATTGGGGACCAAAATGAGATAAACTTCATACTTTGGGGAACTCCCGTGCAATTAACCCTTGTTAAAATTATTGCCATGTTGTTGGCTGTTGAAGTTACTAACGTATTGTACCGACTCCAAACTAATTGCATATTAATTGCTCGAATGGTTCCCGCCACACAATTCACAAACAACTGTTACACTCTGAATAGGCTGCACCCCTAAAGCATCAATTTTCTTTGTTACTGTAGCAACTTGTGTAGCCAATGCAGTAACTGCATCATCTTGATAAATCCCTGCTACCTTTGGCTGATTGATCCTTGTAGAGGGCTACTGATAATTGTTGGCAGCCGTCATCTCCAATAACTCGTAGGCTTCATCAAAATTTTTACCCATCATTGTCCCACCTGTGGCTGCATCAATACTGGTCCGAGTAGCACTAAACAATCCATTGTAAAACGTTTGAACTTGCAACCACTAAGGAATACCATGGTGAGGGCATTTTCGGAGTAAATCCTTGAATCGCTCCAAAGATTCATATAGAGTCTCAGAATCATGTTGTGCGAAGGAAGTGATGTCATTCCTCATCCTTGCAGTTATAGTTGGTGGAAAGAATTTAGCTAAAATTTTTTGAGCTAAGTCTGTCCACGTAGTAATAGGACTCGGCAGCAATAAATGCAACCAACTGTTTGCCTTATCATGAAGGGTGGAAGGGAAAAGCTAGAGTCTAATTGTATCTTTAGAAACCCCATTATACTTGAACGTATAGCAAATCTCTAGAAAACTCACCAAACGATCGTTTGGGTAATCGTTAGGCAAACCCCCAAACTGCACTGAATTCTAAATCATTTGGATGGTACTCGACTTGATCTCAAAACTGTTTGCTTGAATTACGGGTCTTTGAATGCTTGATTGTATTTCCATCACAAGGGACATAGCATAATCCCTTAGCAATTTTTGTTCATCTTCAGCCATGGTTTCTTGATTATTTACTTCTTGACATTGCTTTTGCAAGTTTTAGAGCCTTTTTTTCGATTTCGTCTTCATATGGTAGTAGCTCCTCAGCTGTAGATCTTGTTTGCGTACACAATTCAAGAGTCTTTGCGAAAGCAATTAAAATAGAAAATTAAATAAGTTTAAACTAAGATCAAATTGATTTAAATTAATATTAAAATAATTACTAAAATAAATCCCTAGCCACGACGCCAAAAACTTATTGTCCGAATTTGATATTAGCAATTTAGGTGCAAATACACACGATCAACAAGTAATAAAGTGATAAGTAGGGTATCATTCCCACGGAGAATTATTACTAATAACTTCTAAGTACTAACTTTATATCAATTCAATTTTATTTAAACAATTGGAATTAAACTATGAAATTACTAATTTAAAACTAAATCTAAAATTACTAATCAAGGATTGAATTTACCAAATAAAAGAACTTAAGATTACAACTTCCCCTTATACTTCATATAAATCTTTCTAACTCTTTTCCCAGTTAATTAATATAAATAAGTTGTTAACTGAGAACTCAAAATTATTTATCAAACCTCTTCGGATAGTTAGATAAAAGTATCTCCCCCAATTAAATTACTATATTCCTATATAAACCAATGGGCCTTTGGTCCAATGGTACTCTTTGCCTTGTGAAGGCTTTTCCTTCTTGAGGTCAAGGGTTTAAGTCTCTCTTCCCCCCTCCCCAAAAAAATATATATTTTAAAATAAGTTGGAATAGATTCATTAAGTTCAAACTCTCATAAATATTACACATGGTATATAGGTATATTTCTATCCTATACATAAACCCAGTTATTCAATCCGAAGAAGAATTAACCAGACGCATGTTATCATATTCAGACATAAACCTAGAATTCATCTCCCAATTTCAGTTGGGGAATCAAATTAATTGTTGGCCACACAATCATAAATTAAGCACAAAAAATGATAAACAACTTATATATGATCAACAAAAACTAGAAACGAGAGTAGATTAATTTAACTAGACATCAGGTTCTATTGCAATCTTAATAAAGATTTAGTTCATAACGTAATTGAAAAACATCATTCTCAAATTAATCAACATCTTAGAAAATCAAAAACTAAAAGTAAGAGAAAAGAATGAAAACTTAGTTGCAATCTTCAATCTCTCTCTAGTCTTCCAGTCCAATCTTCTTTGTGTTGCTTCCTTTGATCCTTGCTTTCAATTATTGGTTAACCCTCTATTAGCAGCCCCTCAAATCAGTATATTTCAATCCCAACTCAAACCCTATCATATATGTAGCATTAGAATTCAATTTCAACTAAAAAAAAAGTCAGAATTCGCGTCCACGTTAAAATAGGCGCTGCAGCCCCTAAAATCAGCGTAGGGGCGTTGACTTTCTGCCCTTCTAGCGCTGTGGCGTTGACCCCCTTTTATGCCTACGGCTGCCCTTGTTGCCTAGTCTTCAAGTAATCCAACATTTAGGCTACCACATGGCCTTGTATCCTTCCAAATGACCTTGTTTTCTTCCAAATCACGATCCCTTCAAAATAACATTAAAACACATAAAAGAAATAAAAAGGAATATAAAAAAACTTGAAAACTTGCAATTTCATCGAGCCAAGAATACTCAATTTGTAGGTATAAAACCCACTCATCAACTAGCAATATGCAAGTTGGGGGGTGTGATGCATAGTTAAAAGTTACATCTTATTATGCCTTTATGAGATTAATTATGCTTTAATTGTGTTTAAATGATAATATTTCAGGACAAGGGAAGTACAAGGGTTTAAAGGCAATAATGTCACTCTTTCAAGCAACACACGTGTTTTAAAAGGGAACTCGAGAAGGAGGGAACAAGTTGCATGGCAAAGTACACTACTTACACGTTCGAATGCCACATTAAAATCATTCTAGATCTCCAAGAGGCTACTAGGGAGATGACACGAGGCTACTTAGTATGGATGACAAAGCTACATTAGCAATCACATTTGAACTTCAAATGTGTTTGAATGCACTTCAAAGAAGAAATGCTTTGACATTAGAACACCAATTACCGTTGGAACGTAAATCCCTGACAGAATGCAGGCAGATTAGATTTCCACCTAGATTTTCTGGCATTGGCTTGGACTTTAAGCTCCTTGGTCTAGCCTTTAACTCCCTCCCTTGTCTATATATACCATCCCTTCTAACATGCTGAAAGATATCTTTTGGAAGTGAAAAAATCCTCCAAAAATAACTAGTTTTCTTCTACTTTCATCATTAGTTTCATTAGCTTCTGTTGTAAAGCTTCCTTTTTCACTTAGAGGATTGAACCTCTCTCACCTTTTTAGCTCTCTTGTAGCATTGAAGGATGGGTAGCGTTTCACTCATTCTTTGTTAGAGATAAGTATATTTTTTTGGTAAACATTAACTTGTAATTATAAGTTCCTCTACTTGGAGGGATGAGATTCACTTGCAATGAAGAGTGAGTAGTTTCTCATTCACTCTTTAGTGAGAGGTGATGGACATGTATATTATTTTTTGGAAGTTATATTTGTGCATTTAATTTATTCTTAATGATTTATCTTTCCATTGCTTATTGAATGATTGAATGCATCTAGCAAAGCTAAAAGTACTTTATACGATCTCAAGGATTCCTGTCACTTTGGTCTCTATCACTTATAACTTCAAAACACTAACATTAGTTTCATGTGGATTCGACTTTGGACTTGACTGAATTATATCTACAACTTGACCACCTGCACTTGGGTGTACAAATTTTAGATTAAGTCAGCAACCTTACTGGTCTATAGTGCTCTGTCTTGACCTATTGACACGTGAGACATCTACTGACAAATTTTTCAACGTGTCTCTGTATTTTGCTCCAACAATACTGGTGGCGAAGATCATGGTACATCTTTGTGCCATCTGGATGCACATCAAAATTGGAGAACTAAAACTCCCTGAGGATCTTCTCTCTTAGATCTGTAGACTGGGAACCATAATCCTTTTCCTAAATCGAAGACTAACATCTGCATGAATGGCTAGCCCTTGTCATCTGTACTAGACTATACCCGATCCCTGATGGAAAATTTCTCTGTGTCTTGTTCCTAGGACTCGACCACTCTCCTCAATAGGGAAGACGTCACCACTAGACTTTCCAAGGTGCCCTGAGCCCAACGCTTGAAGTGTAACCCGAACTATCCCAAAAATTCAATCATTTGCCACTCCCAGGGAGTTATAGTAGCCCAAACTCCCATTGACTTCCAACTGAGTGCATCAACCACCACATTTTTTTTACCGGAATGGTAATCCAAAGTGAGGTTATAGTCCTCCATATACTCCATCCACTTGTGCTGCCTCATGCTGAGGTCTCGTTTAGTGAAAATGTACTTTAGATTCTTATAGTCCGAAAACACCTCAAACTACTCTCCATACAGAGAGTGGAGCCATGCCTTCAAGGAATAAACAAACACTGCCAACTCCATATCGTGTATGAGGTAGTTCTGCTTGTGACTCTTCAACTACCATGAACCATAAGCTACTACCCTCTCGGACTGCATTAACACACACCCAAGGTCATGCTTAGAGGCATCACAATATATTGTGTACCTCTATCCCCTCTCTAGAACTATCAAAATAGGGGTTAAAGTAAGCTTCCTCTTTAAATCCTGGAATTCCCTCACACACGAGTCATACCACTGAAACTTGACCTTCTTCCTGGTCAATCTAGTCATAAGTGCAGCTAGTGAAGAGAAGTCCTTAATAAAAATTCGATAATATCCTGCCAATCCTAAGAAACTATGTATCTCGAAGACTGACTTCGGCCTTTCCTAACTTATGACTACCTCAACCTTCTTTGGGTCCACTGATACACCCAGAAATTTAACCTCCATCAGCCAAAATTCACACTTACTGAACTTGACATACAACTGCTGGTCTCTCAAGTTCTGGAGAACCATGCTCAAGTGAACCATGCTCAAGTGACCCTCATGTTCCTCCTCAGACTTATAGTAGATTAGGATGCCATCAATAAAAAACATAACAAACTGATCAAGATATGGTTAGACTACCCTATGCATGAGATCCATGGATGTCACTAGAGCATTTGTCAAATCAAGAGAAGTCCACTGGAGGCTGTCTTAGGGATATTGGCCTCCTCCTCAACTGATGGTATCATGTGCGTAGATTTATCTTGGAGTAGAATCATACCCCTCTCAATTGATCCTTGGCAAATGGGTACCTATTCTTGATAGTGACCTAATTCAATTATTAGTAGTCTATACAAAGTCTAAGATTCTTGTCCTTCTTCTTGGCAAATAATAACAAAGTGCCCCAAGGTGAGGTGCTCGGTCTATTAAAACCCTTGTCCAACAATTCTTACAATTGGACCTTGAGTTCTTGCAACTATGCAGGTGCCATTCTATACGGCCATAGAAATAGGGGACGCACCAGGTTATAACTCAATGGGGAAGTCTACATCCCGATATCGAGGTAATCCTAGTAGCTTGACCAGAAAAACATCCGCATACTGACAAACCACTTGAGGTAAAGCGTTGTGCTTTTCTCCCTAAAACTTGAAACAAACACTCTCTAGTGTATAAGTAGTGATCCGCTTCTAATCATAATTGATGATGACTCGATGTGCCACCAACCAATCCATCCTAAGGATGGCATAAAACTCCTATATGTCCATGACCCTAAGGTCTACAGTGAGTAAAATCCCTAAGATATCTAACTCACATCCCTGACATATATGATCAATGCAAACCCTAGCTCCTAGGGGAGAAATCTCATGCAATAGCTCCTCTAAGCTCTCAACCTATAAGCCTAAATCTTTTACACATAATGCAATTATGAATGAATGAGATGCACTAAAGTCAAATAATACCTGTGCCCAAAAGTGAGAGAGTAGAAATGTACCCTGAGTCACTAACTGATCCCCTGTCTTAGTCTGATGTCTGATGGCGTAGACTCACCTTAGGTTCTTAAAGTCCTTGCTTGTAAGCCTTGTCCTCGACCTCGACCCAAACCCTAACCCATATGGCCAGATTATGGAGTCCCTGCTCGTGAAGTAATAGGGGCTTGTGTAGCACCCTAGAACTGAACTGATTTCCCTGGCCAATAGGAGGATAGGGAGGAATAAAGAAGGTTTGTGGATACCCCATCGATAACTGGAACTAGGATGTCCCGTAGCTCTGGCAGCCCTATCTCTAAGGACAATCCTACTTCAAATGGCCCGACTGGTGACATATGAAACAAGTCCTCTAGCTCACTTGATAGGTGGTCCTAAAATTTCTCGCACATTGGGAGGATTGACCTTGGCCTTGGCCCTACGCTTAATACCCTTGTGGGGTAGATATAATTTGCTTTTTCCCTAAACTAGAAGAAGAGGTTTGACCCTCTTTCTTCTTGTTCTTAGCACCGGACTCCCAGATGCTCTTAACATCTTCTACTTCCCCCTCAATGGCCATTGTTGTATCAACCATTGAGTCTAAGTCCTATAGGCGGTCATCCACAATCTTTCCCCGAATGTACAATTTCAAATCATCCTTGAACCTCCTCACTTTGGCCAAGTCAGTGGCCATGTAGTCATTAGCAAAATAGGCTAGCTAGGTGAACTTAACCACGTATTCCTTCACTATCATAGTCCTTTGCTTCAAATCCAAGAATTTCCTAGCTTTCACTTGCCAAACAACCGACGAAAAGTACTTCCCCATGAAGAGCTCACAGAACTTTCCCCAACTCATTGCTTCTATCTTGTTTGTGGCCCTTGTCCAATCCCACCATAGATGGGCCTCTCCTTCAAGCTGGAACACAACTAGCCTTATCTTAGTGGCGTCAGATGTTATCTCCATAGTCACTTCCCAGTCAAATTCTCTCACTTCTGCATTTCTATTTATCCTTTCAACTTGGAGGGTTGAACCTCTCTCACTTTTGTGCCTTAGCTGATAATAAGAGTGGTAGTGTTTTAAATATTCCTCAGTAAAGGACTTGTTGTATTTTGTATTCTATTGTAATGGGATCTTCTCATTCTTATTGCTCATCTATTGCAATGAGGTGTGAGTAGTCCGTTAATACTCTTCGATAAAGGGTAAACGCATGTGTAATATTGTTTGAATTATGAAAATGTCGATGTTTTATTTATGGGTTAAAGTTTGTACACTACAAGAATTTAGGGTTTTCTCATCACTTTTTTTTTGCAATAGAATATTTACTGTGGCAAAAATATTTTTTTTTGCAACAGTTCTTGATGTTGATGTTTAAAATGGTATATATGCAATACGAAATCGTTGCCGTTGCAAAAAGTAAAGTATTTTTAAAAACAATTTCTCTTTTTGCATTGATTTTTTTCCTGTTGCAAAAGCCTAAACCAAAACGACGTTGTAGTTTTAATACAATTGATTATTAAAAAGGGTAAAATACATTAACACTACCTGAACTTTGTCACTAAAACATATTACATTAACATCCCTCTAAGTTTTTACGCATGTAACATATAGATCCCTACCATTTAAAACCGTTTGAAACACTATCAAACTTTGATTATGTTACCATATTTTAAGAATTTAATTCCCAAAATACCCTTATAGAAATAATTAAAACCAACCCAGTTAATTCAATCAATTTTGTCAGAAGTCGGCTGTTACTAAGAGGGGGTGCCAATGTAATATTTCATACTAGAGGGGATCTGTGTGTTTTAGTGACAAAATTCAGGGGGTGTAGATGTAATTTATCCTATTACTTCCTTCTTCATCTAATTATTAGTCGCAGAATGAACGCATAATGCCTCTCTTCACACGTTTCCTCCTTCTTCTCAACTACGTATGACTCTCTACTCTCTCTCGCTCCATCTGTCTCTCTAAAATTTAGCAAGAGCAAGAACTTGAAGTCCAAGCAGCCACTCCAAATCAAAGTAAATCCAGTGAGCCACCCAACAACGGTCGAGCATAATAAGTATAAGAAGGCCCACAAGGTCTCTCCATCCAAAGAAAGACAAGGACAAGAACAAGAAGAAAGAGAATGATCCTGAGGTATCTCTCTTTCATCCTCTATGTCTCTTCTTCCCCCCTTTCTCTTTTGCACTAGCTACCACATCCAACAACCATTCATAGCCCAGCTCGGCCACCATGTGTTTGACAAAATTTCTCAAAGAGTTTACTATCTCCTCTCGCATAAAGCACACACACAAAAATTGATTACCTCTCTTAATTTTTGGTGTTGAGTTTATTTAATTGGACTTAGGTGTTGATTTAATTGGATTTAGTTTCATGATAATTTGTTAAATTTGTTAGCCTCCCTCACCCAGGTAACTCTTTCTCTCTCTCTCTCTCTACTCTTGACGAATCCCTTCTTCTCCCAATCTCTATTTTTTTTTAAAGGAAAAAGGTGGTCGTAGGCAGGTTAAATGAGAAATACATAGTCTGAAATTCATAATGTTTTTTACATATTTTTGTTATGGGTATTGACTTTAATTATACAAGATATGCAATTTCATTTAATGATACATGTAAAACCAAGGAAAAATTTAATTTTTTTTGGAAAAATGGCAAAAATGGTAATTTATCCCTATAATGTGGGTTTAAAATTCATATTTTTCTAGAGCTCATATGATGCAATAGATCTCGCCGTTGGATTCGTATCATGAAATCAAGTTTCCTGTCAATTTTCGTCGAATTTTGAGATAGTCAAATTTTTTACGTTTTACGAGATAACTGGGTGACAAATGATCTCACGAACGTCCCCAAAAAGGAGTTTTATAAAATTTTCTTAGAATTGGGTTAATGTTGAAATAAAATTAATTTGAACTTCAATCAGAATTTAATGAATCATTTTGGTATGAAAAACGGACTCGAACAAGTTGGGGGCGTGTGGCTCGATGTGAGCCAAGTCTTTAAAATTGTAAGTAGGTTTAAAAATCAGATATTTCATGTCTGCAATTCAGTCCTTAAATTTTCATTAAGAGGGAGAGGAAAGAGAGAGAGAAAAGAGAGAAAACAAATTTTCTCTTGTCGATTCTCAGAGTTCTATCGGTCGGAATCCGTCGAGCCAAGAGTTAAAGTCGATCACATCGACGAGGGCTATGCAACCACACCAAGAACAAAGGATTTCACCAAAGATCCAAAGGGGAGATTTTGGAGAAATCAAATTTTGGAGGTTTTGGTTGGTATTCTTGAAGTTCAATCCTTCGATTTACGCTTCAAGAGGTAGGGTTCCCTTCTACTCCGGTTCATTTCTAGCCTATAGTGTTCATAAGGGGCTGTTATGTGGGTTCTTTTATGAGCTATTTTGTGGACTATTTTGGGGCTATTTTATAGACTGTTTTGTGGACTAATTGGGGCTGTTATGCCGCTTATTTTGGGGATGTTATACGGCCTGGTTTGGGGTTGTTATGCAGCCTATTTTAGGGCTGTTATGCGGCCACTTTTGGGGCTGTTGTGCACCATCTTTTGGGGCTGCTATGTGGGTTATTTTGTGGCCTAGTTTGGGGCTATTATGTGGGTATTTTATGTTCATATATAAATTATGCCTTGGATGGGGATTTGATAAATGCCTTGAATGATTGAAGTGTCATTTTGGTGAAATTGAAATAACATGCTTGGATGTTATGGTGTGTTGAAATCATATGCTTATGAGGTGACTTACATTGGAAATGTAAGTGTTGAAATGTGATAGAAATAATCTATACGGCATTCATTACACATTGATATGTCATAGCTATTCAAATTTCTCATTTGGCATCCTTGCATTTTGGGCATGAGGTTGGCAGCACATTCATGGGCTTAGGCATAAGTGTGGGTGTGTATGCATGGTTTAATCAAAAACCACTCTTGGTGATTAATATGTGGACTCAAAAATGTGGGATTAAAGATCCAAGGGAGTCACATGGTTGCATAAGAAAAACTTGTGTCGGGTATAGCTAGAAAAGCTAGACACTCCCTCGAGTGAAAATCCCAGCTACTTGGTTCATACACTTCCGTGAGGTGAAATTCCAAAAAAGTATAATGGTATACGGAGCCAGTCGTTGTGATTCTGGAATCCGATACCCAATAAAGACACATGATTTTGTAATATAAAGTATTCATTTGAAGGGAAACATCCACGAATGAGTTGGTTTTATAAACACATAGTTTGTATTTAAAAAATGATCATTGGATGTATTTCATCAATGATAAAGGTTTTTTCACGTGCATTGCATTGTGTTATGAATCTCGGTAAATGGGGCATAATGGCGCAATATCGAATTAGATGATATCCACGAGTATTCTGCGGGTTGATGGGTGATCAACGGAACCCCGAATTTTGGGGCGTCACAGCTTGGTATTAGAGCATAGGTATGCGATTACCTAGGGCTAATGGGCATTGGGTCTAGACCATTGCATTCATTGTGCATTTCATGTTATGTGTTTATACTTGTTGCATGTTTTGTGCTATGTGTTATGTTAAATAAAATATGCATGATAGAAATGTATGTGGAAATAAAGTGACACTAGGGTTAGAGAACATAACGTTGGGGGTCAGAAAGAGAATGAACATAATGGTTTAGGGTGTTAATGTCTACTAGTGGTGTTACACGCTCTACTAGTGAAAGAATGGGAGAAATCTTAAATGTTCAACTTTAATCCTTACTTTGGGATACTAAGTTAGTGCTTTATTATTATTTAACTTGTGTGAGGGATTTGGGCTTAGAGGTTGAGACCTTGGAAGAGCCATTGTATGTGAGCTCTCCCCTAGGAGCTAGGGTAAGACTTGATTAGATATGTCGGGGTTACGAGTTAGAGATCTCAGGGATTCTACCCACTGTGGACCTTAGGGTCATGGACATGTTGGAGTTCGATGTTATCCTCATAATGGATTGGTTGACGACATCCCTGAGATCCAAGATAGATCTCCACATCGGTTACCATCAGTTGAGGGTTAGGGAGGCAGATATCCCTAAGACGAAGTTTCGGACGCGATATAGACATTTCGAGTTTACAGTCATGCCTTTCAGATTGACCGAATGCCCCAACGGCATTCATGGATCTCATGCATAGGGTGTTTCAACCCTACCTTTATTAGTTCATCGTGGTTTTTGTTGATGACATCTTGATCTGCTCCAAGTTTGAGGAGGAGCATGAGGGTCACTTGAGGGTTATTCTTCAGACCTTGAGAGACCATCAGTTGTTTGCCAAGTTCAGCAAGTATGAATTTTGGCTTACAAAAGTGAAATTCTTAGGGCACGTGGTGTCAGCCTCTGGTGTATCCATGGACCCGGAGAAAATTGAGGTAATTATGAATTAGGAGAGGCCAAAATCAATTTTTGAGATATGTAGGGTCTAGGGATTGGCGGGGTATTACCGAAGGTTCATTGAGGACTTCTCCTAACTAGCTGCACCTATGACCAAGTTGACCCGGAAAGAGGTCAAGTTTGAGTGGAATGATGCGTATGAGAAGGCATCTCAGGAGTTGAAGCAGAGACTTACTTCTGCTCCTATTTTTATAGTCTCGAAAAGGGGACAGAGCTATACAGTATACTGTGATACCTCCAAGGACATACATAGATGTGTTTTGATGCAGTAGAATTACCCTACACATGACATGGAGTTGGCAGCCATTGTCTTTGCCTTGAAGGCTTGACGTCACTATCTACACGGTGAGCAATTTGAGGTGTTTTCAGACCACAAAAGTCTGAAGTACATCTTTACACAGTGGGACCTCAACATGAGGCAACGTAGGTAGATGGAGTTTTTGGAGGACTACGACTTCACTTTGCATTACCATCCCGGTACAGCAAATATGGTGGCTAATGCACTCAATCGTAAGTCACTGGGAGTCTTGGCTAGTGTGGCCTCCCAAGAATGGCAGATGCTCGAGATTGTGGGATAGTTCGGGCTACGTTACATGGGGCAGGCTTAGGGTTCTTTAGAGAGTTTAGTGGCTACACCTTCCCTATTGAGTTGAGTGATCGAGTCCTAGGGGCAGGATACAGAGATATTGTCCATTAAGGCACGAGTATGGTCCGGGACAGGTGATGAGGGCTGGACCATTCACTCGGATGGTAATGTTTAATTTAGGGGAAGGATTATAGTTCCCCGATTTGCAAACCTGAGAAAGGAGATCCTTAGGGAGTTCAATTATTCCTGATTTTCTATGCATCTAGATGGTACAAAGATGTACCATGATCTTCGTCGTCAATACTATTGGAGCGGGATAAAGAAAGAAGTTGGGAATTTTGTTAGGCAATATCTCACATGTCAGCAGGTGAAATCTGAACACCATAGACTAGCGGGATTACTCCAACCTTTGGAGGTAGCTGAGTGGAAGTGGGAGCATGTCATGATGGATTTTGTGACTCACTTTCCACTAACATCGCGTGGGCATGGTGTAGTGTGGGTAATAGTGGACTGGCTTGCGAAGTTGGCACAATTTTTAGCTGTACGGATGACCTTCACATTGGAGGAATTCTATAGGTTGTACATACGGGATTTTGTTCGGTTGCATGGGGTACTCATATCTATAGTATTGAATCAGGATCCCGGGTTTACGACTCATTTTTGGGAGAGTTTCCAGCGAGCTATGGGGACACAGTTGATAATGAACACTGTTTTTCATCCCCAGACGGACGGTCAGTCTGAGAGGACCATCCAGACATTAGAGGACATGCTACGGGCATGCATCCTAGACCTCAATGGTAGCTGGGAAGATCATCTACCTTTAGTGGAGTTCGCCTATAACAATAGTTACTAGGCGAGCATATAGATGGCACCCTATGAGGCACTATATGGGAGGCCTTGTTGTTCTCCATTTTGTTGGACTGAGGTAGGAGAGAGAACCTCTATAGGTCCGAAGTTGGTTAGAGACACCTCGAAGAAGGTGGACTTGATATGGAAGCGTCGTCTCACGTCTTAGAGCCGATAGAAGAGCTACGCCGATAGACGGCGACGACCTTTAGAGTTTGAGATGGGAGATCATGTCTTCTTGAAGGTGATTCCTAAAAGAGGAGTGATTAGGTTTGGCAAGTGGGAAAAGTTGTCGCCGAGGTATATCGGGCCCTTCGAAGTACTCAAGAGGGTGGGTACAGTTGCTTGTTGGTTGGCGTAATCACCAAATCTATCGGGTGTTCATGGAGTATTCCATGCCTCTATGCTCCAGAAGTATATCCCAAATCCGACACATGTGGTGGACTGGGGTGAGTTGACTGTTGATGCTAATGTGACCTTGGAGGAGGGACCGGTGAGGCTAGTGAAGGTGTTGTGGCAGCACCAGGGAGTGGTGGAGGGGACATGGGTGCGCGAGGACACTATCCGTACCAATTTCCTTTCTTATTTGAGGATGGAGGTATATTTTTATAATTATAACATACTTGTCGCATATGCATGTGGTTAAATGTGCATGTGTGTGTAAATTTTGAGGACGAAATTCTTTTTAAGAGGGAAAGAATGTAAAACCCGGGAAAAATTTAAACTTTTTCGAAAAAAGGGAAAAATGATAAATTGCCACTATAATGCGGGTTTAAAATTCATATTTTGCTAGAGTTCAGATGACGCAACGAACCTCACCGTTAGATTCATATCGTGAAATCAAACTGCCTTGTCAATTTTCGTCGAATTTCGAGATAGTCGGATTTTACACATTTTATGAGACAACTAGCTGACGAATGACCTCACGAACGTCTCCAAAAATGAGTTTTATAAAATTTCCTTTGAATTTAATTAAAGTTCAAATAAAATTAATTTGAACTTAAATCGGGATGTAATGAATTGTTTCGGGATAAAAAACGAACCCGAACAAGTGGGGGGTGTGTGGCTTGATGTGAGCCAAGTCTTTAAAATTATAAATAGGGTTAAAAATCAGATATTTCAGCAGAAATATCTTTGCAATTCAGCCCTTAAGCGTGTGGGAGAAAGAGGGAGAGAAAAGAGAGAAAACAAATTTTCTCTCGTTGATTCTCGGAATTCCGTCGGTCGGAATCCGTTGAGCCAAGAGTTAAAGTCGATCAAATCGACGAGGGCTATGCAACCACACCAAGAACAAAGGATTTCACCGAAGATCCCAAGGGGAGATTTTGGGAAAATCAAGTTTTGGAGGTTTTGGTTGGTGTTCTTGAAGTTCTAGCCTTCGATTTACGCTTTAAGAGGTAGGATTCCCTCCTACTCTGGTTCATTTCTAGCCTATAGTGTTCATAAGGGGCTGTTATGTGGGCTGTTTTATGGGCTATTTTGTGGACTATTTTGGGGCTGTCATGCGGCCTGTTTTGGGGCTGTTTTGCGGCCTATTTTGGGGCTATTATGTGGGTATGTTATGTTTCTATATAAATTATGCCTTTTATGGGGATTTGATAAATGCCTTGAATGATTGAAGTGTCATTTTGGTGAAATTGAAATAACTTGCTTGGATGTTATGGTGTGTTAAAATCATATGCTAATGAGATGATTTACATTGGAAATGAAAGTGTTGAAATGTGATGGAAATAATTCATATGACATTCATTGCACATGGATATGTCATGGCTATTGAAATTGCTCAGTTGACATCCTTGCATTTTGGGCATGAGGTTGGCATCACATTTATGGGCTTAGGCATGAGTGTGGATGTGTATGCATGGTTTAATCAAACACCACTCTTGGTGATTGATATGTGGACTCGAAAATGTGGGATTGAAGATCCAAGGAAGTCACATGGTTGCATAAGAAAAACTTGTGTCGGGTATAGCAAGAAGGGCTAGACACTCCCTTGGGTGAAAATCCCAACTACTTGGTTCATACACTTCCCTGAGGTGAAATTCTAGAAAAGTGTAATGGCATACGGAGGCAGTTGGTGTGATTCCAGAATCTGATACTCAACAAAGACACATGATTTTGTAATATAAAGTATTCATTCGAAGGGAAAAATCCAAGAATGAGTTGGTTTTATAAACACATAGTTTGTATTTCAAAAATGATCATTGGATGTATTGCATCAATGATAAACGTTTTTACATGTGCATAGCATTGTGTGATGGGTGTTGGTGAGGGCTTGGGTGGATGTGCGTGAGTGAGTTTCATCTCATTTCATAGCATGACATGGTGAAATTCCAACCTAAAATTTTATATTTTGTTCGGAATATTGTTTCATATGAATGTTAAATGTAAACGTTGCATATGCACTTAGGTGGGGAGTAGCCTCTGTAGGAATAACTCTACTGCGTGTTAGCTCACCCTATATGGGAAACATTTCAGGTGTGGGATACACACCGATAGAAGGCTCCCAATCCGAGGCCCATGGATGAAGAAAGCCGAAATATGGCTTTTGTTTTGAAGTTTTGTAAAAATTTTGTTTTTGGACATGTAATTTTATGGAATTACTTGCAATGGAACCTGTATATATAGAGTTTTATTGTGAAAAGCTATGTTTTTGCAAAACATTCACTAAGTTAGTTTTTGGACTATTTTAATGAAATCTTGCATGCTATTATATGTTTACTTTTAAATAGACCCGGTGTGGTCAATATTGTATATTGGACCTCGTATGCGTCATGTGATTGTTTAATGCACAGATTGTGTTTTTGGGTAGAGCTTTCCATACAAAGGAGACTGTGCCCAAATTTTGTTAAATTATGAATCCCGGTAAATAGAGCACAATGGCGCGATATCGAGCTACATGATATCCACGAGTATTCCGCGGGTTGATGGGTGTTCAACGGACCCCCGAATTTTGGGACATCATAATACATAATATGATTTTCGTTCTGGGTCTTGAATATTTTTCCTTCTTTGTATGATTCTTTATAATATAAATAAATTCTTAGCACTAATTTGCTTTATTTCTTGTTGCTGTTGCTAGAGAGAGAAAGAGAGAACTGAAACAAGTGACTTGCTTGTGTTTAATCCTATTAATTCATAAGTGATGGGTATGTTTCACACATAGATTTTGTGATGGGATAGCCAGTCAGCATGTGTTGTAGGTCCTATATGATGGTGGGTACTTAATTTGTTGGTTAATACCTAATCTGAAGCCTTGAGATAACTGGGGTCGCATCCCCTGATCTAGAAGCTAGTTGTTTTCTTAAGTGCCTCACTTGAAAGATACATACATAACAAGTGTTTAAGGTGATGAAATAGGATCATTGAAGGGGAATTTGTTTAATGACACTTGACGTCATGATTGTAGTTTATCCGTTATGAAGTGGATATTTGAAACCAGTACCCAATAAAATTACTTAAAAAAGGCCCCTTAAAATTCTGAATTTACAAAAACTTAGGGTCAGGGCATAATTGATTCTTTGTGACAACATACTCAAGTCTCAACTAGTCTTAGTCTCTTATATTATTTTTAACTTAAAATAAGTATTACTAAAATTTTGTTGACAAAGAAAGCTAATGACAAAGGACTGCAAGTAAACGAACTTTACATTAAAAAAATCAAGTTTGTTTTCTAAATGGACATGTCATGGATTATTTTTTGCAGTAGAACTACTTAGCACCTTGTGAGGGATGATATCTATAGATTGGGTATTTTATAAATTGATGTTCAACACCATCTCACGACATCAACATCTCAATTTTTTCCCTTATTAGTGATTGATATTTTCAGCTGAATTGAATAATTGACATTTGAGGATTTCCAGGACCACATGAAATGGTTATGTTTGCATCCTTGTTGATCAACGTGTTATATTTTATCGATGCTTATAAACTTTATTGATTGAATCTCAAAATTACAAGAAGCAAAAAACATAAATTGTTATAACAAAACACAATGATTGCTTTAACAAAAAACACAAAACAGTAAATTGTTTTAACAAAAAGTAGAAAACAGTAAACTATTTTAACAAAACCAGAAAACTGCTATATTTCCTTCTGTACAACTTGAAATTCATCACCTCAACTTCTGGCTCTTGGATCACACATTAACATCCTTTTTATCCTTGCAATAGGCATACTGGACTGGTCCTGGAGTAACAGTAATCTTCCAGTCAAAGGCATAATGCCACTGACAAAAAAAAAAGTGAAAACTCATGTTTGAACTGCAAATGAGGCCAAAAAATCAGCAACTATGTCAGCCTCTATGTACACATGCTTTAAATGAAATTGCAACCTACCAAGCTCCTCCCATAAAGCCTAGAAAATCAGCATAGACACACCTCTAGTTAGAGCATGACTCATAGAATGAGCTTTAAAACACCTCATCAATCTCACAAGCATGCAAATAAGAGATTCACCTGGAAGAATCACAAATCCCATAATAGCAGATACCCTTCTCCACAGAGCTTGAGTAAAAGAACACTCAACAAATAAATGAGCTACATTCTCCTCATTCTCACAAAAAAGACTACATCTGTTGGCCAAAGACACACCCACAGTCTGTAGTCTAACTTCCATAATCAAAGCATTTCTAAAGATCTTCCAAGTACACAACTTTGCACTAGAAAATATTTCCTGATCCCATATACCTTTTGCTACTTCACTATGCACACCTTTCCTCACCAATTGCCAGGTAGATTTAACAAAAACCAACCTTGACTGATTAACCATTCATCTTGGCATCCCAAGCAGATCAAATTTGGTATACGCCAGAACCTATGGAACCTGAATGGCATATTGCTGTGAAGATGTCCCCAAGATATTTATTTGACATGCAGCATAAAGACCCACAAGCTGAGCTATTTAGCAGTCAACAATTGAATAAAGAAGTGGTGCTCCGCGATGATGATGTTGGTTGGGTGAGACAAGGAGTAGAATCAGTAAATGTTGACTCGGATGTTGTTGTGATGGAGGATGATGACATGGATGACCTTGATAATAGTTGAATATTTATTAACATGCCATTGATGTTATATTTTTTATTTGAGTTAGTAGTTGTGTATAGATACATTGCTATTGTTTTATATCTTTACTTATATTAGTACTTTATTGAGGTGTTATGATTGCGTATTATTTTTTTACACAAAAAATAATTATGCTTATTTTTTATTCAACAACTATGATGATGTTATATAAAGACAGATTTACCATGCAATCAAAGAGGAAGGTATGCCATATGACCATGGCAGACGTGTTTCAAAACTCTGATGCCTAGCCTGCATCATTTTTTAATCCTATCCCACCACCAATGCAGTTCCCCCGGCTTAGATGAGTTGGAGCACCCATCATAACATATTCATCACAGCCTACTGGTCAAGCCACTAATAATGCTCCTTCCCAATCAAATGGGGAAGGTATGTTTACAGTTTATTTATTTGTAAATTTCCATTATATGGATGGATATTACCTTATTATTTTTTATGTTCCCATCAAATTATAAATAGGTAATGGCACAAGTGACTCATCTGCAATCACCAAGCGTCGAGCACTAGTAGTGAGTGGTAAGACTTGGGGTACTAATAAAAAGATGGAATTTCAATTTAATCATAATCGACAACGAATTGGACCATTAGCTGTCGAGTTCAAGTTAGAATTAGGCATTTTGGTTCGCAATGGCCATCGATTCCCACTCAACTATCTTTCTTGGAGATATATATCTAAAGATACAAAAGATTGGCTTTGGAAAGAGGTGTAGGTATAATGAATTGTGCTTTCATCCCTAAATGAATTTTTTTAGTTGTATGTAACTGTCTAAATTATCAACTGTTATGTGCTTCATGCAATGACTTTCATATTGCAAATTGGTATCATATATTTTATTTAGAATTTTTCTCTTATAAACAAGTTACTTGACATTCTATTTTGTTCCAACCTGGGATGGAATCGTGATGCTAGGATAACACTAATGCTGCTCTAGAGTTTAGAAAGGTCTGATTGAAGATTTGTGGAAAGATTTGGAAGGACTGAAAAGTTACGCTGAAGGCGCAGTATTATGATAATGCTACTACAGATGAAGATCATTTGTCAAGAGTCCCTGATCTGGTGGTACCTGAGCAATGGCATACACTTGTGCAAAATTGGGGTACTGATGAAACAAAGGTATGTGTACATATTAGTTTTTATTATTGACATATATTGAAATAGTAAAATTTATTTTTATATTATTAATGTTATAGGCAATATTGAAGCGAAATTCTAAGAATCATGAATCGCGAGGCCCGACACATAGGACAGAGTGAACACCCTTTGCTAATGTTCGGATGGATGTAAGTTGTTATGAAAAATAATAATTATTGGAATGTTGTTATTTTTCTATTTCAACTTTCAATTAAAATATGTATTTTTAACTGAGAATACAGATGGAACATAATGGAAAGAATACATACAAAATGAGTGTGTTCATCAAAACATGTACAAAGAATGGCGCTCCATGTGACGAGGAGACAACATGTTATATGGTATGTAAAAATTTCTAGTACGAATTCAATTATAACTTAACTGGATATGATCATGTTGAAACATGGTAGGAGGAATTCACATAGCGACTCTTTGAGGTGCCAGAGATAGAGTAGACTCCAGATATTCGGGACAAGGTATTCCATGACGTAGTTGGAGAGGATGGTCATGGCTACGTGCGGACTTATGGTTCAGGAGTCGTGTGGGGTGATGTATATGTCCAAACCTCCACTTCATCTCAAGTATCTGCAGACTTGGAAAGAAAGAGGATGCATCAAGAGCTACGAGAGGAGGTAAGAGAAGAGTTTTGAGATGAGATTAATGATATGCGTCAACAACTTGATTTGATATGTTCTCGCCAGAAGGAGGGTGGATGCTCTAGGGTTGGACCGGTAGAGTATAGTGAACATTTGATATTATTGTTTCAATAACTTATCAATTTCCAAAAATGTGTAGCTTAATATGTCGTAAAACTTTTGTAGGTTCTAGATGCATGTAGTACTCATAGGCCACTCAGGGAGCCACACGAAGATGGACGTACGCCATCTAAACAGGTGCAACACGAGTTACCAACACCCTCGCCATTTCCATGGTCTTTTGAAGAGGTTTGTATAAAATATCTTAATTTTTCAATTTGCAACATATTTGTTCACATTGGCAATATGCTTGTTCTTGATCCATTTTCCATGAAAACGGGCATACACCTACTCTTCGGTGATACAAAAATGCAGAAAAATAAATGATCTAGATACGATCCCCGACGAGAGAATTCAACTAAAAACTAGAATATTAACTAATGTAGTTTTGACATTATTATTTATACTAACAAATGTAGTTTTGCCTACTTCTTTTTTTTTTTTTTTTGGTATACACGTGTTGTTAGGGCGGAAATGAGAAAGCATGCATTAGGAATGAACAATACTGGGGTAAGTGTATGTGTTTGGTAAACATAGTGTATGACAATGAGTGATACATAGATTTACAATTGTAATTTTTTTTCCAATTGTATTTGTTTTGGCTTCTAAATGTTGTTAACACTTGTGGTTGTAGGTTCATACAAAAGTAGACTTGCTTAATTCCCATTTACCAAGGCAAGTAGTGGCGAAGGGGATCCTTCTTAGTGTTGACCCATCGAAAAAAGTAGAGAGAGTACCATTGTGACCTAATTTTTTGAACATATATGTTGAGGAAGCAATAGTGCATAATACTTATTTGATAAGACCTTTTCCTGGTGTAATTACCGTTGGGCAGGTAGTGGGAAAAAGTGTTGTTTGGTCATCTAGTGATGTATGTTTTATATTAACTAATATGTATATAATTAGCAACCAAAAATATTATTGACAATAATAACACAAATCCTATCTTTTGCAGGTGCTATCAAATGAGTAGATAGCGCATAGAATAGATGATGCATTGGCAGAGAGAATACATTGTGCACGATTATAGATCAAATGGTGCATTGGGAGACTAAATGTTTGTATTATGCATTGACACTTTTATTACGTAGTTTGAAATATTTTGTTTTTAAAATTTCGGATGTTATTTACTTATGCTAAATATATTTTTAGTTTTAAATTTAGATGATTTTGTTTTGAGAGATGTGCCTTATTATTTTAATCAAATGATGTTATGCATAATGTATTTGATATATAAACAAGTGTAGAGAAACATGTGAAAGAGAGAATTAGGTTTTAAAAAAATTAATTATTTATGAAAACAAGTTGCTGACGCAAATAATGTCAAATGAGTAATATCATATTTTTTGCGTCAACCTTCTACCGTGGCAAATAATGTTTTTTGCGATAGTTAAAAACCATCGTAAATAGGGTTTCTACGACGGTCCACAATTGTGGCTAATAATATCTTTTGCGATGGATTAAAACCGTTGTAAATGAGTTTGCTATGACGGTCCCCTACTGTGGCTAATTATAAAACCCAGAAAAATTTGAACTTTTTCGGAAAAAGGGCAAAATGATAATTTGTCACTGTAATGCGAGTTTCAAATCCATATTTTTCTAGAGCTCGGATGATGCAACAGACATCACCATTGGATTCGTATCGTGAAATCAAGCTGCCCTGTCAATTTTCGCCGAATTCTGAGATAGTCGAATTTTGCATATTTTACGAGACAATTGGGTGACGAATGACCTTTCAAAGGTCCCAAAAACTAATATTTATAAAATTTACTTATAATTGAATAAAAATTCAAATAAAATTAATTTGGACTTAAACTAGATTAAAATAAATCATTGGGTGAAAAACAGACCCGAAAATAGTAAACGTGCGGGGCAATGTGGACCGCGCAACTAAAAATTATAAATAGGGCTAAATATCTGAAAAATTAGATATTCTCACCCCTATTCAGCTATGTTTAGACATTGGAAGTGATAGAAGAGAGAAAAGAGAGAAAAACTCAAATTCTACATTTCTCTTGACGATCCAAGGAGCTCCGTCGGTCGAAATCTGTCAGACCAAGACTTAAAGTTGGTCTACGCGATGAAGGCTATGCGTACATACCAAGAATGAAGGGTTTCACCGAAGATCCAAGGGGAGGATTTTGGAAAAATCAAGGATTTGAAGGTGGTGTTGTGTTCTTGAGCATGGGTTGATGTATAGAAATTATTGGATGATTTCTTGGAAATTGGCAATTGGTGGGCATGTTACGTGTTTATTTTATGCCTTGAGAATTGAGTGTGTTATTGGCATGAGTTCTGTATAACATGATTGTTGTGAATTGTGGTTGAATATCAATGTTAATATATGCGCTTTTCTACATTGACTTGTGATAAAATTGGTGATTATATACATAAGATATAAATTGCCATGAGGTATGTAAAATGTGTGGCTTAAGTTGTCCATATGGCATTCATTACATGTGGGACATGACATTGATGAGCAATGGTTCATTACATTGCATTTGCACGGAGACATCGCATATTAAGGGTGTGTGTGCATGGTTGTTGTCTTCACCTAATTTGGTGTATGACGAGTGGACTTGGGAATGTTGGATCGATGATTCAAATTAGTTGCACGACTTTGTGGAGAATTGGATCGGGGTTAGCAAGGGCTAGAATATCCCTTGGGTGAAAGACCCGGTGGTTGGATTTGCACTTCGTTGGTATAAGAGTCCATAAAGTGTGTTGGTGTATGCGAAACCGTTGGTGGTAATCCATGAATTCCGTATCGGCAGGGTGCCATTGGTGTAAGTCCATGAATACCCACCCAAGAAGGACCCTAGGTTTGAAAATGTCATTTGATGCGTAACATAGATGATGATTTAAAGTACACGTTGGCACTGCATTGTGTTGTGGGAGTCCGTGAAGACTCGGGGTAAAGTGCATGGGTGGGTCTCATCTCATTTCATTGCATGACATGATAAATTACAACATGAATTACATATTCTTGCATTGGAATGAATATTGGTTGTGTATTGTTGCATGTATACATCCATATGCACTCAGGTTGGGGAATAACCTCTATAGANCATTTCTTTAAGTATTGCTTTCTTTTATTGTATTATTGCTTCCTTTTAATTTATTGCTNTGCATTGGAATGAATATTGGTTGTGTATTGTTGCATGTATACATCCATATGCACTCAGGTTGGGGAATAACCTCTATAGAAAATATTCTACTAGGCTTGGCTCACCCTATAAGAGAACACATTTCAGGTGCGGGGTTCGTACCGGTGGAGGATTCACATTCGGGATGTCAATGATAAAGAAAAGCCGGGTTGTGGCTTTTGAAAACAATTTTTTGTAAAACTTTGATTAAATTTCGTTTGGGTATGTAATCGTATAAATAGTTTGTAATAGAACTTGTAGAAATGAAGTTTTATGTGATAAACATTAGTAGCCATGTTTTGGATGAAAAAGAGATGATTTGGAATGGATAGGAAATGAAAAACAGTGGAAAAAGGCTAAACTGACAGATGGTACCGGTACTGTGCACCAGTACAGTCTGGTCCAACAAGCAGACAGTACTAGTACACAGTACCGGTACTCTTTCCAAAACATTTGATAAAAAAAAAAAAAAAAAAAACTTGGAAGGCAGACAGCACCGGTACAGTCCAGACGGTACCGGTACACAATACTGGTGATGTCTCCAAAATTTTGAAATTTAACAATAAGGTGTCATGTTTTTGGACTTTGTTTCCCTTGGTTCGAATGATACAAATGAACATTACATGAGGTATATTGGACCTTGGTTGGATTAAATGATTAAAGGAACATGAGTTACACGTGTCGGTTGGAATCTCGGATAAAGGGATACTATTGACGTGATGTCGGATTGTTCGGCACTCACGGGTATTTCTGCGGGTTGACAGGTGGTCAACGATTAATTAAGGACCCCCGATTTTAGGGGCTTCACAGCTTGGTATCAGAGCATAGGTGTATGAATTACCTGGGGCTTGATGGACATTGGGTCTAGACTATTGTATTCATTGTGCATTCATGTTATGTGTTTAATTGCTACATGATTAACCCTAATTAAGACGTAATTTAAAAGGTAAATTGTGTTAGTTGAATAAAGTTAAACTAGTTAAAATAAATCAAATTAGAGTTAGTGTGTGAATAAAGGATAATGCATTAATTGTTGTTCTTTTCTGGGTTTTGTGCGCCAAAGCTACAAACTACTGGGGAGCCAATTGCATAAAAGCTACAAACTACTGGGGGTGCCAATTATCAAAGCTCAAAACAAAGGGGGATCAAAGAATTCAAGGCCACCTAACAAGACTTTCATGCTCCCTTGTTGCCTATAAATACCACCCCTTAGGACTTGTAAATCATTCATCTTTTGGTAGTGGAAAACCCTCCAAAAGTATTATTGCTTTCCTTATTGCTTATAGCTTTCTTTAAGTATTGCTTTCTTTTATTGTATTCTTGCTTCCTTTTAATTTATTGCTTTCTTTTACTTTAAGTATTGCTTTCTTTTATTGTGTTATTGCTTTCTTTTACTTCCATTGCTTGAGCTTCCTTCTTCCCTTAGAGGAGTGAAACTCTTCCACTTTTCTAGAGCTTTACCAAAGCCGTGAAGGGTGGAACGTGATTCACTCATTCTTTGTCGAAGATCGGCTCCTTGTGTAAAATGTGTTACCTTGTAACTCCTCTACTTGGAGGGATGAGCATCACTCACTTTTCTAGTTTTAACAAAGCCATGAAGAGTGAGTAGTTTCTCATCCAATCTTTAGTAAGAGGTGGTTATCCGGAAGTTAAATTTATGCAATTCGTTTATGCTTAGCTTTAGTCTTTATTTTTTCATAATGTCTTCTCATCATATTGTTGTCTTTATTTTAAGCATGAATAGCTAAATCTCTTAGTTGGCAAAACCAAGAGGAACCTCCACTTGGGTATACCATTTCAACTCATTCTCCTCCCCTCTTTCAAAGTTCAATGGTTCGGTTTGACTGGGTTGAGGGTGGATAACTTGGTGAGTCTTTGATATTCCGTAGGCCTAGTCACGGTTTATGCTTAGATACTCACCAATCTTACCCCTAGCTTCCCACGAATCAATCGTTCATTCATGCTCTATTGGAGGAGGGTTTCGAGTTGAGACGGTATTCCTATTGGAGTGACCTCTTGGATTTGCCAACATTTGTTTCTCATTTTACTAGCATCAAAACAACTTCCAACAATCAAAGATTTTACACTTTCTTTCTCCCAAAATCACCTTTCCCTCGGTTTACTTCATTCCCCATAGAAACGACCTTGGAATACCACCAAGTAAAACACGATCTACCAAAGTCTCCTTGCGCTTGGGGAGCACTTTTGTTCACACATACTCATATTTGACATCTCATTCATCCATCATTTCATTGCCCTTTCTTTTGACTTCATCCCTAGGAGAGTGACACTCCCCTTCATTAATATACTATACATGCTAAAAGGTAATGCTTAGAGGTTAGAAAACAACAAGGAATTTTCTCAAGCATTTTTGGCGCTGTTGCCGAGGAAGACAAGTGTCAAACCAAGAAGGTGATTCCAGACGACGGAGGTAAGTCCCATGATCTTCATCATGGGCTGAGGTACATTATTCCGTGTACATAATCTTGTTTATGTATAATTTTATTTGTATATATTTTGTTATATGTTAAGGTGGAACGATCGAAACCAACTTGTTAGACAAAATTTGGCCCTTACCATGAATATTGACCAAGAATAACCCAAGGATGCAGGTGACAATTTTGACAATATAGGTACAAATCCAAATGTCCAAAGGGGTGGGGGACCACAAGAACCCCAAATACCCAATCCGGGAATGAATTTTCCCCCTGAGGGGAATAATTTTCAAATGGATCCCCCAGTGAGGTCAATAAGGGATTTCCTACAACCAACACGAAGCACCACACCATCATGCATNCTTGGTGAGTCTTTGATATTCTATAGGCCTAGTCACGGTTTATGCTTAGATACTCGCCAATCTTATCCCTAGCTTTCCACGAATCAATCGTTCATTCATGCTCTATTGGATGAGGGTTTCGAGTTGAGATGGTATTCTTATTGGAGTTACCTCTTGGATTTGCCAACATTTGTTTCTCATTTTACTAGCATCAAAACAACTTCACCAAACAACTTCCAACAATCAAAGATTTTACACTTTCTTTCTCCCAAAATCACCTTCCCCTCGGTTTACTTCCTTCCCCGTGGAAACGACCTTGGAATACCACCAAGTAAAACAGGATCCGCGAAAGTCTCCTTGGGCTTGGGGAGCACTTTTGTTCACACATTCTCACATTTGACATTTCATTCATCCATCATTCCGTTGCCCTTTCTTTTGACATCATCTCTAGGAGAGTGACATTCCCCTTCATTCATATACTATACATGCTAAAAGGTGATGTTTATAGGTTAGGAAACAACAAAGAATTTTGTCAAGCATTTTTGGCGCCGTTGTCGGGGAAGGCAAGTGTCAAACCAAGAAGGTGATTTT
>CAUOFW020010057.1:137554-161987 GCA_963454935.2 Ilex paraguariensis
GACCAAGACTAATGACCATCGGGTCATAGTCAAGTTTCTCAAGGAGAACATCTTTTCGAGATTTGGGATGCCTCGTGCAGTAATAAGTGATGGTGGATCACATTTCTGTAATAGACCATTTGCATCTCTAATGTTCAAATATGACATCACTCACAAAGTATACACTGCCTATCACCCACAAACAAATGACCAAGCTGAGTTAGCCAATAGGGAGATCAAGAACATTCTAGAAAAAATGGTAAACCCAAATAGGAAGGATTGGTTTGATAGATTGACTGATGCCCTCTGGGCATACCGCACTGCCTTTAAAACTGTTTTGGGCATGTCTCCCTACCGGTTTGTCTATGGAAAGGCTTGCCACCTGCCAGTTGAAATAGAACACAAGGCCTATTGGGTCATTCAGACTTTAAATTTTAATTTGAGAATGACTGATNCTACCGGTTTGTCCATGGAAAGGCTTGCCACCTGCCAGTTGAAATGGAACACAAGGCCTATTGGGTCATTCAGACTTTAAATTTTAATTTGAGAATGACTGATGATCATAGGAAGTTAGAGCTGAATGAGTTGGAAGAGATTCGACGAAATGTGTATGATTGCTCCAAAATCTCAAAAGAACGGGCCAAAATCTTTCATGATAACTCCATCGTGAGGAAATCATTTGAGCTTGGGCAAAAAGTGCTCTTATACAATTCTCACCTCTCCATTTTTCAAGGCAAATTTTGATCCCATTGGGATGGCCCCTATCTTGTCAAGGTGGCCTACCCCAATGGAGTTGTGGAGGTTCAAAACCACGAAAATGGCTAGACATTTAAGGTCAATGGCCAAAGACTTAAGCCATTTTTCGGGGGTTTTGAAGAATAAGTGGTGGAGGAGAATTTAATGGATCCAGTATACCCGGAAGTTGTGGAGGAATTACTAATTTTTTCTGCCTTTCAATGTACAGGTTTTTATTTACTTACTTTATTTTTATTCCATATNATACTAATTTTTTCTGTCTTTCAATGTACAGGTTTTTATTTACTTACTTTATTTTTATTCCATATTAATTATGTTTTTTTATCGTATAAGTTTTGTTCTTTTTAGTCGCAGATATTGGTATTTTTGTCAAAGCTCAAGTGCGAGGTGTTCTCTAACCCTACTAATATTTTATTATTCGTCATTGAATATCATACATATTTTGTTTCATTGAGGACAATGCATGAATCAGGTTGAGGGGTGAGGTAGCACTATTTGCATCTTACACCAATATTTGTGGGAATATTTCGTGCGGATATTCGTGCCTGCCGACACTCAAACGGATCGGGTACCAAAAAAAAAAATATTTATGGGAATATTCTGTGCGGATATTCGTGCCTNTGCCTGCCGACACTCAAATGGATCGGGTACCAAAAAAAAAAATATTTATGGGAATATTCTGTGCGGATATTCGTGCCTGTCGACACTCGCGCTTGTCGACAATCAATAAAATAAATAAATAAAAATTGGGATGCCTTTATAAGGCCTCCAACATTTTTTTTCTCTTTTCCCCCATCCACCGGTGTTGGTCTCCCCCTTCTTCTTCTCTTCTTTTTCTTCTTCTTTGTCGTTGTCTCTGTTCTCTGTAAAAACAACCCACCCCCTGCAAAATCATGACCATATACACCGACGACCCAATTCTTTGTTTAATAATTTGCCTTATATGTTTGTATTTGTACATGGGTGCTCTTTTTCTACTCGCACTTAGGGTGAGGGGTTTCCAGCCTAACCCAGATCTCTCTCGAGTTGATAAATTGTTGTGTTTTGTTTGTCGATTTCTACAGCTGAACAGATCTGTACCACCACCCCCTTTCCCTTTTTCTTCATTTTTTCTTCTTCTTCTTTCTGTTGTGCTGTTATCTGTAACACGACCCAACTCCCAACAGTTCCATAACCATAATCCCCAAAGACCCAATCTTTTGTCTCATGATTTGCATTTATTTACTTTATTTGTACATGACTCTCCTTTTTTTGTCCACACTTAAAATCAAGGGTTTTCATCCTAGTGAGAACCCAAATCTGCGTAGCGAAGATTAATTTGTGTATTTTCTTTGCAGGTTTCGGCAACTGAACATATTCCTACCCTACAACCTCATTTCCAAACTCCAAAAACTGGTAAATTTAAAACATTGGGGACAATGTTCGATTTAGATTGGAAGGTGTGATCTACAGTTTCAGTTTGTTATAGTTTAATATTAAAAAAAATTATTCTAGATTGCGTATGTTTACAGTATTTTTGCTTATATTTCATAATCATATCGAACACAGCTTCAATCGTCTTTGTAACCGGCAGATGTTAAAGAACCAGATAATAAGTCTTAAAGCATAGAAAGCATGGATGTTAAACTTTTTTGGTTTAGTCTGGGAGTCCTGTGCACTTTTTCATCTAATGTGCATGTTGTGATCATGAAAAAAGCAAGAGTTGTGAGAAAAATTAAAATCCGAAAAGCACAAGCAAAATCATTGTGTGGCAGAAGCACTTTTGTCAAACATCGTCGTTCCAAACGACTGGGTGCTTGTAAACAATGTGGCAGGTGTTTTCACACGAAAAAATACAATCAGTGTTCTGAACCAATTTTGGGTCGTGCAACTTATCGATTAAACTGGATAGTATATGGGCAGAGTAAAAATTTTCCTAACACGCCATCTTATACCAGTCTCGGACTTACATGTTATGTGAGACAAGAAGTTGGAAGGGTCACTAATAATGACAAAAACACAAGCGATGACGCAGATTAAATTTTGACTAATAATGACAAGGCTGTGGAAAAAACGTGTTTTGAGAATGAAGGTTAATGGTTCGAAATTTTATTTTATTTTTTGTGTAAATATTTATTTATGTACAAAGTCTTTTTGTTGAAAAAAAGATGTGGGCCGAGTAAGGAATGTCCTAACATGCCAACCTGTAGCGTGGGTAGGGACTTATCCTGAGACGTCATAGTTTTCCAAGTTCAATGTGTGCATTTAGTCTTTTTTCAATTTTCATAGATAAATGTGTATGTAAATAATTTTTTTTTTATTTGAGTGCAAAAAAAAAAAAATCGCATTTTCTTGAAAATTGGTATTTTCTCTATGCTTAAATGTCAAATGTACGTTGGTATTTATTATTCTTAAGGTACAGAATTACCAAACTCGAAAATAGAATTGATATATAACCGGCATTCTTTGAAAACCTAACATAACCAGTGAAGATAATGAAGAATATCATGATAAGTTTTGAGCTTTGCGATACTTTCTGAGAGACAATCGACATTTACTTAAGTAAGATCTTTCACTTTCAATTTTTGAATAATCTCATTAAACTTGCTTTGATTAATGCAACTAAAGTGATTTATTGACATATCCCACAAGGAACTTTTACATACGACACATACATGAGCACATACTTGAGAAAGAATTTTAGGTCATCTTTGATTTGATTTTGAGTCTTAGTCATTGCTTCTACGAAATTATATCCTTAGTTATCCATGTTTGAGCCTTCGATAAATGATTTCTTCTTCAAGAAACCCATATGATAACCAAGCCACAGGAGAATATACTTGACATACCTTGCTATCTAATTTTCTTGCACTCTCTCATAAATCAGTATGATACAGAAAAGCTAGAGAAATAGAAAATACGATGGTGGCTACTATTCAATGAAAGAAAAGTCGGTGTAAACAATCGAGAAAGAAAAGAAATAGGAAAGTAGGGAATTTCCAAAAAAAGTGAAAAATGAGAAAATGAAAGAAAGAAATACCCTTTCTGGGCAAAAGATCGAAAAACAAGAGAGAGGTGTGCTACACTACATTAAAAAGAGGATAGCCTTTGAATACCATTGACGTCATTTCATTAGCCACTGACCTCTGGCCACATTACAACATATACAAAGCCCTAATTGATCTCAAGTTTGATGCATGTGTGTGTTGTCGACCGAAAATTGGGGTATGTTAAATAGTATTTCTTTAATTGTATTAATATTCTTCCATGAGATTATGCCAAGAACATGATTAGTCTACTTTCTTAAGACTTTCACTCACTTTCTAACTGTGCATGTGATTTTTCGATTGACCATCCTCTTATCACATGTCTTTTGAGAGACAAGTCACTATAATCAGAGGGAATTTTTGTTGAGGGCATCTCTAAGAGAGGTTTGTAAAATCAAAGCTATCCATGGAGGGTGGTAAAGTGGA
The DNA here is from genome assembly GCA_963454935.2 of Ilex paraguariensis. Classification (NCBI taxonomy): domain Eukaryota; kingdom Viridiplantae; phylum Streptophyta; class Magnoliopsida; order Aquifoliales; family Aquifoliaceae; genus Ilex; species Ilex paraguariensis. The sequence goes on from CAUOFW020010057.1 coordinate 141,742, forward strand.
ATGTTTGTCATATAACAATTCTTGTTTCTAGAAAGACCATTCCTACTACATAGGGAATTCCAAATGCCAATGTGACTGATGCTAATTTTTGCATAGAAATAATACCTAAGAAAGAGGAGCGTGCGGGATGTAAGTCGAAATTGAGGGTTGGGTATCCCAATGACCATGATGCTAATTTACTTTAATCCACATACACATTTGTTCGACTGGAGTTTGTAGGTAACTTATTGAAAACTTTCACGAGACAAAACTCGTTCATTAGGGATCACCTAATGGCTTGTTGCATATACTAAATGCAATCGTGTTTTCTATGAAAGTGATTTTATTTTGTTTTTTATTACTAGAGACTAGTAATGTTTAGGCTGGGGGGTGTGACTAACCCTAATTAAGGCATAATTTAATTTAGTTAATAGGTCNCCACTAGGGATCACCTAATGACTTGTTGCATATACTAAATGCACTCGTGTTTTCTATGAAAGTGATTTTATTTTGTTTTTTATTACTAGAGACTAGTAATGTTCAGGCTGGGGGGTGTGACTAACCCTAATTAAGGCATAATTTAATTTAGTTAATAGGTCAATTGGGTTACTTAAATAAAGTTAAACTAGTCAAAATAAGCCAAATTAGGGTTAGTGTGTGAATTAAGGATAATGCTTTGATTGTTGTTCTTTTCAGGGTTTTGTGCGTCAAAGCTATAAACTACTGGGGAGCCAATTTTGTCAAAGTTACAAACCACTCGAGAGTCAATTATCAAAGTTGCAAACTATAGGGTGCCAATTATTAAAGCTCAAAACAAAAGGGGATCAAAGTGTAATTCAAAGCCACTAAACAAGACTTTCACACTCCCTTGTTGCCTATAAATACCACCCCTTAGGACTTGTAANTACTCGAGAGCCAATTATCAAAGTTGCAAACTATAGGGTGTCAATTATTAAAGCTCAAAACAAAAGGGGATCAAAGTGTAATTCAAAGCCACTAAACAAGACTTTCGCACTCCCTTGTTGCCTATAAATACCACCCCTTAGGACTTGTAAAGCATTCATCTTTTTGTAGTGAAAAACCCTCCAAAAGTATTATTCCTTTCTTGCTCATTGCTTTCTTTAAGTATTGTTTTTTTTTTTATTGTATTATTGCTTTCTTTTAATTCATTGCTTTCTTTAAGTATTGTTTTCTTTTATTGTATTATTTCTTTCTTTTACTTTAATTGTTTGAGCTTCCTTCTTCCCTTAGNATATTATTGCTTTCTTGCTCATTGCTTTCTTTAAGTATTGTTTTTTTTTATTGTATTATTGCTTTCTTTTAATTCATTGCTTTCTTTAAGTATTGTTTTCTTTTGTTGTATTATTTCTTTCTTTTACTTTAATTGTTTGAGCTTCCTTCTTCCCTTAGAGGAGTGAAACTCTTCCACTTTTCTAGAGCTTTACCAAAGCCGTGAAGGGTGGAACGTGATTCACTCATTCTTTGTCGAAGATCGGCTCCTTGTGTAAAGTGTTTTACCTTGTAACTCCTCTACTTTAAGGGATGAGCATCACTCACTCTTCTAGCTTTACCAAAGCCATGAAGAGTGAGTAGTTTCTCATCCAATTTTTAGTAAGNAAGGGATGAGCATCACTCACTCTTCTACCTTTACCAAAGCCATGAAGAGTGAGTAGTTTCTCATCCAATCTTTAGTAAGAGATGATGGACATGTATAATTATCCGGAAGTTATATTTGTGTATTTCGTTTATATTTAGCTTCAATCTTCATTTCTTTATAATGTCTTCTCATTACATTGTTGTCTTTATTTTAAGCATGAGTAGCTAAGTCTTTAACTTGGCTAATCCAATGGAGACCTCATCTTGGGTATGCCATTTCAACCCATCTTCTTTCCTCCCCTCGATGTACTATGGTTCGGTTTGACTGGGTTAAGTGAGGACATGGTGTGAGTCTTTGATATCCCGTAGACTTGTCACGGGTTATGCTTGAATCCTCAATTCCATCTTGTCCCTCACTTTCCACGAATCAACCGTTTATCTATGCACCATTAGAGGAAGGTTTCAGTTTGACTTGACATTTTCATTAGAGTGAACCCTTCGGATTAGCCAACACTTGTTTCCTATTTAAATTTCATCACAAACCAACTTAAAACTATAAAAGATTTTACACTTTCTTTTCACCGAAATCACTTTCAAAACGAATCACATCATTCCCCGAGGAGATGACCTTGGAATACTTTTCCAAGTAAAACACGACACTCAAAAGACTCCTTGCACTTGGGGAGCACTTTTGTTCACACGCACACACATTTTGTACATTTCTTATTCCACCATTTATGTGCCCTTTCTTTTGACATCATCCCAAGGGAGAGTGACACTCCCCTTCACACACACCATACATACATTGAGGGAGATGTTAAGAGGTTAGGATATTACAACGGAAATGATGAAGCANTTATTCCACCATTCATGTGCCCTTTCTTTTGACATCATCCCAAGGGAGAGTGACACTCCCCTTCACACACACCATACATACATTGAGGGAGATGTTAAGAGGTTAGGATATTACAACGGAAATGATGAAGCAATAGTTCTATATTACATCTATTTCTGGGTAAGCTCAGATCTAGATGGATTGACCCCTTTATTGTTAAAGAAATTTTCCCATATGGGGAAGTGGAGATTGAAAATTCCAAGAACATGAATGTTTTTAAAATAAATGGACAAAGAGTAAAATCATTCTTAGAAGGGGGGAGTAATGGAANAGGTAAGCTCAGATCTAGATGGATTGACCCCTTTATTGTTAAAGAAATTTTCCATATGGGGAAGTGGAGATTGAAAATTCCAAGAACATGAATTTTTTTAAAATAAATGGACAAAGAGTAAAATCATTCTTAGAAGGGGGGAGTAATGGAAGTGGAATCCATTGAGTTGGTGGATCCACAATATGAGTAATCACCAATAAATCAACTCAATTTTTGTACAATATTTTTCTAAAATTTTTAAATCATTTTGGTTGTTCTTGTTGAGTTTTATTTTTTAGGTTGATGCAAGACATCGCTAGGTATGTTTCATTCCCAACTTTTGCATTTTCTTTTTGATTTAACCGTTTGATCAAANTTTTTTAAATCATTTTGGTTGTTCTTGTTGAGTTTTATTTTTTAGGTTGATGCAAGACATCGCCAGGTATGTTTCATTCCCAACTTTTGCATTTTCTTTTTGATTTAACCGTTTGATCAAACATTGGGGACAATGTGATGTTTAGGTAGGGGGCGGATTACATTTCATGAGTTGTATGCATCAATATTTTATATTTTATGCTTATGATGTGTTACTTTTTTTTTTCAGAGTAGAATTTTTTATTTTTTTGGTAGACATATATCATGGATCATAGCAAAAAATTTTTAAGTCTAGGGATCAAAAAAAATTTTGTGTCAAAACTTTTGTAGGTATAAAAAGAGGATTGGCATTCTATTAATCGTGTNGTAGCAAAAAATTTCTAACTCTAGGGATCAAAAATTTTTTTGTGTCAAAACTTTTGTAGGTATAAAAAGAGGATTGGCATTCTATTAATCGTGTTCAGGTAGAACATTTCACACGTCCGGATTCAAGGGAGTCATCGGAAAGTAGTAGACACTGCTAAATGCGTCTAGACATAACTTTACATGAATTCGGAAATGAATTTGAACCACCTCAAGATATTTTTACTGCGTTCAGTCGTGCCATTCATTAATGCCCATTAAATATTCATCATTAAATGTTCATCTGTGTGTTGCATCCAGACAACACAAAACATGCATTCGAACGCATATTTCAAAANCGCGTCTGGACATAACTTTACATGAATTCGGAAGTGAATTTGAACCACCTCAAGATATTTTTACTGCGTTCAGTCGTGCCATTCATTAATGCCCATTAAATATTCATCATTAAATGTTCATCTGTGTGTTGCATCCAGACAACACAAAACATGCATTCGAACGCATATTTCAAAATTCAAAAACATCAGTCAGCCTCTTGATTTCATAATTTTAGATTCTCTTCTTCTCTCAAGCTTCAAAAATCCCTCTCTCTCGACTCACGTCCCACCTAAAAAATCCTACCTTTTACCCAAATGACTCCACCCAAAAGCTCAACTTCGAATAGACCAAGGACATCCCAACCATCTACATATGGTGTACAACAAGAGGAAGATAGAATTTTGAGAAAATTTCAACCATACCCCCTCTAGTTTACCATATCTTCAAGGAAATCCCCTATAATTTTTGAATCTTCAATGACACCCCCTGTCAAATTAAAAATATTAAGTAGAATGCAATTTTACTAAATTGTCCATGATATATTTGAGAACAAACTTCATCCACACCCCCTAGATAAACATATCTTCAATGAGATCCCCTCTAGATAAGTATATTTTCAATGAGACCCCTTCTATTTTCTAATTTTTTTTACGTAATTAAATTCGAACCGATTAAAATTCGATTCAAACTAATTAAAATTTATTTTTTTTACATATTAAAATTTGTGCCAATTAAAAATTATATTTTTTTTATGTATTAAAATTTGGGCTAATTAAAATTTTGTTTGAGCTAATTAAAAATTATTTTTAATTGACTCAAATCAAATTTTAATCAATTTGCCTTGAATTTTAATCAGCCCAAATTTTAATATATAAACATATTTGAATTTTAATTGACTTAAATTTTAATAAATCTGATGATACCTCAAACAAGCCTTAATTGTGAGCTCAGGTCAGGAGGTCAAGAAAGACATGAGGAACTCAGAGAATCAGGGGTAGAGCTTCCCTTGGGGAGATCGTAGCTGAATCGACCAAGAAACAGCTGGATGATTGCAAAAATTGGGCCCCATGCATGAAACTCTCAACCAACCAAGATTCTCTCCTAAAATCAAGGAGAATTCCATGAATAATGGGCAAAGATCTCAGCTGAAATCCCACGGAATAGGGGGCAACCTTATAAATACTATGTAACGCCTCATCGAGAGGGAGGAAAAAATAGAAGAACCCTAATCGGATTGTGGATTGTCTTGTATTACATTCAAATAATCAATAGAGAAGAAAAGGAGCAAGAGCCTCTATTTTAGAGTGGATTAGCCGAGCTCTAGAGCCGGTGAACCACTATATTCCAACTGTACAAATTTTTCTATCCCCTAAGAAACACTTCATCACTGCCATTATGAAGTTGGTAGCCTAACTTCACCCTTGGTCCCATGCACTTTATTCACTCACATCAGTTTGGCATCATTAGTTTGGCGCCGTCTGTGGGAATGATTGTTCCTATTACAAATAAACTGATCTTTCAGTGACTGATAGTGTCAACACGAAACATGAGCAGAAGTCAAACAAACCTATCTCGGATGCAGGACCAACAGGGAGCCAACAATGGCAGACAGCCTGAGAACGTCTCAGAGACTGATCCTCCCATGGGGAATTCCTCATAAATAACGAGATGGAGGCCCTTTGCCTCGTCAATCAGCACTTGATAAAGCAAAACAATGTGCTCTTGAAGCTCTTACAGCGCCCACAAGAGCCATGTTCGGCCCAAGAAAGTCAGAATAGTCACCACTACAGAGATCAACAACACCTTGATCCACTCAGAGAAGACAATGAAGGAGGGAGAACAGCCAGACCTTGGGGCAGGTTCCCCAACTACCCCTAGGAACGGCCAAAATGAGGAAGTACAAAGTCAAAACCATGAAGGTAAAAAGAATGATGTCTTCCCTTATCAGCAGGAGAAAAGGGAGCAATATTAGGAGCAACGCTTCAAGGGCATCCAACAGGAGCTCAGCCACATGAAGGAAGCGGTCAAAAGTAAAGCTCCAGTTACAATGGATGCCTTGATGCAGTAGACTGAATCTCCATTCACGCCTAGGGTGTTGCATTTTTCCCTCCCATCAAAGTTTAGGATGCCACAGATAGAGTTCTTTGATGGAACCAAGGACCCCATGGACCACCTCAATACTTATAAGAACCAGATGGAATTGCACGGGTATCAAGACCCCGTACGTTGTCGAGCCTTTGCCATCACTTTGAAGGGTTCAGCCTTGGCGTGGTTTAACAGGCTCCCCCCGACCTCAATCTCTTCCTTTAGAGAGCTTTCCATTTCCTTCGTATCCCATTTCATAGGGGATTGAACCTATAAAAAGTCGAGCTATCACCTTTTGAATGTGAAACAGGGACCACAAGAAATCCTCAGGTCATATGTCCAAAGATTTAATTCAAAGTCGTTAAAGGTGGATGTCCCAAACGAAAAGTTTGCCATCACTGCCTTCATAGTTGGTCTAGGGGTGTAGTCTAAAGATTTGATATTCTCCATATCAAAAAATCCCCAACCAAGCATGGCCGAGGTGCTTGCCAAAGCGGAGAAATACATAAACGGCGAAGAAGCTCTTCTTTCTAAGGTAGGGAGCTCTTCCGCACATAGAGACAAGGGAAAGGAAGAGAAAAAGATGAACCAAAGTTCCAAGAGAGAGAGGGAAAGAAACAGATCTCCAAAGAGAGATAGATCTCCCAAAAGAGACAAAGAGCAATCCCCAAAAAGAAGGAGAAACGTTAGGGACTGCTTAGGCCCCCTGCAGCCTGAACTACAGTCAAGGTATGCATCTCAGCAATATACCCCTTTCACTGCAACAGTGTCCTAAATCCTATACAAGGTGTCAAATGAGAAATTTCTAAGGTGACCTCCACAAATGAAGGTAGATTCGTCTAAAAGAGACCCTNTAGAGTGGATTAGCCGAGCTCTAGAGCCGGTGAACCACTATATTCCAACTGTACAAATTTTTCTATCCCCTAAGAAACACTTCATCACTGCCATTATGAAGTTGGTAGCCTAACTTCACCCTTGGTCCCATGCACTTTATTCACTCACATCAGTTTGGCATCATTAGTTTGGCGCCGTCTGTGGGAATGATTGTTCCTATTACAAATAAACTGATCTTTCAGTGACTGATAGTGTCAACACGAAACATGAGCAGAAGTCAAACAAACCTATCTCGGATGCAGGACCAACAGGGAGCCAACAATGGCAGACAGCCTGAGAACGTCTCAGAGACTGATCCTCCCATGGGGAATTCCTCNGAATCTAGTGTAGCCAGGAAAGCACACCTACGTAGGCTCAGAGCTGGCAAAGTGCTGGAGGTACACACCGTGTCTAAAATACCTCGACTGAGCACAACCATCACTTTCTCAGATTTAGACTTGGAAGGCTGTCAGTATCCCCATGATGACCCGTTGGTCGTAAGGGCCATGGTGGCAAACCAAACTGTTCATCGAGTTCTAATTGACAATGAGAGCTGGGCCGACATCATTTTTGCCTTTACCTTTGACAAAATGGGTATAGGAAGGGAGAAGCTTGAGCCAGTGAATGCTCACTTGATGGGGTTCTTAGGGGAGAAGGTGCTACCCCTGGGATCCATCCAACTCGTGCTCACTATGGGGGACCCTCTTGTTAAGCCACCACCACTGTGAAATTCCTGGTAGTTGACGCTCCTTCTATATACAATATACTACTTGGGAGACTATCCCTCAACTCAATGAAAGCTATCCCCTCAGCATATTACCTGGTCATAAAATTTCCTACAAAAAATGGAGTTGGAATGGTCCGAGGAGACCAGCAAAAAGCCAGGGGAGTGCTACATGGCCTCAGTGAAGTAGAAGGAGGTTGAAACTATCCAGCTAGATAAGCTTGACATGAGGGACGAGCTGGACACTAGGCCCATACCGTCAGAAGAGCTAGAGCCAGTCCAGCCCGATGAGGAGCCTGAACATATTGTTTACGTGGGATCTAAGTTGAGTAAAAAAATGAAAGACCTACTCACCCAGTTCCTGAGGAAGAACATGGGGGTGTTTGCTTGGAAGCAAGAGGACATGGAAGGCATTGACCCCTCAATCATCACAGACAAGCTAAGCGTGAATCCCACTTACAAACCTGTTAAGCAGAAGTGGAGAAGTTTTGCTCCGGAACACCAAAAGGCAATTAACGAGGAGGTCAGTAAACTCCTCCACGCCAAAGCCATCAGAGAGGTGGACTACCCTACCTAGTTGGCGAATATGGTGCTGGTCAAGAAGGTCAATGGGAAATGAAGGCTCTGCATTAATTTCACTAATCTCAATCAAGCATGCCCCAAGGACAGTTTTTTCTTACCTCGAATCAACTTGATTGTGGATACAACTGTTAGGCATGAGCTCCTCAGCTTCATGGATGCTTTCTCAAGTTATAATCAAATCAGGATGGACCCAGCAGACCAGGAGAAGACTTCATTTGTGACTGAACAGGGAACTTACTACTACCAAGTCATGCCTTTTGGATTGAAGAATACTGGAGCCACCTATCAGCGCCTAGTGAATAGAATATTCTAGAAGCAAATTAGGACATCCATGGAGGTTTATATTGACAACATGTTGGTAATTTCACTAAAGGCAGAGCTGCACATCAAACACCTAGCAGAATCGTTCCAAATCCTCAAGAAGTACAAGATGAGACTCAACCCTACAAAGTGCACATTTGGAGTATCAGTAGGGAAGTTTCTGGGATTCATAGTCAACAGTAGAGGAATCGAGACTAACCTAGAAAAGGTTAAGGCAGTTTTGGATATGCGACCACCGTCCAACATCAGGGAGATTCAACGCCAAACAGGAAGGATAGCGGCCTTGAGTCATTTTTGTATCCAAATTAAGTGACAAGTGCCAACCTTTCTTTCAAGTGTTGAAGAAGGCTTTTTAGTGGGATACCCGGTGTGAGGAAGCGTTCAAAGCACTAAAGGAGTACCTAAGTTCTCCCCCTGTCCTAATAAGCCCCTTAGAAGGGGAAATGCTTACTCTTTATTTAGCTGTCTCAGATTTCTCAACCAGCGCAGCACTAGTTAGGGAGCGAGATAGAGCTCAGCAACCAGTATACTATTGTAGTAGAGCTCTGAGGGGGGCAGAGGAGAGATATCTAAAGATGGAGAAGTTAGTTTTGGCCCTGGTGACTATGGCTAGGAGACTTAGACCATTTTTTTAGGCTCATAATATCGAGGTTCCAACAGATCAACCAATGAAGCAAGTGTTGCATAAACTAAAGTCTTTAGGAAGGCTAGTTAAGTGGGCGATAGAGCTCAGCGAATTTGATATTAAGTATAAGTTAAGGACTGCAATCAAAGGGAAAATTCTAGCAGATTTCATCACAGAATTCACTACAATAACACTCGCGAAAGCCACACTGCTAATACTTGACTTTCCCATATGGAAACTTTCGGTAGACAGAGCTGCCAATGCCCAAGGAAGCGGCGCAAGATTGATCCTGACCTCTCCAGATGGAATAGACGTAGAATACGCCCTCAGATTTGGGTTTAAGGCTTTAAACAATGAGGCAGAATATGAAACTGTCATTGTTGGGCTCAACCTTGCTCATTCAATGGAGGCAAAGCAGCTGGAGATCAGCAGCGATTCCCAACTTGTCGTGAAACAAATAGAGGAGTCATACAAGGCCAAGGGTGAGAAAATGATTCTCTACCTCAGGAAGGTACAGGAATTAATCAAGAAGTTTGTGCAAGTTAAGTTCAAGCACATTCCTAGAGCCGAAAATTCAAGAGCAGAGACACCTTAGCAAGGTTGGCAATAGCTTCGCAAGAGAATTTGGATAGGTTAATTCCAGTGGAGCATTTAATAGAACCATCTGTATGCATGAAAGATGAAGAAGTTCTACCCGTGCAAACACCACAAAGCTTGATGGACCCCGTCAGAGGGTATCTTCAAACTGGGACTTTGCCAGAAAATCCCAAAGAAGCTGCGAAACTAAGAGTCAAGTCAGCCAAATTTTCTATATTGCAGGAAAACCTATACAAACGAGGATTTTTGACACTTCTACTCAAATGGGTGGGAGATGAAGATGCTAACTACATACTCAGAGAGGTCCATAAAGGAGTCTGCAGCAATCACATCGACGCTCAGGCCCTCGCAAGAAAAACATTGAGGCAGGGGTACTACTGGCCTACTATGCTCAAAGATACTGCAGATCTGGTCAAAAGATGTAAAATTTGTCAAATACACACCAACATTCCCGACTGTCCACCAGAGCTCTTACCATCGGTGGTGAGCCCTTGGCCTTTTCAACAGTGGGGTTTAGATATGCTTGGCCCCCTCCCTAAGGGGGTTGGACAATTCAAGTTCACCATTATTGGGGTGGACTACTTCACTAAATGGGCAGAGGCAGAGGTAGAGCTATTGGCAACAATCACTGAACAAAAAGTCCAAAACTTTGTCTTGAAGTCAATAATCTGCAGGTTTGGGATTCCAAGGGTAGTTTTTTCAGATAATGGGAAGTAGTTCGATAATCCTAAGTTCAAGAAGTGTTGTGCCGAGCTGGGGATAAGAAATTTCTTTTCGACCCCAGCTCATCCTTAATCCAACGGGCAGGCAGAGGTCACTATTTAAACAATAAGGACCGCCCAGAAAACTAAGCTGGAAGCACTGAAAGGAAAATGGGCGGAGCAGCTCCCTGAGGTGTTATGGGCTTCCAGAACCACAGCCAAGACAGCCACTTGGGAAACTCCGTTTACGTTGGCTTTCGGAACTAAAGTAGTGGCTCCCGTAGAGATAGGGTTTTCGTCCCCCAGAACTGAGTTTAGCAACGCAAGACATAATGATGAGGTGCTGCTACTCAACCTCGATCTATTGGATGAGAAGAGAGACGAGGTCTTACAACGCATAAAGTATTATCAAAGGAAGACAGCCAGGTACTACGAGAAGAAAGTAAAGCACAAAAGTTACAAGGCAGGGGATCTAGTGCTTAGAAAGCTTCTGCTTGCGAGGAAGGACCCTTCCCATGACAAACTAGGCCCAAACTAGGAAGGTCCTTATATCGTATCAAGGGTTATCAGGCCCGTGAACTATGAGCTGCAAACTGAGGAAAGAAAAATCCTGCCTCATTCTTGGAATGCAGAACACCTTAAGAGGGTTTTTCAATAAATTTTTCTGTAATAAAATCATTCTTTCAATTAAACTGAGAGCTTTTGACCCTCCCTTGTATATGCCTGTAAAAAAAAAATGCTTCCAACTCAAAGATAAGCTCTCCAGCTCATAAAACCAAGATGAGCTCATTAGCTCATAAAATACAGATGAGCTTTTCAGCTCATAAAATACAGATGAGCTTTTCAGCTCATAAAATAATGATGATCCCTTCAGCTCATAAAATGAATGTGAGCTATTCAGCTTATAAAATTGAGATGAGCTTTCCAGCTCATAAAGATAAGATGAGCTCTTCAGCTCATAAAATAAAGATGAGTTCTTCAGCTCATAAAATAAGATGAGCTCTTTAGCTCATAAAATAATGATGAGTTCTTCAGCTCATAAAATAATGATGAGTTCTTCAGCTCATAAAATTGAGATGAGCTTTTCAGCTCATAAAAATAAGATAAGCTCTTCAGCTCATAAAATAAAGATGAGCTCTTCAGCTCATAAAATTGAGATGAGCTTTCCAGCTCATTAAGATAAGATGAATTTTTCATCTCATAAAATAATGATGAGTTCAACAGCTCATAAAATTGAGATAAGCTTTCCAACTCATTAAGATAAGATGAGCATTTCAACTCATAAAATAAAGATGAACTCTTCAGCTCATAAAATTGAGATGAGTTTTTCAGCTCATAAAGATAAGATGAGCTTTTTAGCTCATAAAATAAAGATGAGCTACTTAGCTCATAAAATAAAAATGAACTTTTCAGTTCGTAAACAGAGCTCTGCAGCTCACTTCGAACAGTTCAGTGCATAAAAAAAGCCCTATAGCTTAGGATGAACTCTTCATAAACGAACTCTATAGCTCACAGCTTACCCTACCAATCCACTCAAAAGGGTCCTGAAACCCGTGAATAGAGACATATAACTAGATTCAAGATTACAAGTTCAAGAGTCCACAGAAGAACCAGTAGCCATCAAATAAGAACAATGGTTCATATATCCAGTAGCAGTACGAAGAAAAAAAAAAGATTACAAGAGATATTCTCAGTCCTTATTCGCCCTTTAAGCGTCTCCGAAGCTGTGCAACTTCCTCCTTCAAGCGGGCATTTTCTTCTTTTAGCTCATCCCTTTCCTTCTAGGCTTCTGTCAGAAGATTTACAAGTCTCTGTCCAGATGAGGAGAACAGTATGGCAGCCAGAGAAGATCCACATAAAGAAGAGGAGTCACTAGCAGGGAACGTTTTCCAGAGGAAGTACCAACGACCTTAACCTCATCAGATTCAGAAGGACAAGAATCAGCAGAATTTCGATAAGAAACAAAGTCCATAGTAGTACCGGTAGCACTGAACAGAAACAAGTTATCTGGTGTCACCAACTTAGAATAGGACACAGGCTCAACTTCTATCATCTGATCAATTCGCATCTCCTCTAACAGATCCAATTCGGGAGGACCTACCAACCAAATTAAATCCTAGGATAAGGAGACTACATCAAAAGACCTGAACAAATACAGGTTGCTGAGATACTTACCTAAATAAGAATAGCTCCTCCAGGGATCTGGGAACTCTGCACTCTCTATAGTGCAGCTCTATGGACTTCTAAGAATCTCCAGTAATATAAAAGAAGCGATTGACCCATCCCTCAGGAGGAGAAGGAAGGTCAAACACCAGACGTCGTAGCTTGAAGTGCCTCCACTGAAAATAGACAAAGCACGGGACCTTATCCTCCTCGATGTCGAAAAAGTAGAAGAATTCTCCTAAGTGGGGAATTTTCCATCACCACGCAAGCGCCAAAATAGAAAGAAACTGATCATGATGGCCCACCCCTTGGGAGAGAGACAAGAAGGGCATAACCCACAATTGGCCAAGATGTAACCAACAGCGGGATGAATGGGGAGACACAGCCCCATGTCCAAAGCCCCCTCACAAAAATAAGTCTCCCCTCGAGGGAGATAATTGTTGGGCTTATCAGAAGATGGGGCTCGCAAAGCTAGTTTTACGTCAAGAAAGAATTTATTCTTTATCCCGACTAAGTCTGAGGATGACAATGATGAAGGCACTAAGTAATGGGACTGCCACTCCCACTCAATTCCACAGAAACGTCGTTCGCTGAATAGGGGGAGATTGGGGCAACCATTGGCATTGCAGGAAGGCAAAGAAGAGACGTCGGAAGAAGATAGCAAAGGTGAAAAGCTTTTGGAGGGAATGAATGTCCACGAAATCAAGAAGTTAAGATATTAAAGAATCAAGAAGCACGCCGAACCCAAAAGCGATAGACTTTTGGGTTTCCAAATTAAGGCAACAAATATGTTTAAAGAAGACAATAAAATATGGACAATAAAAGAGGATTTAATGACAAATTCTACCAGTCATGAGTCATTAAATAGCCAAGGAAGGCTTGATACAGCCTTGAATAAGCCCAGGAGGTTAAATTCTTTCCTCGATTATAATGGGGTTCAATAATTTAAACAGTTGGATCACATCTTGAAAGAGACTTCTCAGATTTCTTTGGGCTGACTAAGAGGGGAACTTTATTCCTAAGGTACAACAAGGCCTCGTGAGCATAAGCAACTGCTAGGACCGTATCCCTAGCAAAGCTTGCAGATGCACTAGAAGCAAGCACGCCCTAGTCTTTACACCCAGCAACAAGGAGAGACCTTCCAAGAATGAAACCAGATTTTCAGGGGGTCAGTAAGCTCTACTGACCCTAATGGAGTTCTAGGAGGTCTGCACCAAGGGTTTTCAAGCTCTAGGGAATTAGGAGCTCAGTCAGGGGTATGCATGGTAGCTCTAGGCAAAACTCTACTCCTGATTTTGGATGTAAGATGCCTTTCCAAAGAGACCAGCTCGTATGGTTGTGTGGACCTTCTAATACATCTNCAGGGGTATGCATGGTAGCTTTAGGCAAAACTCTACTCCTGATTTTGGATGTAAGATGCTTTTCCAGAGAGACCAGCTCGTATGGTTGTGTGGACCTTCTAATACATCTCCTCAAAAAAGCATTATGTGGATCTCGGGTTAAACTTCCAAAAAGGCTCTTCTTTAACAAAGTTCCTATGCATGCAACAACATGACCTCCAAAGATGTACTTGTGATGGACCCCAGCATCAAGTAGCTTACTCTCTTTTCCAAAACCATAAACCTCTTGTCACTGTGAGGAATGTCAAGTCCACCATCCAATGCTCCCTTTGGGGTGGACTCTACTTTAAGATTTTTAAAAACAGAAAAGATCAAGAGTCAGATGTACAAAAATAGAAGCTTAACATCCATAAAACTCCAAACCAAGTAGCCACAACATTCCCTTGATACTCCTCATCCATCTCAAACAATAATAGCCCTCGACTGTCTAGCAAAAGTTCAGGGCAATAAGTTACAACATAACATGGGAGATTAACTACGGGTCCACGGTAGAACTCGGCGATCCCGAAAGACTCTCTGAGGTCCCAAACATTTGGATATTTATGAGTTAAGTGTAGCTCATATGGCTGCACGGACCTTCCCAGGCAACTCCCAACTATTCAAACTAGCAACACACTCTCTTCGACCAAACACAAGCATGGTAATCTCCCAAAGTTAGATCTCAATTCATTTCCTCTCAAAAGAGCTCAGGAAGTCAACAGTATTGTAGTTCTAGGAGCTTTGCTTTCAGAGGAACTTAGTTCCCCTCAAAGCAATGGGGGGCAATGAGAGTACAGAGAAGTACGCGAGCAGCTAACCACAAAATAATGAGAGTAGATCTAAGAAAAGCAGAGTAGACTGCATTAAAGAGCAAGTTGGATTGTGTTATTGTGTTAGGGCAGAGTAGATTGCATTGAAAATCAAGTTGGATTGTGCTATTGTATTGAGCAGAGTATACTGTATTAAAAGAGCGAGTTAGATTGTGTTAGAAAGCAATTGGAGAAAGAGGAAAAAACCAGTGAATTTACCATTCAGACGAGTCAGGAAAACAGGCCAAGTTTACATTCCCCAATAGAAATTACAAATGCTAAAAAAAAAGAAGGAATTAAAAGATCCTAAGTTTCTGAAGAGGGAATAGGTGGAGGATCCTGCAATGAAGTTACTATAGCCTCAGCAGCAGGAATAGAGGTAGAGCTCGGCAACTCACCAAGCAACCCTTCTAGCAAGGTGATTAACCATCAAAATTACTATTTTATTATATTTAATGATTGGTTAATTACATATTATTTGTGATTAAATGTGTTGAATTTTTGATTTTTTTAGTTTGATACTTTTTCTAGTTGTTTGATTTATTTTGCAGGTAAATTGGTTGATTTAAAATAATAATGGATAAGACAAGTAAATCAATCACTAGAGGAAGAATCGCAATTAATAAGAATTGAAGAGTCAATATTGAGATAGGAAGACTTGAAGATATGATAGCAATTTAATCCTTATAAGAGTCCAAGGTGGAAGAAAACTCATTTAAAGTTGAATTAGGAAAGTATCCTAGAAGAATAAGGATTTAACACGTTTTTAGTATTCTGGTCATAACTTTTGACTCTAATATCCGATTTACTTGATTTTTGGGAATTGAAAAAAATACTCAAAGGGCTACAAAAGTGTATTTCATGAAAATTTCTTGATTCAACATCTAAATATGCGAAATCCAAGCTCAAAGTTTGGACAGATTTTGTACCCGCGCCCCAAAGATTTTATGCACGAGATTTAACCTTACAAAACTTCTCTTTGGAAAGGAATTCCTTCAAAGCCAACTTTATATCTTCTACTTATACTTAGGATTTATTTTTAGTATAAATATGAGTTCTCATCCAGGATTTAGAAGATAATTCTTTTTCTCATCTTTTTATTTCTAGTTTTAGTTTGTTATGTCTGGTTAGAAGACTAAACTAGGGTTAGGGGAGAACCTCTCAATGAAGTACAGTAATGTTATTGACTCTATGAGTTTAATGATTTATGATATTTTGTTAATTTAACTTTTGATCTTATAGCAAAATTTTTGCTCTGTAAAAATACTTGAGTTGTTGTGTTATGTACATCGATTGCTTGAATTTTTCTGCGAGTAAATAACTGGTCATTCCATGCTTGAGGTAATTATCATTATTTCATAAAATAATATAATTGGATGATTATTCAGGTTCCTAAATAATCTTTTGATTATAACTTTTGGTTTTCTTGATTTGTTATTCGAATCAACCGACATCTGATTCTTGTTCCAAGTTAAGTTTTGAGTCCTTAATCATTATTGTATGTAATTAAGAGGGAGTACCTAATGCTCTAGTATTTTTATTATTATTTTTAATTACTCTAATCAATATTTTCTCAATTCAACAATCTCTTAAATAAATTATTCTTACAAGTTTGCTTTTTATTTGTTTTATGTCTCTTATTTTTTCAATTCCCTGTGGTTCGACCTCGGACTCCCGAAATATTTATTACTTCGCACAACCTGCACTTGGGTGATCAATTCTAAAGTTGTAGCACAAGGCAGCAGTTGAAATCTCAGAAAAGCTAAGAACAGGTGAGAAGGCTGGGGCCTTGATCTCAGGCAGAGCTCTTGCTACCAGATCAGCAGAAAAGGACGTATTAGTAGGAACAGTTGGAGGAGTGGACATTTCAATACCTTCTAGAGCCCTATCAGAGGTAGGAGGAGTCAAGGTGCTGTCATTGCCCTCTGAATCAGACTCCTCCAACTCCTCCTCAGTGGGGATGACAAAGTCAAAGTCGAGGTCTGGATAGGCTTTCTCCGCTTTGCGTTGAAAGGCCAGCCATCTTGAGGTCCACTTAGTGGTGACATCATCCTTCAGCTCGACTATTATGTCATCCCTCTTCTTGACAGCTGTCTTCTGCACCTTGAGCTCACCGCATAGGCTCTCGTTCACCTCAGTCAGTATAACATACTCCTTCCTAAAGCTCTCGAGGAAGCCCCGAGCATCAAAGGCTTCCTAGCTAGCTTTGTTCTAGGCGTTGATTTTTAGTAGCAGCTTTTCCCTGGTCATCCTCAACTCATCCCTGACCTTCTTCTCTCTTTCCTCAGCCTTATCCTTAGCAGCTTGAAGGCCTTCATAGTTAGAGGCCTGCTTCTCCATTTGCTTCTCGAGCTCTTGCACCTGAGCTCTAAGGCTCTCATTGTCAAAAGTTAGCTCAGCGACCTTAAACTCGTATGTCTTTAAAGCTTTGGCAGAGTCCTCCGAAAATTGGACCCTACCCATCAAGTTCTTCAAGTAAAGAGCCATCTGTGAACAAAAAAAAAGAAAAAAAAAAGAGAAAACAGACATAGATCAACATAATTCAATCGTGTTGAGCGAAGAGCGAGTGTGAAAATACTTATAGTGGCTGCTCCCTAGAGAGCTGAGCAGAAAGAGGCCTCAAGAGACATGGTAAAGGCCCTGTGAATATCGGATTTAGGGAGAATGGATGAAATGACCCCAGCAGCCAACTCAACATTGTCAAAGAAGGAATCTTCATCAGTCTCCTGACCCTCCCTCCTTTCAACTTTGGGACTCCGAAGAGGCAGCTGAGATGGTTGCTCAGGCGGTCCGAGGGGTGCAAAGTCTGGCTTGATTCCAGTAACCAGCCTCAATGCTCCCTCAACCTCAGAAGAGGTGGGGGGGGGGGAAGCCAGCCCTGGCTCGAAAGTCTTTTGGGGGGCAAACTAAGCCCCTTGAAAAGGAGAAGGGGCCAGGGATTGAGATGAGGGAATCTGTCCTTCCTTGCTCAAGGCAGAAAAAGAAGGCATTCCCAGCTTCTACATTTTAGCCCTGTCAATGGGGCTGCTTCCAGAGCTGGTATCGGCCTTCCGTTTGCCACTTTTCCTACTCTTCTTCAATAGGTCAACTTTAGCCTGGAGTTCCTCAGAGGTAGATTTCATTATGGAGGAGCCTGGAAGATCTGGACTGAGCAAGTTAAACAGGAGAGAGGAAAAAGAAGGGAAAACAAGAGAATCAACTCAAAAAGTGTTACCTTCTATGTCTTCAAGCCTAACAACTGAGATAGGGAGCAAAGCTTCTATCGATACCTCAAAAGGACTGAATCTCTGTGTTACTAAGACCCAGGGCTTGATGAGCTCGGAGTACTTCTCTGGATTGCACTTCTCCAACTTCGCTTTACCCTCTCGTCCTCAGCACTGAGCGTTGGTCAAATGCCTGAAAAGCAACACAAGGAGAGCAAAGGTCAAAAAGGTGACTCAAAAATTCCTAAACCAGAGCTCAATTAGTTCAAGCAAGGGCTCACCTAAGTTATTAGGGGCGGACTAAGTTCTAAGGATACCTAGAGTATCAGTCATATCAACAGGGTTGTACTCTCAGTTGGTGTCCCCAACGAAAAAGAATTATTTATTCCAACCCTTATGAGAGCTCGGGAGGTGAGTAATAATCTACCTAGTCGTGGTTCGCTTGGAGATATATAAGAAACCCCCTAATGAGGTGAGCTTGACATTAAAAAGATCCACAAGCAAGGAAAGACTGGGGACCCCGAGTCGATGAATCTTGAATAAAATAAGAAGACCCACAAGTACACCCCAGAAATTAGGAGAGAGCTAAGCAGGGCAAACATTAAAGTGTTGTAAAACAATCTTGATGAAGGGATACATAGGGAAGCGAAGGTCATTCTCAAAAGCGGGCAAAGAAACATACTCTCTTGTGAACTTGGGCAACGTATGAGGTGTATTTATCTGGACACCAGGAGAAAAATAGTAACGAGCATTGAGAATTCTCACATGAGAAAAGTCAACCTCACTAGGTCCTACGAGCTCAGCATGCCTAAAGGCCGCCCCTGTGCCCACTGCGTTGTCAGAGACTCCTATCCCACGCACATTGCCCTTACCTTTGTCAGGATTAGGAAGCACAGAAGAAGACGATGGGGATGGTTCCTCAGTATTTTCCTCGGCATCGACAACATCCACACTGGAGAAATTGTCGATTTTCTCGCCTACATCCCCTAAATCAGTGTCCTCTTTGGTAGACCTTTCCCCAAAGAGAGAAGCAAAGGAGCGTGTAACTCTGAAAGGAGTAGAAATTACTGGATAGGAGAAAGATAAACTGAAAGAATGGTAGAGAGGAGGAATACTGATTAAACACTCCCTAATAACCCTAGGTCCCTAGGGGTCAGCGCAGTAGCTTCTAACAGCAAGGATTCGTACGATAGAATACTACTCCACGAAGTGGGGGAGAAGAGACAAGCAGTAGTTTCGATTCCAAAAGTAAAAGAATCGAAAGGCCCAGAAATACAATAGCCACCTCGAATTAGAGGGATCCAAAACGAGGAAAGATGAAAAAGGGACAAAAGGGCGTACCTAGGTGGGAAAGAGCAACGAACAGCAGCCTAGAGCGAAATGGAAGAAAGAAGGCAATGTGAATCTTCAAATCGAACCCATAAAACTCGATCTTGAACAAGGAATCATAGAATTCCAAATCAGAAAACCAAGAAATCGCAAGAAGAAAGAAGCAACAGAGAAGTTGAACAACGGAATAAGGCGGTTCGAATAGCCGTTTGAGCATTTAAAGCCTGAGAGACGTGGACTGAAATGTGCTTAAAAAATGAGAAAGCCATGATTGCTGAAAATCGTCAAAAAAGACCTAACTCACATGAAGGCCAATGTCAGCCACATGCAGATCCTACTCGATTTAAAAACAGCTCAACCCCTGCCCAAGCCCGCTTAAACCAAGGGCTGAAGGGCAACTGATGATACCTCAAACAAGCCCTAGTTGTGAGGTCAGGTCAGGAGGTTAGGAAAGACACGAGAAACTTAGAGAACCAGGCGTGGAGCTCCCCTTGGGGAGATCGTAGCTGAACCGACCAAAAAATAGCTGGATGACTGCAAAAATTGGGCCCCATGTATGAAACTCTCAACCAACCAAAGTTCTCTCCTAAAATCAAGGAGGATCCCATGAATAATGGGCAAAGATTTTGGCTGAAATCTCACAGAATAGGGGACAGCCTTATAAATACTATGTAACGCCTCATCGAGAGGGAGGAAAAAAGAGAAAAACCCTAATTGGATTGTAGAATGTCTTGTATTACATTCAAATAATTAATAGAGAAGAAAATGAGCAAGAACCTCAATTTGAGAGTGGATTAACCGAGCTCTAGAGTCGGTGAACCATTATATTCCAACTATGAAAATTCTCCTATCCCCTAAGAAACACTTCATCACTACCATTACGAAGTTGGCAGCCTAACTTCACCATTGGTCTCACGCACTCTATTCACTCACATCAGTTTGACACCATCAAAATCAAATCTTAATTGACACAAATTTTAATAAGTAAAAAAATATAAATTTTAATCGACTCGAAAGAAAATTTTAATCGGCGCTAACAACTCGGTAGAGTTCAAATCGGCTTAAATTTTAATAGGCTC